>CM037634.1:31319671-31391216 GCA_015227895.2 Colaptes auratus | reverse complement strand
GGCAGGAGGTGAAAGCTGAGGGAGTCTGAAAGGGGGTGGGAGGACAAAGAGGGGCAGGGTGTCCATAGGGCATAGGAGACCAAAGGGGGCAGGAAAGCCTAAAGGAGGTCGGAGGCTGAAAGGGGATGTGAGGCCAAAAGTGGTCGGGAAGCTGAAGAGCCAAAGGCGATGGAAGAATGGGAGGGGTCGAGAGCCGGAGGGCTGAAGCTTTACCCCGGGTGATCCCGCTCGGCTGTGCAGCGGTGCCTTGCAGCGCCGCCGTTCGGCGGCTCCGCGACGGGGCGCTCCGGAGCTCCCGGCGGCTGCGCTCACCGGGAGGAGTATCGGCAGGGAGAGTTTCCCGGACAGGTCCTGTGGAGGGTTGAAGTTTCCCCCCCAGCATTAACTTCGCCAGACCAGCTCAGTTAGAAGCAGCTGAAGCTGTATGTACAAGCAAAATCTACACTCCGCGATGGAACGCAAGGGATGGGTGCAAAACACCCAGGAGCTACAATATTTGCAGATCACAGAATCACCAAGATCAGAAGAGACCTCAAAGATCATCGAGTCCAACCTGGCACCACAGACCTCATGACTAGACCATGGCACCGAGTGCCACGTCCAGTCCCCTCTTGAACACCTCCAGGGACGGTGACTCCACCACCTCCCTGGGCAGCACATCCCAATGGTGAATGACTCTCTCGGTGAAGAACTTTCTCCTCACCTCCAGCCTAAACCTCCCCTGGCACAGCTTGAGACTGTGTCCTCTTGTTCTGGTGCTGGTTGCCTGGGAGAAGAGACCAACCCCCTCCTGGCTACAACCTCCCTTCAGGGAGTTGCAATTAACAAACAGCACAAGGACCCCCCCGGCCAAGGACCGGGGGAAGCTACCAGCTTCTCCCTCCCTGCCTCTCCCCTTACCCCCCTGGTACAAACGGGACAAGAGAAAGGGGCAGAGAAGTTAGACTCAGCCAGGGCCAGCCAAAGCACGCAGGTTCTCTCTCCTGAGTGAAGCAGAAGCAGCTGAGATCAGAAGAGAGAAAAATGAAGAACTGTTACGGTACAGCTCCTCTGATGCCAGAATTTACCCAAAGAATGTGTTCAGAATAACCTTTTGTTTTCCTTTTGCGCCCAGGAGCGATTTATTGATATTTTTCTACGTTTCTGCTCGAAATCTGCAACTGAATCTTAAAGGCATAGCCCGGAGCCACCACAGGTCCATCCCGATGCCGGCCGGCCCGGGGCGGGTGAAGCTGCCTCCCCACGGTCCTGCTCCCAGCCTGCTCCGTGTCGCACACCTGTCGCGACTCAAGGGATAGCCGCCACGCCCCGGGCTCCGCCCGACACCGCCCCGGGACCACACGCAGGCCGCGGCACAGACGCCGCAAGAGCTCATCGCGGCGCCGGGACGTGGAGCACCGGTGGCTGCCACCCGTGCTGCGGGAGGTGAGTGCCGCGGCAGCGCCGGGCCGGGCACACCGGGGCGGAGCGGGGCCCCGGCTCGGCAGCCTCCGGGGCGGCTGAAGGGGCGAGTGGCCAGCGGGCACGGCCCGGCGGGCAGGCAGCGGGTGGGCAGGCAGCGCTGTGACCCCGTATGGTGCACACACTCCCATCCCCCCCTCCCCTGGGCATGCACACCTGTCCCCCGCCCCGGCATGAGCCCCTCCCCATTCCCCCGTCCCCTCGGCATCCTGAGCCACCTGGATGCCACCGTCCCTTTCTCTCAGCATCCAGAGCCATTGCTCCATTCTTTCGTCATCCAGCGCCACCTCCCCGTTCTCTCAGCATCCAGACTAACCTACACGCCCCCCCGGGACAGCCTCTGGTGCTGGTCCCGCGTCACAGGGAGCCCAGCCGCTGAGCCAGGTGGAGATAAAGGGTGGGGGCAAGAGGCTGAGGCCAGGCTCTTGTCAGTGGTGCCCAGGGACAGGACAGAGGCAGTGGGCACAAACTGGAACCCAGGAGCTTTCACTTAAACCTGAGGCAAGACTTCCTCGGTGTGAGAGTGCTGGAGCCCTGGAGGAGGCTGCCCAGGGAAGCAGGGGAGTCTGCTTCTCGGGACTGATTCCAAACCCACCTGGCTGTCGTGACCCTGATTTAGCAGGGGGGTTGCCCTGCATGACCTCCGGAGGGGCCTCCCAATCCCTGCCCTCCTGTGGTGGTGCCGGCAGGAGGGGGCGGCTGGGGGCCCTGCCGCTTCCCCAGACAGAACTGAGGGAGAGAGTGCAGAGGAGTTGAACGAGGGCTAAGAAGAGGGAAAGGGCAAGCAGGGCTGGCCTGGGTCTCCTGGGCCAACTGTCGGGGTGCCTGGAGCCAGCCAGAGCTGCTGCTGTTCTCTGCAGAGGAAAAAGTTTGTGGCACAAAGGGAGAGCAAAATGCTGTGGCTGGATGAGTTCCCAGGGGTGGGCACGGCCTCTGTGGCTCGGTGGGAAGCTGCTGGCCTTCAGGCTGCACGTTGGTCTTCTGAATGCAGACCTGCCTTGGAAGGAGCTGCCCTGCTCTGGCAGGGGTTGGAGGAGATGGTCTCCAGAAAGCCTCACTGGAGTGAGCCCCAGCAGGACCCCAGGGAGCTGCCCTCTGCAGCCCAGGCTCAGCCTCACCTGGGATGCTGACTGCTAATTCCATGGCTCACTGGGGTCGGTGGCCTCCCCCTCCCTGCCTGGGATGCTCCATCCCCTCTCTGTCAGGTTGTTCTCCTCTGCTCTGTCCTTGGGGTCCAGGCTGCAGCCACCCTGCCCTCAAACCATCCACTGCCAGAGGGTCGCCTTGGCTGCAGCAGGGTCTGGCCTTGCATGCTTGGAGCTCAACTGCAAGGCTGCCCTGCAGCTGTCTCACCTCACCCTGAAACCCTGCCTGAGCCCAAGTGTCTCACCTCCACCTCCACTCATGATCTTCCCTTCCACAGGCCCTGTCATGTTGAGTGTGGGTCTGGTGCTGATCATCGTTGCCTTTGGTAGGCTTTGGGAACCTTTCCCACCTGAGATCCCTTCTCCTCTGCCGTCTGGGCTGCCCTTGGCTGGCCAGACGTCTCCCCTGGGGCTGGGTCCCCTGCCCAGTGCCGAGCTGTTGCCCGGCTCAGATGCGGTTCTCTCCTTCCCGTGGCAGCTGTCACCTACAGGACTCCTGAGCGGTGTGGCAGAGAGGGGATCCTTTATGCTGGGACCTGTTACCTCCCCGTGGAGCCGAAGCAGGAGCACAAGAACAAGACCAAGCAGCAGCTTGGGCTCGACTGGGCATCTTGTCAGGCCTCATGTGCTGAGCGGGGACCCAGGCTGCTCTCCTTCCAGAGCCAGGACGAAAGGCCAGGGGGACAGCAGCTAAGTGCCCCCAGACTCTCTCCCACCTCCTCCCTAAGCAGTCAGCAAGGGGGCTGCACATGGCAAGCCTCCAGAGCTGTAACGTTCTGGTTGCAGCAAAATACATTCTTGAACCTGGTTTGAGGCCAGGCAGATCCTCTCTGGCCCCCAAACCAGGGCAAAAATCGAGACTCACACAAAAGGCTTGCAGAAGAGATGGAAAGTTTAAATGGAAGAGCAGTTAGTGTTTTACAGAGCACAGAGACAAAAGGAGCCCAGAGCATACAGAGTCCCTTACAGCATACCCCAAAACCCTCCCAGCACTTCCCTTCTCCCCACCTGAGGGTACACCCAAACCCCCTAGGCCTCTTTCTGGTGCGGCAGCAGCAGGGGGCACCCAGCCTGAACTGCCACAGCATCACAGCTTTTGCAAGGCAGAGCAGGAGCCTGGCCTGGAACTGCACCAGTGTGAAGCACCTGAGCTGGTTGTGGAGGCACTTGGGTGGGAGGCTGGCATCAGTGGGACCTGATTCAGGCCTCCTCAAGCAGGAGTTGAGTGGCACAGCTGTCCCTTCAGCACCTCAGAGCTGCTGGCCACCTGACAGGACTTTCTGACCAGGCTGCTGCAGCACTGCTGGCTGGACTTGGTGATCTGGAGGGGCTTGCCTCACCAAAAGCATCCTGTGGTCGTGGCATCACTAGCAGGTTAGGTGCAAGTGGCACAACCCTTAGCTGGTGTCCCTGTAGTGAGCAGCCAGCTGCAGGCTCCAACAGACACTCTAGCAGCTCTTGCTGGGGCTGGTGAAGTCAGCACCCCAGCAAGGGCAGGCTGGATGGGGCCCTGAGCAACCTGGTCTGGTGGGAGGCTGGCCAGGGTGCAGACTGAGAGCCTCTGTCCACAGAGTAATGCAGGACAAGGGAAGCCCCCAGCAGCAGTGTGCTGCAGACAGGGAGTGCTGAAAACAGGGGCACAAAACACCTCACAGTAGTGGCTCAGAGAGGATGGTGCCCCTGGCTGCTACGAGTGCCCAAGGTCCATTGAAAGGGGAAGGAGAGCACCAAGGAGATCCTCAGTCATTGGAAGACTAGGAGGAACCCCACTGCACCTTCGCCTTGGTCAGCAGCACTGCTGAACTCCACGGCAGGAGGCCTCCAAGGAGGGCTGAGCAGGTTCCTCGTCCCTCCTGGCAGACGAGGTCTGAAACACATTTTGGAAGGCAGCACAAATGCTGGTGGCTTGCAGGTGAGCTGAGAGCGTGGGTGCAGCAGACTGCCACGAGCCCCAGCTGACCACCCACCGGGCATGTCCCCCAGGTCTAGGCTCCAGGCGACGGCTGCAGAGCCTTGGCACAGAGGCAGCACCTGGGCAGGGAGCATCCTGCGGTAGCGTAGCCAGATTCAGTCACGTAGGTACACTGAGAGGTGCCCTCTGCCCTGCCTCTGAAAACACAGCAAGGGGACAGAGATCAGCACAGAACTTCTACTCCTGGGACAAACATTTGAGGCTGCTGCAGCCCCAAACCTCTGCTGAAGTTGGGCTTTGTTCCTCCCCTGGCAGTCTCAGCTGCTAAGAGCCAGGGGTAGTGCCCAGGGAGGTGAGCACAGCCTGCTGAGCTCCCTCAGTGCTGCGGGGACCTCTGGCTCTGGGAACAGGCCCTGCCAGCTGTCAGACAGACCAGAGGCAGCCTCTGCTGCATCCTGCCTGGGACCACTAGGCCAGCAGTGCTCTGGAGAAGAGCAGCAGGGGAACTGCTGCTTGCTGGCCCCGGTGCAGAGCTACTGCAGCTTACCCCTGCTCTGGCAGAAACCGGGGGGCTGGAGCTGCCTGCAGGCTGTGCAGCACTCACTGAGCAGAGAGGCTTTCTCCTGAGGCTGCTCTGCCCAGCTGAAAGTGGACTCCCTGCTGCCTGTCCCTCCCTTCTCTTTCAGCCGTGAAGCAGGGCTGTGGATTTGTGAGAGACTGGGGGCTGGAGGAGCACAAAGGATGCCATGGGGAACCCAAAGTGCTGAGGGTCAAAAGAAGCCTGAAATGTCCACAGCACAGACTGAAACCCTGTCTGAGGGGACACAGGGATGGTCAGCCACAGCACCTGGATGTGCTGAGCTGCCAGCAGCCCTCCTGGAATCAGGCCTTCTCCAGAGGGCTGCTGCTGGAGTGGAGTCAGCAGGAAATGCAGATTGCTTCCAGAGCTACAAACCAGAGGGCTGCAGGAGCCCTGTGCTGTGAGCCCCAGCTCTGCGTTGCTGCTCTCTGTGCTGCACAACCAAAGGGACTTACAGGTCCTTCCCCGAGGCAGCACCATGCTCTGAGGAGGAGGAGGGTCCAGCTCCACTGAGCAGCTCCACCCAGCATTCTTCTATCCTCAGCCTCTTGTGAACAGAAGCCTGAAACACAAAGCCAAAACTTCTGGGTGAAGCCAGGGCCCCCCTGGCAGCACTGCAAAGGCAGCAGCTGTGCACAAAGCCCTGCCAGAGGCAGCTCCATGCACCTGGACGCCCCTCATGAGCAAGACAGAGCCCTTAGCACGAGGAAGGGTCTCCAGAGCCCCAGCTGGGGGCCCTCCCAGCCCTGGCAGCAGCAGGTGTCCCCAGGGGGCACGAAGGCAGATCTGAGCAGAGGTGCAAGCAGATCACGAGGGTCAGCCCCACTCTGGCAGGGAGGGGGTCTGACAGAAAGCAGAGGCTCCAGCTGGCTGTGGGCAGATGCAGAGCTGCCTGAAGGTGAAGGGCCACAGGGCAGAGAGCTGGGAAGGCCAGTTCACAGCACAGAGCTCGGCATAGGCAGGCCAAGCCCAGGCTGCAAAGCAGTGAGGGGCAGCTGGTCCTGCTCCTGCCCCTGCTGCAGCCCTGCAGCTGCCCCTCAGACCAGGTCCTGCAGGCACTGCCCCAGCTCCCTCCTCTGGCAAGGCTTCAAGGGAAGCTCTGCAGGCAAAGGTCTGAAAGTGCTGCCAAGGGGAGAGTCTGGCACAGAAGCTGCTGAGGGGGTTGCTCCCATTACCATTTCGTCCTGGCTCTGGAAGGAGAGCAGCCTGGATCCCCGCTCAGCACATGAGGCCTGACAAGATGCCCAGTCGAGCCCAAGCTGCTGCTTGGTCTTGTTCTTGTGCTCCTGCTTCGGCTCCACGGGGAGGTAACAGGTCCCAGCATAAAGGATCCCCTCTCTGCCACACCGCTCAGGAGTCCTGTAGGTGACAGCTGCCACGGGAAGGAGAGAACCGCATCTGAGCCGGGCAACAGCTCGGCACTGGGCAGGGGACCCAGCCCCAGGGGAGACGTCTGGCCAGCCAAGGGCAGCCCAGACGGCAGAGGAGAAGGGATCTCAGGTGGGAAAGGTTCCCAAAGCCTACCAAAGGCAACGATGATCAGCACCAGACCCACACTCAACATGACAGGGCCTGTGGAAGGGAAGATCATGAGTGGAGGTGGAGGTGAGACACTTGGGCTCAGGCAGGGTTTCAGGGTGAGGTGAGACAGCTGCAGGGCAGCCTTGCAGTTGAGCTCCAAGCATGCAAGGCCAGACCCTGCTGCAGCCAAGGCGACCCTCTGGCAGTGGATGGTTTGAGGGCAGGGTGGCTGCAGCCTGGACCCCAAGGAGCTGAGCTGCAGCGGGTGGCTGCAGCCTGGACCCCAAGGAGCTTGCTCTTGGTCCCAGGCTCCCCCTCACACAGAGGTGGCAGGGGCATGGCCAAGCTCATCCCTGGCACAGGCTCAAACTGTTTTGCTGAAGAGCTTTTGGATTCCCTTCCTGCATCTGCTGCAGCAGCCTTGCACACAGGCCAGGGCCCCCTGGGACAATGCCCATTGGCACCCCAGAGGATCAAAGCCCAGCAGCTCCCTTGCTCTTTGGGACTGCAGCTTTGCCCCCAGGGCACCTCCCAGGCTGCGTCTTGGCCAGCACAGGGCACCTGCAGCTTGACTTGGAGCTGGGCTGCAGGCTCCCTGCAGGAAGGGGCCCTGAGCCAGCACCAGACATGAATCTTACCCTTGTGCCTCGAGAGCAGCTCTTTGCTGTGCCTCAGCTGCCTGCACAGCCAGGAAGCAGCTGGCACTTCTCTGGCATCAGTGGAGTTGATCTGCCCAGCAGGTCCTTGTAGCACCAGGGTGGACTCAGCATCTTGCTCCTCCTCAGCCGTCATCTGGAGCTGAACATGAAGCAAGGAGCTGTGCTCAGTGTGGGCTTCCCCCCTGCCCACATGCAGTGGCACCAGCAGAAATCCCACAGCTGCCTCCCTCACTGCCCCTGCCTGGGAGGATGAGGGCAGGCTGGGCAGGGAAAGGAAAGGCTGGGCAAACAAGGAGCTTGTGCTGGGGGCCCCCAAAGGAGGAGGTGGCCTCTGACAGCTTGCACATCTCCTCCTTCCCAGGCACAGGGGCAGCGAGAGCAGTTCTGGAGGAAGGACAGAGCAGAGGAGAACAACCTGACAGAGAGGGGATGGAGCATCCCAGGCAGGGAGGGGGAGGCCACCGACCCCCGTGAGCCATGGAATTAGCAGTCAGCATCCCAGGTGAGGCTGAGCCTGGGCTGCAGAGGGCAGCTCCCTGGGGTCCTGCTGGGGCTCACTCCAGTGAGGCTTTCTGGAGACCATCTCCTCCAACCCCTGCCAGAGCAGGGCAGCTCCTTCCAAGGCAGGTCTGCATTCAGAAGACCAACGTGCAGCCTGAAGGCCAGCAGCTTCCCACCGAGCCACAGAGGCCGTGCCCACCCCTGGGAACTCATCCAGCCACAGCATTTTGCTCTCCCTTTGTGCCACAAACTTTTTCCTCTGCAGAGAACAGCAGCAGCTCTGGCTGGCTCCAGGCACCCCGACAGTTGGCCCAGGAGACCCAGGCCAGCCCTGCTTGCCCTTTCCCCTCTTCTTTAGCCCTCGTTCAACTCCTCTGCACTCTCTCCCTCAGTTCTGTCTGGGGAAGCGGCAGGGCCCCCAGCCGCCCCCTCCTGCCGGCACCACCACAGGAGGGCAGGGATTGGGAGGCCCCTCCGGAGGTCATGCAGGGCAACCCCCCTGCTAAATCAGGGTCACGACAGCCAGGTGGGTTTGGAATCAGTCCCGAGAAGCAGACTCCCCTGCTTCCCTGGGCAGCCTCCTCCAGGGCTCCAGCACTCTCACACCGAGGAAGTCTTGCCTCAGGTTTAAGTGAAAGCTCCTGGGTTCCAGTTTGTGCCCACTGCCTCTGTCCTGTCCCTGGGCACCACTGACAAGAGCCTGGCCTCAGCCTCTTGCCCCCACCCTTTATCTCCACCTGGCTCAGCGGCTGGGCTCCCTGTGACGCGGGACCAGCACCAGAGGCTGTCCCGGGGGGGCGTGTAGGTTAGTCTGGATGCTGAGAGAACGGGGAGGTGGCGCTGGATGACGAAAGAATGGAGCAATGGCTCTGGATGCTGAGAGAAAGGGACGGTGGCATCCAGGAGCTGCGTTCAGTGTGGGCTTCTCTTCCAGGCTGCACAGCCGCAGGGCTCAGCCTTTCCTCCTCTTCGAATGTTCCAGGTCCCCGCGGTGAGTCACCCCCGGCGCAGGGAGCGCAGCAGCTCCCGCGGCTACAAGAGGCTGCTGGATCCCAGCACATGCCCGGAGGGGGTCTCTGCATGCTGGGGGAAACGGGGAGCTGTCTCCTTGCCGGGGCGGGGGTGAGGGGAGGGTGTCTCTGGGTGCCGAGGGACGGGGTGAGTGGAATCTGACGCAACGGCGTGGTGGAAGCGGTCTCAGGATGCAAGGGATAGGAGTCGTCTCTGGGGCCAGGAAGGGTCTCTGGATGCCGGGGGGCTGTGTGTGTGTCTGGATGCTGCCAGCGGGGGATTCTCCGGATGCCGGGAAGGAGTTGGGGAGAGGGAAAGAGAGGGAGGTTGTGTCTGAATGCCGGGATCCTGCCTCCCCATCGCGCTGCCTGCCCGGCCGGTACTCGCTGCCCGCTCCCCAGCCGCCCCTTCACCTGCTCAGCTCCGCGCTCGGCCCCGCGCCGCTCTCCGGGCCCGCTGCAAGCCCGTACGCCCCGGGCAGCTCCGTCCCCTTCACCGACTCACCGGCTACGAGGACGGGCAACGCGGCGTCCACGCCGCCCTGCAGCTCCGCTTCCGTACGCGCCTCTGTGATGGGCACCGGGATGAGCGCCGCCTTCCCCGGATCTGTGACACCCGCTCCGTCAGGTCCGGCTGCTGGGCTGGGCGGTGGTGGCTGCGGCGACTCTGCGGCCACCCGCTGCTGGCTTTGCAGAGGCCCTGAGAGCCGCCGAGCCCGCGGCTGCTGGCGGGACGAGAGCCAAGCGCGACCGGGTGAGTCCGCCAGGTCGGGACGGCGGCTGCGGCGGGGCACGGCCGGGCTGGGAGCAGTGCAGTGGGATGGGGTCGGGAAGGAATGTGGTGGGATGGGGAGCATAGGGCCGTACAGACTGCTCCGGAGCTCTTTCGGTTGTGCAATAGGGGCGGCCAGGTTTTAGCTGTACCGGAGCTCTACCGTGCCCGGTCACAGAACCACCGAATCCCATCGGGGGTGGGGGCGTGGATTGGAAGGCACTTCTGAAACCGTCGAGTCCAGCAACCCTACCAGAACAGGATCAGCTGGAGTAAAGCCCAGAGGAACGCGAGTTTGGAATGCCTCCAGAGAAGGAGGCTGCACAGCCTGCTCCAGGGCTCTGTCGCCTTCGTAGGAAGGACTTTTCCCTTCCCGGGGGGACCCGCCCGGTCCAGGGCTGCTGCAGGTGTTTGGGAAGCCTTGCTGGAGCGGCTGTGCGTCTGCAGGGAGGCTTGAGCCGAGCCCTTTGTCCCTCATTAACTTTTCTCTCTCCCCTCGGAGGTGTTTGCTCAGTCCTCCTGGAGCAGCGTGGCTGGAGCCAGCGCTGCGGTTTGGTGCCTCGGGTGGATTTCCGTCGCTGCCTTGGTTTCAGCCCTCGCTCAGCAAAGGGCACTCTGGCGCCTTCCCGCGGGTGGCAGCTCAGAGGCGTTTCCCATGGGTCTCGTTTCCCCCCACGGAGGCAGGAGGCGCTGCAAGGGAGCGAAGTGAACGCCGTGGGGCTGGGGCTTGGCCGCGGGCAGCCGCTCCGGGCAGCATGCGGATTCGTTCTCTGCGGGTCCCGCTGCGCTGCAGCCTGGCCGCGGCAGGCACAACCACCCTGGGAAACGCCCTGGCACAGGGGCCCGAGGCTGGCCAGGAGCTGGCAAAGGTCGTCTGGATGCCTCCCGACCTGAGCCGGTGCCGCAGGGCCCAGGAGCTGTTTTGTGCTCCGGACTCAGCCCTCCGACTAACGAAGAATTGACCGCCCGGGACGGACTGTGGATGGAGTCGCCCTGCGGAGCCCTGGGAGCATGCCCCGGGCAGCCTGGCAGCTGGGTCCTCTCCTCTTCGGCTGGGATCTGCTTAACTAAGGAGCCTGCAGCCCGGCTCGGTGAGTGTCTGCGTTTGGGCTACCCCTGGGGAGGTTTTCCCTTTCCGAGTGGGTGAGGGCACATTTTGGTTTACCTCCCCCAGGCAGCTAAGCGTTTGTGCAGCAGGAGATTCCCGACTGGCATCCCAGCCTGGAATTCTGTTGTGTCAGCAGAGCAACTGCAGCAACTCCACAGCTTTCTGGGGGCTGCTGCTCTCTGGTCTGTGGGTGCCTCTGTGGCACTGGCAAAGTGCTGAGGAGTCACAGGGCCATGAGCATGGTGAGGGAGACAGCTGTGACCTTCTGACTGATTCTGGCCCATAGACTTCTTTTTGTGGCTGAGGTCAGGCAGGACCTGCTCAGGCTCACGTTAGCTGCCTCCCAGTAGAGCACTGGTGTCTGTGCTCTGCCAGAGGAGGCCAGTGTGTGGATCTCGAGTGGTGTGAGTGGAGCTGGATGGTCTCCGAGGTCCTTCCAGCCCAAACCACTCTGGGAATTAGTGAAAGCTCTAAACCAGTTCTGGGTGCACTGGTGCACATCCCTCCTGGTGCTCCTGAAGGACACAGCTCTTGCAGAGGGCGAGGGCTGAGCTTCACCATGCAGAAGGCCTGGGAGAGCTGGGGCACAGCAGGCTGGCCATGGGACAGCAGACTGTGGCCAAGAAAGTCTCCTGGGGTGCATGAAGAAGAGTGTGGCCAGCAGGTCAAAGGAGCATCTCCCCCCTCTATTCTGCCCTGTCCAGCCCATATCTGCAGTATTGTGTATGGTTCCAGAGGGTTGAGATAAGGAGAGTTTAAGAGCACCAAGAGATAACAACAGTCATGGGGAACAGCCAGGCTGGTCAGGCAGTGCCTGCAAAACCCAGCACCCAGTGGGACGGCCTGGCCAGGCTGGGCCATGCTGCCTTCAGTGCTGCCTTCCTGCCAGCCCTGCCTTGCAGCCCTGCCTTAGGGAAGGGTATGGCTGTGCCCCCTCCCAGCTTCTGAACCAGACAACTAAAGACACTTACAACATTAACCCCATCCTGGCCAACCCTAGGGCAGATGACAGCAAGCTGGGTGGCAGTGTCAGTCTGCTGGAGAGCAGGAAGGCTCTGCAGGGGCACCTGGCCAGGCTGGATCTGTGGACCGAGGAAAATGGGATGAGATCCAACAAGGGCAAGTGCCAGGTCCTGCAGCTGGGTGACAGCAATCCCATGGGTGCTGCAGAGTGGCTGGAAACTGCCCAGCAGAGAAAGCCCTGGGGGTGTTGGGTGACAGCAGCTGAAGATGAGCCAGGGAGTGCCCAGGTGGGCAATGCCAGCAGCCTGGTCTGGAGCAGGAGACACAGTAGGAACAGGCAGGTTTGGACATCCAGAGGATACTCCCATTTCCCAATGCTCTCACAACTGGCCTGGTGGAGAAGAGGAAGCTGTGGGAAGCTGCCCCCTTCCCGGAGAAGAGAAGGTAGCAAATGCCATCGTTAACAATGTCCAGGCAGTGTCACCCAGGCCACAGAAGGTGCCCCCAGAGCAGCCTCTGGGACAGAGCTGTTGAGAGCACCAACCAGCTGCTGACACATGGGTGGTGACCAGAGCAGGCTCAGGGGCTGGGAGGAGACCTGGTCTTGCTGTGGTACCAGGGAGGGTCAAACCCATGGAACTGTGGAATTGTTTGGGTTGGAAAAGGCCTCCAAGTTCACCCAGTGCAACATCAACCCAACACCACCATGGCCACTAAACCATGGCCCTAGGGAGAGTTCTTGAACACCTCCAGGGATGGGCACCAAAGGGCTGGCACAGATGGAGGGGGTTGTCCCCATCACCCCCTCCAGAAGGGACACCTTGTGGGCAGGAGTTGTGACCTCTTGTGAGTGAGTGCTCCCCTGGGGGCTCCAGTGTGTGGCTGCAGCTGAGGTTTGGAGCTGTGGAGCTGGGTGTCCATCACCAGCAGTCTGAGGGCTCCAGGTGCTGCTGCTGCTGGACCTCTGGGCAGGCTGCCTGGGGACCTGTGCCATGTCCCTAGGATGCTGAACTGGCAGAGCTGCCAGAGTTGAGCCCAGGGCCCCTGTCCCTCTGCTCTCTGAGGGCCAACTACAATGCAAGGGTCTTCATCTCCTACCAGTGATGCAGGGGATCTGCTGACCACAAGCTGCTCCTCACAGTCTGTGTTTCTTGTTCAAGTGCCCCTTGGTGTCTGGCTGGTTTGAGGGGGAGGTGCCCACCCGTGGTGTGTGGCCAGCCTGGGTGCCGCAGGCAGGCTCTGCGTGGGCTGAAGGTCAGAACTCAAAGTGAGAGCGGAAGGGGCTAAGGGTGCAGAGCTGCTCTGTAAGGCCCCGAGGGGAGGATGTCCATTTGCACCCCCAGCAGCCTCAGCTCTGCTTCCGCTGCGGGCGGCAGAAGGGCTCCAGGCAGCCCAGGCGGGGTGGGGGTGGGGGGAGCCCAGCAGGCTGCAGGCCAGGGCCCTCCTCCCGCAGCCAGTCGTGTTGGCTGCAGGGCTGGGAGCAGCTGGGCGAGATGGCAGGGCAGGTGGTCTATGCAGAGGTCTCCTCCAAGAGAAGAGTGACTTTCACCTCCCCAGCTCCAGATCCAGGTAAGACATGGATCTGCCTGTGCCTGGCTGCCCCTGCCCAGCCACAGCTTGCCCTCCTCAGAACAAAGCTTCCCTCGGGGGCTGAAGGCATTGGCAGCATTGCCAGACCCTTGGCACCCACCTCTGCAGATCACAGATCTGTTTCCTTGCCAAGCTTTCATCTGTCAATGGGCTGCTGGACTCACAGGCCCACGAGGAGTTGTCCCCTGTGGTTCCTAGACCTGGCTGCCCCAGTGTGAATGTTCGCAGGGACAGGAAGGTCTGCTCCGTGCCCTTGGCTTCTCCAGGCTGGGAGCAAAGTGTGCCTGGGCTGCTGCAGTGCTAGTGGCGGTGCCAGCTCTGCATGAAAGGCAGAGGTGTGGTGGTAAGGGTCACAACTGGAAGGCTGCTCTAAGGTCTTCCTGGAGCCTTCTGCAGGCTGTACAGCCCCAACTCCCTCAGCCTGTGCCCTTGGGGGAGGTTCTGCAGCCCTTTGATCATCGTTGTGGCCTCCTCTGAACCTGCTCCAACAGCTCCATGTGCTTGTGCTGGGGGCACCGCAACTGGGAGGGATGCTCCCCAGTTTCTGATGCTGCAGGGCACCAGTGTGGGTGGCAGGGGCTGGCCTGGGGCAGGGTCTCCACGTGCAGCACTTTGTCTCAGCAGGTGACTCCATCACGTACGCCGAGGTGGCCCCGCAGTGCCAGTCTGACGGAGCTGAGGGCACGCCTGAGGCCGGGCACGCAGGTACTGCAGCACCCTTCCCACTGCCCTCTCTGCACCATCGGTCTGCTGGAGCTGCCGGGGGATGGCTGCCCAGAGAGATGTGGACATGACCTAGGCCAGCTAAAAGCCCTTCAGAAGCTTCCCTCGCTGCCTGAGGGAGGAGAGCATCTCCCTTCCCAAGGTGCAGGTACAGGGCAGCCATGGGCACCTTTCTGTGCCCCTGCCCTTGCCCAGCCACACCTGCCTGCCACTGCCCCTGCTCAGCCTCCAGAAGCAGCCAGGTTAGCAGCAAGCTGCCCCGAGGGCAGGGGGGCACAGTTGGCCTTACCACAAGGGAAAGGAAACTGAAAGCTGCAGCCGACGGCTCTGCATGAAGCGGCTGCTGGGGAGGCAAGAGAGAGGGCCCAGGGCAGGTCTCGGCCCTGCTGCTGCAGACACAAACCCAGCTTGGTGATGCCAGTGCAATGCCCCTCGACTGCCTGGCAGCCAGCCTGCAGGGGCTGCAGCAGCAGCGGTGCTGCCAGCAGAGCGGTGTCACCGTGTGATGTGTCACCATGCTTGCTGCCTGCCTCTGGTACCCCACTCCTCTCTTCCTTTCTCTCCTGCTGCCTCTCCTGTGCAGAGGTCCAGGTTTGCAGAGCTTTGTTCAAGGAGCATCAAAATCCAGGCCTTCCACAGGGAGAAAAGCTGAGGGTGAGTTCTCTCCCTTCACATCCCTCACTGGGAGAGACTCCCAGGGAGGTGGCTGAATGCCCAGACCCTGGAGGTGTTTCAGAGAGGCAGAGCTGTGGTGCTGAGGGCCAGGGGTTAGCCCCATGGCAGACTTAGGGAATGGCTGGAGTGGGTGACCTGGAAGGGCTTTGCCAACCAAAGTCATTCTAGGCCAGGCTGGATGAGGCCCTGAGCAGCCTGGGCTGGTGGGAGGTGTCCCTGCCCATGGCAGGGGGTTGGAGCTGGATGATCTTGAGGGTCCCTTCCAACCCAACCCCCTCCACGAGTCTGTGAGTCTATGAATAGAGCTCTGAAGCTGAGTACAGCAGCAGTCTGGAGCTTGCTCTGCTTCACTGCATGACTGCAGTGCTGGGCACACAGCTTCACAGTCGCAGGAATCTGGGGTTTGGTTTCATATTCCTCAGACACATTCAGCTGAAAAGGCTGCCCAGAGCTCTCAGCTGCCCTGGCGGCACACCAGGGCCTCCTCCCAGACTTGTTCTTCACCCTCCACAAGGTCAGAGGGTGGCACACTGCTGCAGCCTGGTCACGCTGCCCTGGCATGCTCCCAGGGCTCAGAGGAAGGCTGAGCTGCTGCTGCCTGTGGCGAGAGCTCTCTGCCTTGTCCCTTTGCAGTGAGCTGCGTGCAGAACCCACACTGGTGCTACCTGGTGCTCAGCCTGTGCTTCGCAGCGCTCGTCCTGTTCCTCACTGCCGTGCTCATGGCAGCCAAGTGCCCTCGCCCCTGAGGTGGAGCCCAGCGCGCTGCTCCTGCCAGGGTAAGCCACTTCTCACCGTGCTTGGATGTTCCTGCAGTGCTTTGCGCTGATCAGATGAGGGGCAAGGAAGCAGCCAGTGCCCGAAGGGGCTCCAGGAGAGCTGGGGAGGGACTTGTGACAAGGGCTGGGAGTGCCAGGAGGAGGGGGAATGGCTTTGAGCTGGGAGAGTGGAGATTGAGAGTGGAGATGGGGAAGAAATTCTGTACAGTGAGGGTGGGGAGACACTGGCACAGGCTGCCCAGGGGGGTTGTGGATGCCCTTCCCTGGAGGTGTTCAAGGCCAGGCTGGATGAGGACTTCAGTCATGCAGACTTGGATTACTTCAGGGGTCTGCTGGCCAGAGGATTGTGACAAAGCCCTGCAGGGAAGGAGTCCCAGGCCTCCCTCCTGAAGCATGGCTCCTCTTGCTGTGGTGCTCACCATCCAGGGGTGCCCTTTCTCTGCTCGTGGCTCACCCAGAGCAGGTCCCTGAGCTTTTCTCTCGTTCATTTCCAGCTGTCTCTGCTCAGAGCGCTCTGCTGCCTCTCCACAACAGCTCCAAGTGCTCCCTTTACTTCCCTTTCTTCTCTCTGAGGAGCCCTCTGCGAAAGGAGGCACGGCCACCAGCCTGACTGCTCTTCAGTGATGCCTTCCAGACCTCCCCCAGCTCTCTGACCTCCCCACATGTGGACACTCCAGATGAAACCACCTTTGTTTGGCATTTGCTTAGCCCTGCAAAGGCAGCAGTGACTCAGGTCCCCCAGTGTGGGTACCAGGGCAGGGGCTCGAGCTGCTGCCTCACAAAGTGGCCTTGGCTCTTGTCTGGAAAAGAGAGAGGACCAGGGGGATGGTGTGAGACCTCCCTTCTGGTTCACAGCTGCCTTCATCTTGCAGTGATTTGCAACCTAGAGAAGCTTCTAGGTCCCACATGTGCAAAAATGGTGAAAGGCTGCACTGAAAGGTTTGGATCAAAGCCCAGGTTGGGGCTTGGCACAGGCTGCCCAGGGAGGTGATGCTTGTCCTCACACTGAGGCCAATTCATGCAGTTACCTGCACCACAAACTACTGGAAATATTTTTCTGGTCTTCTACTTGAAAGTTTTGCTTTGCTTGGGGTTTGTTTTGGTTTGGGTTTATTTTGTTTCAAGTGAGGAAATAAACTTGTTGCTTTCAGTAGCTTTAGCATAAACATTCTAGAGCCAGGGATTAGGAGCCAGGTGTGATCTGTGTCCTTGTAATTGCAGCTGGAAGCTGCCCTGGGGAGTTGGCCAACAGCAGCTGAGGATGAGCCAGCAGATTGCTGAGGTGGCCAGGAAGGCCACCAGCAGCCCGGCCTGGAGCAGCAGTGGTGTGGCCAGCAGGACCCCAGCAGCAGTTGTGCCTCTGGTGAGGTCACACCTGGAATCCTGGGGTCAGTTTTGGGCCCCTCACTGCAAGAAGGAGATTGAGGGCTGGAGCAGGTCCAGAGAAGGGCAACCCAGCTGGGGAAGGGTCTGGAGAGAGGGCTGGGGAGGAGCAGCTGAGGGCCCTGGGGGTGTTCAGCCTGGAGAAGAGGAGGCTGAGGGAGACCTCACTGCTCTCTGCAGCTCCCTGAGAGGAGGCTGCAGGGAGCTGGGGCTTGGGCTCTGCTCCTCAGCAGCAAGGGACAGGAGAGGCAGTGGCCTCAAGCTGCACCTGGGATCGTTCTTCACTGAAAAGATTCTCATCCCCCGGAGCAGGCTCCCTGGAGGCGTTTCAGAGAGCTGGGGAAGAGTCTGTGCCAACCTCCCCTCCGCAGCACTCCGAATGGGGTGGCAGGCCGGGCCCTGGCACACCGCGGGGCATTGCCCCCCCAGGCAGCGGCAGGCAGCTGGCCGCCTCCCTCTGGCTCTTAAAAGCAGCTTCTTCTTTGATCCCCTGTCCTCTCTCCACACCACCTTCCTTCTGGCCCCTGTCTCACCTTGGGCCAGCAGGGTTTGAGTAGCACAGGGACAAGAAAGGAATTTTGGGAAAAAAAGTCTGTATTTGAAAAGAAAAAAGCTTTTAATTAGAAATGTGCCTCAAATTAGGCCTGAGGTCAGACCCAGCCACACACCAGGAGCTGGCCTTTTCCCATGGAACACAGCCTGCTTCTGCTTTGCTCTTCTCTTCCCTCTCACGTGTTTCGTTGCAGACACAACTGGAGCAGGAAAAGGACTTCGAACCTTCTCCACCCTTGCTTCTCAGCCTCAGACCTTCCCAGGATTTGCCCACCGCCGAGCTCTGGGCAGAGGCTCTCGGACGACTTCCTGCTGCTTTGAAAAGGCACAGCACAAATCTTCCTCCGTGTCAGGACAGCCTGAGGGCCAGATCCTCATCTGAGTTACCCTGAGGCAAAGAACTGCTTCCAGCACTGCTGCAAAACAAACTCTGCCCACTTGCTTCCCTTCTTCAGTTTGTCTTTCATCTTAGTGCTGTGACTGAGTAGAGGGAGGTGATGGAAACAGTCTCCAAAGCCCTTTAAGGGGAACAGGGTCTTTGACTCAGGGGCTTAAACTCCTTCCTCTCCCACAAAATCAAGTGCTAAAGCAGCTTTCCCAGGAGTCTAAACCTTTGAACCTCAGGACCCTGCAACAGGACCTCCTTCCTTTCTCATCTTGGTATGAGCCTGAGGTTCAGAGGTTCATGGAACAGTTTGGCCTGGAAGGGATCACAAAGATGATCCAGTCCCAGGCCCCCTGCCATGGGCAGGGACCCCTCCCACCAACCCAGGCTGCTCCAGGCCTCATCCAGCCTGCCCCTGCACACCTCCAGGGAGGAGGCAGCCACAGCCTCCCTGGGCAGCCTGTGCCAGAGTCTCCCCAGCCTCACTGCAAAGAATTTCTTCCTCACCCCCAGTCTCAATCTGCCCTCTTCCAGCTTCAGTCCATTCCCCCTCACTGTCACCACAAGCCCTTGTCAGCAGTCCCTCCCCAGCTCTCCCGTGGGACCTTTAAGGATGCTCTGACAACCAACCACCTTGGCAGGAGTTCAACCCCACCCTGTCCTGCTCTGGCAGGGGGTCGGAGTCGATGATCTCCCGAGCTCCCTTCCAACCCCTACCACCCTGCGGTGCTGTGCCCGGCAGGAGGGGTGGGCGTGCACGTGCACACAATGCTGATTTTTAACCTTTCTTTGCCATCTTTTGTATTGAAGTTGCCTGATCACGAGGAAACCTTGGAACCTGCTTTTAAAGAAGCTAAGTGGAGCTTTTGCATAGCACTTAACTTGTTGCTTTTGTTTCCTGGAAGTGTCTTCTGTACTCTCTAGAGAGCAGATCCACGCTGCTGGCACACGGCAGGCAGCTGTGCTGCCTCTCCAGGAGCAGGGGCTGTGCACCAAGAGCAAGGTCTCCTGCAGCACGAGCAGCATTCGGGGGCCAGGAGGTGACAGCCTGAGGTGTCCCTGGCTGCCAGGCAGGATTCCCTCAAGTGGCAAAAGCGGCCCGAAATTGATAATGAGTAAATAGGTAGAGAGAGAGGGAGAGCAGCTCGTTAAGGAGCTGAATGGAGGAGCCTGGCCCCAGCTTGACTCATTAAATGTGAAACTCCTCCACAACCCAGCACAGGGCTGGCAAAGGCTTTAATTAGCCACATTACCCTGCTCAAAGCACTTGCAAGTTCTCTGTGGGGTTTTAAGAGCCTTTTTACAACTGGAATTGCATTGGAGAATTTGTGGTGAGTAGCATAAACGATGTAAGCATCTAGAAATGTGCCTGGAAAGCAGCCTGGGGGCTGCCCACGTGGAGTTTGATTTAATTACAGCTTGACAAAAGCTGCTGTCCTGGAAATGCAGCCACAGAGTCCTAGAATGGCTTGAGTTGGAAAGGACCCCAAAGCTCATCCAGCTCCAGCCCCCTGCCATGGGCAGGGACCCCTCCCACCAGCCCAGGCTGCTCAGGGCCTCATCCAGCCTGGCCCTGAACACCTCCAGGCAGGAGGCAGCCACAGCCTCCCTGGGCAGCCTGTGCCAGAGCCTCCCAGCCTCACTGGAAAGAATTTCTTCCTCATCTTCAGTCTCAGTTTCCTCTCTCCCAGCTCAAAGCCATTGTCCCTTGTCCTGGCACTCCCAGCCCTTGTCACAAGTCCCTCCACAGCTCTCCTGGAACCCTTCAGGTACTGGAAGGCTGCTCTGAGGTCTCCCTGGAGCCTTCTCTTCTCCAGGCTGAACAGCCCCAACTCTCCCAGCCTGACCCCACAGCAGAGGTTCTCCAGCCTCTGATCATCCTGGTGGCCTCCTCTGGACCCTCTCCAGCAGCTCCATGTCTCTATCGGTCTGGGGCCTCCATAATTGGAGGCAGTGCTGCAGGTGGGGTCTGAGCAGAGCAGAAGGGCAGAATCCCCTCTTGACCTGCTGGCCACACTTCTTGCTGCTAGCCCCCACCTGAGCCCAGGCCAATACACACCAAGGGACCAAAGGGACACCACTGCCCAGGGCTTTGTCACCCTGTTAACCTCTGGCTTCCTCAGTGGAAAGCCCAAAGCTTGAGCAGTGTCGCCGAGCACAGAGCTCCGATGAAGCAGTCCCCAGCACTTTGCTCAGCAGATGGAGACAGGACAGGTTTTGATCCAAAATGTTGATCTTGACCTAAGCCCTGCCTGGCAGTGAGCAGTGATTCTAGGAGGGGGTTTATTGTTTGCTCTTCTTCCCCTCGCCAGAGATCTGAATGGCAGTCAGGGAGTGTTCCTAGGTTGTGCTTGCTTTGGTAGCAGTGGTTAAGGATCAAAGCAGGAAAAAGAGAAGCTCAACAAATCACTTCAAGAGTGGTGTTGGCTGCTGACTCATGAGCAGCTAATTACTTGCTGTGCAGGCCGGCTCAGTGGTACAAAGCAAGCCCTGAGCCTTTACAGCCCCTTGAGATCAGCAGGGTTTCATTTTTCAGTGGTGTGATTGTCCTCAGGCTGAACACAGGCTGCTGGTGACCTGTTTGGCTGATGTGTGTGAGCAGAGCAGGGAGTTAGCTGTGCTTTAAGGAGCCAAGAAGCAAAGGCTTGCTCTGCGAGGAGGATGCTTCACTGAATCCTGTACCAGAATAGGCTGCCCAGGGAGGTGGTGGAGTACCCAGCCTGGAGGTGGTCCAGAACCCTGTGGCCATGGCACCTGGGGCCAGGGTTTGGTGGCCATGGTGGGGTGGGGTTGAAGGTTGGACTGGATGACCTCAGAGGGCTTTCCCAACCCAAATGATTCTATGGTTGGTTCCATGATTCTGTGACTGACTGAGTCTGTGGTTGGTTTTTCACTGAGTTCAGGGTCTCCATGCTGCATGCACTCTGCTGGGCTCTGGTGATTCCATTCCCCTCCAACTGCTTAACACTTTGCACTTGTAACCTCTGTGGACTGGGCACGTAGGCATGGAAGACAAAGCAGTGCTTGCAGAGCCTGCTGGGCTCCAGCTCTGTGCAAATTCCTCTGCATATTGTGAAGGAACAGAGGCTGTGGATGCTGAGCTCTGCTAAGAGGTCTGTCTAAGAGAACAGTTTTGCCCTTGAGGTGCTTGGGTTTGATAGCAACATCTGTCCTGGAGCAGAGTGCTTGCTCCCTGTGAGGCATTTCCTTTGCAGGAGGGCAGTGAACTGGTTGCCTGTGTCACACAGAGTCCAAGCAGTGCTCATGTCGGTCAAAGGGAGCCAGGAACAAGAACAGAAAGCTCTCTGCTCAGACAGAAGGAGAGATGCAATGATCTATTTCTTTACAGAGTTGTCAGGTTTCTCATTTTACAGACATCCCCTTCAGGAAAGGAGGTGCAGTGCGCAGCCACACTGCTCTAGCACCGTGTCCAGCCTGAAGCTGCCACTGCCAGGGGAGGATTCCCTGCCACAGCTGCCTCGAGAAGCAGCACACCACCACCGAGAGCACACACACACACACACTGCCCAGCGCCGGCTGCATCGCCGTGCAGCTGCACCCTAAGCCCTGGTCACAACGCCCTGGCCAGAGCTCCACACTTTTGCTGAGTGCAGGATGCTTTGTTTTGTTCTGTTTGGTCCAGCAGATCTCCCTTGTGGAGAAAAAGAGAATAAAAAAAGGAGTTCAAGGTCTGAGGAGAGCTCGGAGAGCTTGGCTTTTCCTGCAAAACTCAAGGTCTCCACAGAGAAGGCTTTGTGCATTGCCTGGCCCTTGCCTGGCCAAACCAGTGAAAAAGGAACTGCTCTGCTGGCTCTGAGTTCCCCAGGGCCTCCCTGGCTCCAGTGCAGAGCTGGGAGTGCCAGCTCGGGGGGGGATGGGCACCAGGTGGGGTACAGCTGCCGGAATGCTCACTGTACCTTCCGAGGCGGCTCTATGGGCTGGGTGCCTGAGAGGTCCAGATGCTGATGCTCCTAATGATCAGCCACTCCTTCTGGCCTTTGGTGACAAGTATCCTCATGCAGCTAACCTCGAACAGCACTTTGTGCTCCACCTCTGTCACTTCAAGCCTCCCGCCGCTGAACTCCCCCAGTCTCAGGTAGGTGCTGCACTGCCTCCCTTTCTTGCTCCCCACCAGCTTCTCCCCCACTTCCAGGGCCCCGTGGTGCAGGATGTCGTTCTGCCTGTCCTCGGTGCCGGTGACCACCTTGATCCTGCTGATCCTGGTGGGCTTCTCAAACACCACCCCATAGAAGTCCCCGGCGGCGGGGGCCTTGCCCCAGAAGTACTCGTCGCCGGCGCTGTACGCCCGGCTGGCCTCGTAGTGCTCGAAGACGCTGATGCTGGTGTGCAGCCTGGCCGGGGGGTTGTCGGGCAGGTCGAAGGACTCCTCCTCGAAGTCGTCGTCCTTCAGCTTGTTCTCGGCCCCCTTGTAGGAGGAGTAGTACCCCATGTGCTGGAACAGCGAGGGCTTGAAGCGGATCACCTCCTTCTGCGCCAGCAGCCCGCGGAAGTGGATGAGCAGCCAGTCGCAGGGCATCTCCTGGTAGAACATCAGCAGGAAGCGCGCCAGGCGCGGCAGGTCGTGCGAGTGGTAGAGCTTCCCGATGTAGCCCAGCTTGGAGAACTCCAGGGTCACCCAGTAGGAGCCCTCCCGCGAGGCGATCACCTTCTTGACGGCCGTCAGGAAGTTCCTGGCGCAGCGGACGTCGTCCTCCAGCATCACGTAGTAGTCGGAGAGGTTGGCGCAGAAGTTGAGCAGGAAGGCGTAGTCCACGTTCTGCTTGGAGCGGAACTTGACCCTCTCGGCGGGGTCGTTGTAGTTCCTCTTCAGCCCCTCCAGGGCGGGGTAGTGCTCGGGGGGCACGCGGATGACCAGCAGCCTGCCCGCGATGATGTGGTGCGCGAAGCGCTGCGCGATGCCCTGCGCCATGCCGGCGCACCAGGCCGCGTCGAAGTCCGCCAGCTGCACCACCACCGCCAGCTCCTTCAGCTCCTCGTAGCTCGACTGCTCGAAGATGGACTTGATGGTCTCCAGCAGGTAGTTGCCCTTTCTCCTCTTCACAGAGGAGAGCCCAATGGTCAGGTACCCTGCAGGGGAGAGGGCAGAGACAACCTGGTGGGACTGGGGAACCCTGCGGCCACCCTGCCAGGCTGTGCTCAGGGACACCAAGCCCTTGGGAGGCTGAAGGCTGAGAGCTGTGCCCTGTTGGCTCAGGAGGAACTGTGAGCTCTCTGCAGGACTGGTTGGACTGAAGGAGCTTAAAGGTCTCTTCCAAACAAAACAATTCTGTGATTCTCTGTCCCCCCGGGAGTCCCTCTGTGTCCCGCGGGAGTCCCTCTGTGTCCCCCCGGGAGTCCCTCTGTGTCCCCTGGGGTCCCTGCACCTCTCCATGACTTCACAGCTTCATGAACGGTGCAGGAATATTTTTTCCCAGCCTTTCTGTTCATTTTTAACTGAAGTTGTCCAATTTTCCCTCACTTGTAGCTGCTCTTCTGCTCCTCACTATGGACTCGATGAGCTTTCCACAGGGAGCTCCCTACTGCAAGCTGTGGTTTAAGGATTGTTTGGAAGTGGAAGAATGATTTGCAAGTAGAAGAATTGCTCTGAAGAAGCGAGTGTGTGCTGTGTTTGCTGCTGCTCCATCTTGCTAGGGAGAGATTCACCGGAGTTCAAGGGAGGACTTTTCCTCTCCGCTCTTTGGAGCCGCTGCCATGGCTATTTTGCCAGCAGTCGAAGTCATTTTGTTTCTCCAGGTGCTAATGCAGCTCCATTTCCCTACCCTTTGATGTAGCCCCGAAGCTAAGAGTTTCTGACTGCCAGGGAGTGCTGCAGCTGGCCCTCCCCAGCTGTCCTAGAGTGTTTGGGTTAGTAACAGACTGCTGAAGTGATTCAGACTTTCTTGTGAGGCTTAATTCTGCTCCTGATGTGGTTGTAGAGTGAAGCACAAGCCCCGGGAGCCACTTCTGCTGCCTGCAGAGCCTCCAGTTCTCACACCTCATCGGAGCAGCTTTTGCTTTATAGCTTTCTATGAAGTTCAACAACTCACAGATGGTTTTGCTCCACCTTGAGTGCTTGGACTTCTGGGCCTCGGTGAGCTGTGTGAAGTGGTTGCCTTGGAAGCCAGGGGAGAGCTGCCTGAAGCCCAGGCATAGCCAGGTTTGATGGCAGCTGAGGCCCTGAGCCCTGCCTCAGGTCACAACCACCAGATTGTCCATCTGCAGATGGCTGCGAGAAAGCTGCTCCTCTGCTGACCCCACCAAACAGCACTCACCTGAAACTGGGCCAGGGCAGCTCTAGGCTGGAGGTGAGGAAGGATTCTTTTGCTGCAAGAGTGGTCAGGGGTTGGCAGAGGCTGCCCAGGGAGGTGGTGGAGCGCCCATGCCCCGAGGGGTTCAAGAAGCTGTAGATGTGGTGCTTCAGGATGTAGTTCAGTGGCCATGGCAGCTGGGTCATGGTTGGATGTGATGATCTTAAAGGTCTTTTCCAACCACCTTCTCCTGACTTGGTCAGGAGGGGACCAGGCTCAGGGGCAGCCACTCCTGGGGCTGGAGTAGCAGCTGCCCAGGAGCAGCCTACACCAAGAGAGAGCTGTCCCCAGGACCCTGAGCCCCTCGCTGCTCCTCAGCCCCTCCGAGAGCCCCCCGGGAACTCTGTGCAGGTCACCCTTGTGCAGTGCCCTGGTTCCAGCACATTCAGAGGGCAGTTACTTACTTTTCTTTGGCAGGGGTGTGCCAGCCAGGTAGAGATAGGAAATGTTCCTGGCTGCGGAGAAGTTGGAGGCAGCCTGCGCGGGGCGCGGGGGGTGCTCGGGGCTCAGCTGGTGCGTGGCTGTCTCGCTCAGGAGCTGCTTGTCCCCTTCCTGCTGGGAGAGAGCAGAACAGGGGCAGGAGAGGGGGAGAGACAGTCGCAGACACGTTTGTGAGTGCCAGCCAGAGGGCAGACACAGGCAGCTTTCCAAGAGCAGCAGCTCACAGCGTCCGCTCTTGGGAGAGGATGGAGAGGTAACCTCGGGCTTGTGGTAGCTCAGTGTTAGGCACCGCTGGCTACAGAGAATCCAGCACAACCCTTCAGGCTATGGGAGCAGGGAAAGAAAGGAGGAAGAGAGGAAGAAGGAAGAAAGGGAGAAGAGCTTGTGTCCAAATTTTCTAAGACAGGTGGCAAGCACTGAATCATTGCCACAGCTTCACAGATTGCACTGGCTTGCAAGGGACCCTCCCAAGGGCACCCTGTCCAGCCCCCTGCAGGCAGCAGGCACAGCTCCACCTGGAGCAGGCTGCCCAGGAGATCCAGGCTCATCTTGAATGTCTGCAGGGATGGAGCCTCAGCCACCTCCCTGGGCAGCCTGTGCCGGTGTCTCACCACCCTCATTGTGCAGAACCTAAACCTGCCCTGGTCCGGTTGTGCCAGGGGAGGGTAGGTTGGAGATGAGGAAAACTTTCCTTGCTGCAAGAATGGTCAGGGACTGGCAGAGGCTGCCCAGGGGGCTGGTGGATTCCCCAGCCCTGGAGGTGCTCATGGAACCTGTGGATGTGGTGCTTCAGGACATGGTTTGGTGGCCATGGTGGTGCTGGGTTGCTGGTTGGACTGGATGATCCTGGAGGGCTTCTCCAACCCAAACCATCCTGTGATTAACCAGGGCTGGATCCTGTTTCGTGCCCCGTGGTCACTCCTCCCACCTGAGGAACTCACCAGCACGTGGCCATCTTCAATGTAGAGGTTGATGAGGAGCAGGCAGAGGATGAGGAGCCCCAGGAAGGGCACTGCTGAGCGCTTCCGCAGGCATCTCATCTTCTCCAGCTGCTTCAGGCTGTGTCTCCTGCCAGAGGCAAGCAGCAGTGGCACCGGGGGGAGGCACTCACACCTCTGCCAGGGCTCACCACCCTCACTGGAAAGAATTGCCTCCTGATCTGCAGTCTCAATCTGCCCTCCTCCAGCTCCAAACCCTTCCCTCTGTCTGACAGCCTCAGAGTGACAGGAAGTGCAGCCACAAGCCCTGCTGTGCCTGTGGTGTCCGGAGCACGAGGAGATGGATTTCCTCTGCTCTGGAGGAGTCAGCTCCCATCCAGGGGCAGAGATGGCTAAGAGATGTGAAGACCTATTGACTTGGACAGCCAAGCTGCAGCTCATCCATCAGTGGCTGCCTGGCTGCTGGGCAGTTCATCAAGCAGGCAGTGGTGTAAGATGGGGACAACGATGGAGACAAGGAAAGCAAAGGACAAGGACATAGCCCTGAAGTTCTGCTCCACAGAGACAGCACAGCACAAAAGTGTGGACCTACAGCATGGACCTAGGCCCTTCCTGGGCTAAAAATGCTGGAGCAGATGATGTCTGAGGTCCCTTCCCACCAGAGCCATGCACGAGCAGCCCCTAGTGCTTGCTGGTCCCTTGGTATTTGTGCTGAAGCCCAGGAACCTCTCCTCTGGGCCTCCGTGGGGCTGGCAGTGTGCAGTCACGTACAAAGGAGAGCAACCATCTCAATGACTTCATCTGCTGGTCCATTCTGCTCCCACCCAGCACCTGTCCCCACACCTCAGCTCCTGATTTCATGATGGGAGAGAGCCCAGGAGCAGAGCCTGCACTCCCAGGCACCGGGGTGAGACTCCTGCTAAAACAGCCTTGGAGGCAGCAGCAGAAGTTGTTCCTTACACAATGAGCTGCACTTGGATCAGCTGGGGAGGCAGGAAATGGAGCTGGCACTGCAGGTGGAGAGACACAGAGCCCAGCCAGCAGTGAGCACCCAGCGCTGGCTGGCAGGGCAGGAGGGAAAGAAGTTGCTGGGGAGCTGGGCTGCTGGGGCCAGGGCTGCTGGGGTCAGGGCTGCTGGGGAGCTGGGCTGCTGGGGTCAGGGCTGCTGGGCCAGGGCTGCTGGGGCCAGGGCTGCTGGGGCCAGGGCTGCTGGGGTCAGGGCTGCTGGGGAGCTGGGCTGCTGGGGTCAGGGCTGCTGGGGAGCTGGGCTGCTGGGGAGCTGGGCTGCTGGGGCCAGGGCGGCTGGGGAGCTGGGCTGCTGGGGCCAGGGCTGCTGGGGCAGGGCTGCTGGGGAGCTGGGCTGCTGGGGTCAGGGCTGCTGGGGAGCTGGGCTGCTGGGGTCAGGGCTGCTGGGGAGCAGGGCTGCTGGGGTCAGGGCTGCTGGGGAGCTGGGCTGCTGGGTCAGGGCTGCTGGGGAGCTGGGCTGCTGGGGTCAGGGCTGCTGGGGTCAGGGCTGCTGGGGAGCTGGGCTGCTGGGGTCAGGGCTGCTGGGAGAGGCTGCTGGGGTCAGGGCTGCTGGGGAACTGTGCTTTTCACAAGGGAAAGCCCCAGATTGCTGAATTGTGGCTGGGTGAAGAAACATTCAGCTGTGGAGCTCTGAAATCAGAAGGCTGATGGGATGGGTGTGGGGAGAAGAGGAATGGCCTTGTGGCAGCTGGGGTGGGAGGGCAGGACTTGGGTGCCACAAGGGAAGCTGGGCATGAGCCAGCAGTGGGCACTCGCCAGCAGGTGCCCCTGCTCTGGCAGGGGGTTGGGCTGGATGATCTCTGGAGGTGCCTTCTCAGCCCTCCCATTGTGAGTCCAGATGTCAGCTTGCTGAGGTTCTACTGCACCTCTAGAGAGCAATTCTGTCCCTCCTGAGCATCAGAGTTTGCCATTTCCCAGAGGAGCAGCCCCCGAGGCTGGGTGGGAAGCAGAACACCTCTGAGTGCAGAGGGGCTCAGCCAGGGCAGATGGGGCCCGGGAGGTACCCCAGGGGTGCTGCTTTAACTGAGAATGATTGGAAGTGAGAGGAGCTTCCCCCTGCTCCCTCACCTCGGCAGTGCAGCCTGGAATGCTGATAGCTGGGAAGCAGGGACTCGATCTGCTGGTTGCAAAGGCAAGAGCTGGGGCACAGAGGAGATGAAAAATAAAGGGGGTGGGGGTGGGAGATAAAATAGGTGGAAAACAGAGAGAAGCAGAGAGTGTGCTTTGATTAGTGGAAAGGTTAATTACTGCAGAGCTTCCTGCGTGCAGCAGCCTGGCAACGGGAGGGGCTGAGTGCTGTGACTTCAGTGAGCACCGCGGGAAGCCGGCAGGGCAGAGACCACTGCTTGGCTCTTGTGGCCAAGGGGCATCCTGGGGGCAGCAAGAAAAGCGAGGCCAGCAGGGCTGGGGAGGTTCTGCTGCCCCTCTGCCCTGCCCTGCTGAGACCACAGCTGCAATGCTGTGTCCAGCTCTGGGCTCCCCAGGTCAAGAGAGACAGAGACCTGCTGGGGAGAGTCCAGTGGAGGCTGTGAGGATGCTGAAGGGGCTGCAGCACCTCTGCTGTGAGGAAAGGCTGAGAGCCCTGGGGCTGTTCAGTCTGGAGAGGAGAAGGCTGAGAGGGGTCTGAGCAATGTCTGTAAGCATCTGAGGGGTGGGTGCCAGGGTGAAGGTGCCAGGCTTGGCACAAGCTGGACCCCAGGAGGTTCCACCCCAACATCAGGAGAAAGTTCTTTGGTGTGAGGGTGCTGGAGCCTGGAGCAGGCTGCCCAGAGGGGCTGTGGAGTCTCTTCTGGAGACGTTGCAGCCCCAGCTGCACACACTCCGGTGTGGCCTGCCCAGGGTGGTGCTGCTCTGGCAGGGGGCTGGAGTGGGGGACCTCTAGGGTGACCCCTCCCATTCTGTGACTGATGTTCCTCAAGGCAGTGCTGGGGCAGAGCTGAGCAAAGCTCCTACAAGCATCATTCCTCATCCTGCTCTCTTCACAGCAGTGCAGCAGCCTTGGCTCTGGTCCTGCTGCTTCTGCTGGTCAACCCCCCCCGTGGAAGGATCAGTGCTTCAGATAGCAGCAAACTCAGTCCTGTGCTGAGCCATCTCTGCTCTGTTTGGTGTTTGATCTCCTTTCTCCTGCAGCTGAGTCCCATCTCTGTGCCCTGCTGGGAGCCTGCAGCCTGGGCAGGGCCAGGGGCAGCCTGCTGGCAGTGTGGGCAAGCAGCTGTGCCCGGGCTGGGGTTTGTCTGGGCAGAGCTTTGCCAGTCCCACCTCCTCCCGTGGGACATCTGCAGCAGGCAGGATGCAGTGCTCAGAGGGAACATTTGCAGTCTTCCAGGCCAGACAAAGGGCTCCAATGCTTTTGTGCAATGATCTGAGTGCATTTACCAGCTCTGTGACCTTTCAGCAGGGTTCTGCTGTTCAGAGGCAGAGCTGTTCCCAGTGTGCCATCTCCTTTTGTGTCCCCTGCTGTCACAGCACCCTGCAGAAGGCTGCTCCTCAGGTGGGGCTGGACAAATGGGCAGAGGGATGGAGCAGGCAAAATGATAGCTGCATGTGTTAGCTGGTGCCACCGGCAGGCAGACAGCTCCCCAGTTGCCATGGTGACTGCAACCTGTGCTGCAGGAACAGATCTCAAGCAACTTCTAGTTGTGTGCTGCTGCACTCACTTGAGGGCAGGGATCCATCCAGAAGGATCTGGACAGGCTGCAGAAGTGGCCAGGGCCAGCTGCAGGAGGTTCAACAAGTCACAGTGCAAGGTCCTGCAGCTGGGCTGGGACAACCCCAGGACCAATCCAGGCTGGGTGCAGAGTGGGTTGAGAGCAGCCCTGGAGAAAGAGCCTTGGGGGTGCTGGGTGCTGAGCAGCTCCCCAGGAGCCAGCAGTGCCTCCTGCAGCCCAGAGGCAGCTGTGTGCTGGCTGCAGCCAGAGCAGGGTGGGCAGCAGGGCAGCAGAGGGGATTCTGCCCCTGGGCTCTGCTCAGACCTCCCCTCCAGCCCTGCCTCCAGTTCTGGGGTCCCCAGCAGGAGAAGGACACAGAGCTGTGGAGAGAGGCCAGAGGAGGCCACAGAGATGCTCCAAGGGCTGGAGCAGCTCTGCTGGGAGCACAGGCTGAGGGAGCTGGGGCTGTGCAGCCTGCAGAGGAGAAGGCTCCAGGGGCACCTCAGAGCTGCTGCCAGCACCTGAAGGGATCCTGCAGGAAGGCTGCAGAGAGACTTTTGCTGAGGGGGTCTGGAGCCAGGCCAAGGGGGAAGGGTTTGGAGCTGAGGCAGAGCAGGGTCAGAGTGGAGCTGAGGAAGAAGTTGTTCAGCAGGAGGCTGCTGAGGCTCTGTCCCAGGCTGCCCAGGGAGGCTGTGGCTGCCTCCTGCCTGGGGGTGTTGAGGGCCAGGCTGGATGAGGCCCTGAGCAGCTGAGTGCAGCTGAGAGGTGTCCCTGGGCATGGAGGGAGTTGGAGGAGATGAGCTCTGAGCTCCCTTCCAGCCTGAGCCACTCTAAGTTTCTGTGCATAACCCTTGGTCCAGCTGAATCTCCAGCCCCTTGGTTCTACTAAGCCACAGCTCTGCCAGGGATGTGCTGCTGGCAGGGGTGCTGTGGAGCTCAGGCAGGTCAGGTGCTGCCCCAGGCTGGGGCTATGCTCAGCACTCTGAAGGCCACCTGTGGCTTGGTCCCTGCTGACTGCTGGGGGGTGGCCTAAGTGACCTTTGGAGGTCCCTTCTGAGCAGTGCACCCTGTGCAAATCTTTGCAGGCACTCCCCAGCCCCCTGGGCAGCTCCTTGCAGTGCTCCATGTCCCTTCCAGTGGTTTTCCTTTGCCAGGTGTCTCGGCTGAAGGTCTCAGGCTGGAGGCTGTGACCTGAGCAGAGTGCTGCATCTGTGCCCTTCTGTCACCCAACCTTAAAGAGGAGCACTGTGACGTTAGCAAAGCCACTCACAACATCTCCTTCGTGCCACCAGGTGCAGGGAAGGACAACTTCAGTGCAAAGCCATCTCCCAGCAGCTCACAAGGAGGAGGTGAGAATGCTCCTAGCAGAAGCTGGCACCGCTGCTGGCCCGAGCCAGGAGCTGAAAGAGAAGAAGTGAGGAGAGGCTGCTCAGATCTCAGCAGGGTGCCCCCGGGAATGGCCAGCAGCTGAGAGCAGTGGGAGGGAGATGATCAGCTGAAATGCCAGGAGGGTGCAGGCAGCATTCAGCCTCCGTCCCTGGAACTCTGAGGAGTAGAGCTCCTTGCTCACTGTCCAGCTGAACCCACGTCCTGCTCCAGACGCGCCACGGCGCCAGGCCCGGTGTGCCGTGGCAGAGAAGGTGAGAGCCCCCCGTGGGAGGCATCAGGGTGGCATCTCACTGGGAGAAAACCAGCCTGGGGCAGACAGGCCCTGGAGCACTCTGGAATGCCCAGAAAGACAGGAAATCAATCAGGCCTCTCGTTATTGGCACAGGGATTTAATGAAGTGGAAAACTTCGGTGTAGCAACAAATTAAAGCTCCATTAACGTCCAGGGGGAATGAAGAGCAGGACGTGGTTCAGAGGAAAGGGCTCTGCTGGCTCTGCTCTCCCCATGCACCTCAGGCACTGCTGGGCTTTGGTTTTCCTGTGATAAATAGCTGAGGAGGACTCCAAAGAAGGTCATTGAATGGCAGTGTAACACTTCCCATGGAGCAAAGCAGCTCCAGGGCTGCAGGTGGGCTTCGGGCAGAGGGGCAGAATCCCCTCCCTGTGCTGTCCAGGAACTCCATGTGCCAGGAAGCAAGACTCTTTCCAGTGGTGCCCAGGGACAGGACAAGGGGCAAAGGACACAAACTGGGACCCAGGCTCCACCTCAAGGTGAGGAGAAACTTCTTTGGTGTGAGGGTGGCAGAGCCCTGGGGCAGGCTGCCCAGAGAGGCTGCGGAGTCTCCTTCCCTGGAGGCTTTGCAGACCCTCCTGGCTGTGTTCTGTGTGCCCTGCCCTGGGGGATGCTGCTCTGGCAGGGGCTTGGACTGGGTGGTCTCAGGAGGTCCCTTCCTTCCCCTCCCATGCTGTGATTCCATGATTCCATGACTTTCAGCCACACATCCACGGAGCTCAGCACTGAAGACAAAGCAAACTCACCTTGGCTCAGACAGAAACCATCTGTAAGGCACCAAAGCTCCTTATCTGTTGGTATGCCCCCTGCCCTTCCAGGCAGCAGGCTGCAGCTGTGCCTCACCAGTGACTATTTCCTTCCATTGCCTGAGCTGTGGAATTCAAACATATCAGGGAGTAAAGGAGACCAAATGTTCCCCAAGTGGGTGAGCAGTGTGGGTTGCTGTGGGCCACTGAGCTGCTGCTGAAGCTCTGTGGTGCCACAGCTGGGGGACAATGCTGGCTGCCTCCTGTGGGGCTCCTCAAGTGACACACCTGGCATGACTCTGCTCTGGGGGACAGGAAGAGAGATCATCGATTTCTAGAGGGAAAAATACCTCTGCAAAGTGAGGGATTGCTGGTTGGAGGGGGAGGAGATTGATACACAGTGCAGCCACAGGGATGGGCTCACATCTGGGGCTCTCACTGCAAGAAGGACACTGAGGAGCTGGAGCAGGGCCAGAGAAGGGCAACCCAGCTGGGGAAGGGTCTGGGGAGCAGGGCTGGGAGGAGCAGCTGAGGGCCCTGGGGGTGTTGAGCCTGGAGAAGGGGAGGCTGAGGGAGACCTCCTTGCTCTCTGCAGCTCCCTGAGAGGAGGCTGCAGCCAGGTGGGGGCTGGGCTCTGCTCCCCAGTCCCAGGTGATAGGAGAGGCAATGGCCTGGAATGTGCCAGGGGAGGAGAGGAGGAGAAATGTCTTTGGTGCCAGAGTGGTCAGGGACTGGCAGAGGCTGCCCAGGGAGGTGCTGGAGTCCCCGTGCCTGGGGGGGTGCCTGAGGCTGTGGATGTGGTGCTTCAGGAGGTGGTTTAGTGGCCATGGCGGTGCTGGGTTGCTGGTTGGAGTGGATGATCCTGGAGGTCTTTGTGGCCTCCTGTGGGAGGCTCCAGCAGATCCTGTCCCTCGTGCTGGGGGTCCCACACTGGACACAGCTCTCCAGTATCACTGTCAGGAGCCAGTGAATGTGTGCTGGAGCTGGCTGCTGATGTCCTGCCTCAGTGAGCAGAGCTGGGAAGCTGAGGGGCTCTGGACACATTGCTCCCCACAGCCACAGCCTGCTCTGCAGTTCCCTCACTCAGCACCCCCCTTCTTCCCCCTCTCATTAGGCCAGGAACTCCCTCATGAATCACAGCTGTTCTCTCAGAGGTGCAGTTACTCACAGGTTCATGGAGTGGGTTGGGTTGGAAGGGACCCCAAAGCTCATCCAGTTCCAGCCCCCAGCCAGGGGCAGGGACCCCTCCCACCAGCCCAGGCTGCTCAGGGCCTCCTCCAGCCTGGCCCTGAACACCTGCAGGGCTGATTTGGATGCTGCAGTCAGGGATGCTGCCTGCTCTCTGTTCATGCTCTCCAGGAACCCTTTGTGCCTCACCTCCTCAGGGCACAGACTGCATTTTCTGCCCCCCAGATGCAGCACTTCAGGTCAATATTTTACCATTTTGCTCTTCTCCTTAGCTGGAGAATTTCTTGCCTGATAGTGTCAAGCCCAATATCTGCTGCTAATGGAGTGCAATTCATCATGCCCACAGCCTCTTCTCTCCTCTCACACAGTGTGACTCCAGGACCCCAGGGGGCTGGGACGTGTCAGCAGCTCCTCACAGGCACGTGGCAGGGGCTCACTTCTAGCTCTGCTCTAAATATTCCACCTTCCAACTCCATCTCCTTTCTTTGTCTCCTGATCCCACCCCCGAGTTTACTTTGGAGCTCAGAGAGGAGCCCCCAAACCAAATCAAACCCCAAACACAGCTTTCATTACCCTGTGAAACAATATTTCAAGGGAAGCATAAAAATCTCTCTGGCCCCTCAGAAACTCTCTGGGAAGCTTGGTGAAAGCTGCCTGGCAGAGAAAGCCCTGGGGGTGCTGGCTGACAGCAGCTGAGCAGGGGCCAGCAGCGCCCAGGTGGGCAGGAAGGGCAGCAGCAGCCTGGCCTGGGGCAGCAGGAGCAGGGCAGGGAGGGTGCCCCTGGATGGGCACTGGGGAGGCTGCACCTCGAGAGCCTTTGGAGCCCTCACTGCCAGAAGGAACTGAGGGGCTGGAGCAGGTCCAGAGAAGGGCAACCAAGCTGGGGAAGGGTCTGGAGAGCAGGGCTGGGGAGGAGCAGCTGAGGGCCCTGGGGGTGTTGAGCCTGGGGAAGAGGAGGCTGAGGGAGACCTCACTGCTCTCTGCAGCTCCCTGAGAGGAGGCTGCAGCCAGGTGGGGTTCAGGCTCTGCTCCCTAAGAGCAGGTGACAGAAGGAGAGGAACTGGCCTGAAACTGTGCCAGGGGAGGGTGAGGTGGGAGAGGAGGAAAAATGCCTTTGGTGCAAGAGTGGCCAGGGACTGGCAGAGGCTGCCCGGGGAGGAGGTGGAGTCCCCAGCCCTGTGGCCACGGCACTTGGGACGAGCTATAAATATCAGCCGGCAGCCGTCCTGCAGCCCCCGTCCTAGCCGCGACAAAGGCACTCCCAGCTTGTCTCAGAGCACTCCAGGCACCTTGAGCGTTCTTCGCGGCAGTGTGATTGAAGAGGAGCCCCCCAGGCTCTGTCATCTGCTGGGATTAGGGCAGCGCTGCAGGCTCCCTGCCACTCGACCTGCTCCCCAGCTAGCGAGGAGCAAGGAGCTGTGGGAGAGGCTCCCTGGAGGGAACAGACTGGGAAGGAAAGGAGTTGATTGCTTGAAGCAAGGCTGCAGCTGCACTCCGGCGGCTGGCAGGGTCCCTGCCCCTCGGCTGGGACGGACAATGCTTTCCAGGAGCATTTCCTTCCCTCCGATTCCTTTTGGGAAGGCAGCGCTCAGGCTGCCAAGGACGAGCTTTGGGACTGCGACTGACAATGACTGCCGATGGCCCTGCCTGAGCGCGCAGGGGAGCGGAGCTCAGGGGAGAACAGCGCCGGGGGCGGCACCGGCTCCGCTCTGCTGGCACGGCCTCTGGCCTCTGAGAGTAACCCAAAGGGCAAGGAAACGGCAGGTGAGAATCAGCATGGACCCAGCTGCCTGACAGCTCAGCTCTTGAGCCCCCTGAGCCTGCAGAGCCCCTCAGCTCCTGAAGGCTGCAAACCTCTCTGCCCAGTTGGGTTTGTTTTGAATCACCAAACGCCACTTGAAAAACAAAACAACCAGAAGCCCCCCAAAGCAAACAGCAAACAGCAAACCCCAACCCAGCTGCACAGCTCAGCCTTGAGCAGCTCAGCCTTGAGCAGCAGGGAGTCACAGACTGCATTGGCCTGGAAGGGAGCCTCCAAGGGTCTCTTGTCCAACCCCTGCAGGCAGCAGGGACAGCTCCAGCCAGAGCAGGCTGCCCAGGGACACAGCCAGGCTGGGCTTGAATGTCCCCAGGGATGGAGCCTCAGCCCCTCCCTGGGCAGCCTGTGCCAGTGTCTCCCCAGCCTTCCTGAGCAGACCTTCCTCCTGATGTCCAACCTAACTGCCCTGTTCCAAACCATTGCCCCTGCTCCTATCCCCACAGCCCCTTCTGAGCAGTCCCTCCCCAGCTGCCTGCAGCTCCCTACAGGGGAAATTCTTCCCCACTGGGCTGGTGAGGAGCTGGAACAGGCTGCCCAGAGAAGTTGTGGAGGCTCCAAGCCTGGAGTTGTTCCAAGGCAGCTTGTGAGGGGTCTTGAGCAGCCTGGGCTGGTGGGAGGTGTCTCTGCCCATAGCAGGGGGCTGGAACTGGAAGAGCTTTGGAGTCCCTCCCATCCCATCCCAACCCATCCTGATTCCCTGCTCGGCACTGGAGCACAGCAGGGGCTCTCCGGAGGGAGACAGAGGAGTGGCAATGACGGCCGGGAGGAGAGCCGGCTGTGCTGTGGTGCTGGGAGGGCAGAGCACGGCCAGGCTCCTGCAGCACGGCGCTGGCAGCCCCCAGGGGTGCACAGCAGCACCTCTGCAGGGACTCTGCAGGGGCAGGCAGCACCCAGGCACAGCTCCCTGGAGAATGGATCTCACCACCCTGGGGGATGTTGGCAGAGCAGCAGGCGGGGAATCCGCAGACACATCACAAAGGACCTCCCTCGCAGTGCTGCCCGAAACCCGCTGCAGCTGCGGCTGGGGACTCGCTGCCTGCACACTCAGGCTGCACTCCAGGCCCTCTTCTGCTCCGCACCGAGTCGTTTGCACACACTCACAGAAGGGTTTGGGCTGGGAAAGCCCTCCAGGACCACCCAGTCCAGCATCAACCCAGCACCACCATGGTCCCAGTGCCATGGCCACTGGGGTCTGGAACCCCTCCAGGGCTGGGGACTCCACCACCCCCCCGGGCAGCCTCTGCCAGTCCCTGACCACTCCTGCACCAAAGACAGTTTTCCTCACATCCAACTTCACATTCCAGGCCATTTCCTCTCCTCCTATGACTTGAGACTGGGGAGCAGAGCCCACCCCCCACCTGGCTGCAGCCTCCTCTCAGGGAGCAAGGAGGTCTCCCTCAGCCTCCTCTGCTCCAGGCTCAACACCCCCAGGGCCCTCAGCTGCTCCTCCCCAGCCCTGCTCTCCAGACCCTCCCCCAGCTCTGTTGTCCTTCTCTGGACCTGCTCCAGCCCTCAGTGTTCTTCTGGGAGTGAGGAGCCCAGAACTGAGCCCAGGGTCCAAAGTGTGGCTTCAGCAGTGCCCAGCACAGGGCACAATCCCTGCCCTGCCCCTGCTGCCCACACCACTGCTGCTCCAGGCCAGGCTGCTGGTGCCCTCCTTGCCCTCCTGGTTCACCTTCCTGTTTTGACCATGTCAGGAAATCTACAGCCTGATGCCAGCTTGCAGCCACACTTTGGGAGTACCAAATCCCTTTGGGCATGCTGGGGTGAAGAGTGTCCTGGCTGCAGCTGGCACAGGGTTAATGCTCTTGGCAGGGAGCTGGGAGGCAGCCGGGGCAGCCAATGGCCTGGGTGAGGCCATTAGTGCTCTCATTTAAGGGCAGGGCTGGCAGGGGCCAGGGCTTGCTGAGGCAGCTGCTGGTGCCTGTGGGAAGCCTCAGGTGAGTCCTCTGAGTTTTGCTCTTTTGCTGCCTGGCTTCCCCTGCACCATTCATTGTTGTTCTTGGCTTCATTCTCTGATCTGGGGGATCCTGCTTGGCTGGGGGGGTTGGACTTGATGACCTCCAGAGGTCCCTTCCAATCCCCTTCTATGATTCTTTGTGTTGTTCTGTTCAAATCTCCTTTCCTCACCCCCTGAGGCTTTGCATTTTGCTCCCAGCTTCTGCTTCCCACCTGGGGTCAGGGGATGGTTGTGTGAGTGGCTGTGCAGGGCTGGACCTGAAGCCAAGCCCCAGCCTGGGCCCTTGGGTAGGGCTCCAAGAGAGGTTCAATGCATGGCAGATGTGGCTGCTGGGTTGGGTTTGATGGAGAAGGGTCTCAGCTCAGCTCCTGGGGGGCTTGGCTGTGTCAGGTTGAATGTTCAGCCTCTGCTCAGGCAGGAGATGTGTGCCAGGAGGATGGGAAGTGCTGGAGTTCGTGTATTGCTCGGATTGATTGGCAAATGAGCCGGGGAAGGCAAGGGAGAGAGGCAGCGATGGGCAGGTTTGTGGTGGGAGGGTCAGCAGCACGGCTCAGTGCTGGCTGTGGGCATGGAGGCACTGCCTGGGGGAAGCCTCATTTGGGCAGAGCCTGATGGAATCAGAGGAGTGTTTATGAATGCTCCCAGCACCGAGGGGCATGGGAAACGTGGGGCTGTGCTGCCCCTGTGAAAGGGCACAGGGCAGTGACACCACATCACTGCTGTGCACTCCTGAGCCAAGCCCAGGTCACAGCAAGCACTGAGTGCTGGAGGCATTGCTAATGCCACAGCCATGGGATGGCCTGGGAGGGACCTGAGACCTCATCCAGCTCCAGCCCCCTGCCATGGGCAGGGACACCTCCCACCAGCCCAGGCTGGCTCTGAACATCTCCAGGCAGGGGGCAGCCACAGCCTCCCTGGGCAGCCTGTGCCAGAGTCCCCCCAGCCCTCACTGCTAAGAATTTCTTCCCCATCTCCAGTCTCAGTCTGCCCTCTCCCAGCTCAAAGCCATTGTTCCTCATCCTGGCACTCCCAGCCCTTGCCAGAAGTCCCTCCCCAGCTCTCCTGGAGCCCTTCAGGTACTGGAAGGCTGCTCTAAGGTCTCCCTGGAGCCTTCTCTTCTCCAGGCTGAACAGCCCCAGCTCTCCCAGCCTGGCCCCACAGGGGAGCTTCTGCAGCCCTCAGATCATCTCTGTGGCCTCCTCTGGACCCTCTCCAGCAGCTCCAGGTCCTCCTTGTGCTGGGGGCCCCCGAGCTGGAGGCAGTGCTGCAGGTGGGGTGTGAGCAGAGCAGAGGGGCAGAGTCCCCTCCCTGCTGTGGCTGCAGCCCAGGACGTGGCTGCACCGGTTTTGATGCCACACTTTGCCAGCCCTCTCCTCTGCTGTGCAAGATTCCAGAGCTAGGAGCGTTGGGATGAGCTGCTGCCAGGTTGAATGGCTGTCACTGGTGGATAGCTACAGGAGGGACACCCCTTCCTCCTGGGAGGTGAACCTCCAGCACCCACCCCAGCAGCCTTTGCCACTTCCATTTCTTGCAGCCTCAGCTCTCTGATGCATGTTCAGCCCAGCCCTGCTGCAGCCAGCCCTGCAGCCTCCTCCTGCCAGGAGTTTACTCTTGACTCCTTCCTTTCACACTTAATTAACCTGGTTAAATATTTACCCTGCTGTCACAGCCCATGTCCCCTGCAAGGCTGAGGTCCTGTTGTGTTAATTGCCAGGCACAGTGCAAACACAGGAGTCCATCATCTTAATTGCTCAGGAAAACTCTGCTCAGCTGTCTTTGAAGAATCCCTGGCTCTGAAACACCTCCACTCCCCTGGCAGCAAGCAACCTTGGCTGGCAGCAGTGCCTCTCGTCCGCGGGCGGGAGGCTGACCTGGATCCCCACCCTTTCAGGCTGGGCTGGCTGCCGGGGGCGGCAGTCGCACACTGCCCTGCCCCGCGGCCCGGCCCGCCGCAGCCGCGCAGGGGGCTGCCTGCCGGCCCCCCGCGCTCCGGGGGGGCACGGCAGAGCAGGACCAGAAGCTGGCAGCCACGGGGCTCAGAGCCACACAGCGCTTTGGGCTGGAGAAGACCTCACAGATGACTCAGACCACGGAAGGGTTTGGGCTGGGAGGGGCCTCAGAGGTCATCCAGTTCCAGCCCTCTGCCATGGGCAGGGACCCCTCCCAGCCAGCCTGGCCTTGAGCGCCTCCAGGGAGGGGACACCCACAGCCTCCCTGAGCAACCTGTGCCAGCATCTCACCACCCTCACTCTCCTCTCCAGCCTCAGTCTGCCCTCTCCCAGCTCAAAGCCATTGTCCCTCATCCTGGCTCTCCCAGCCCCTGTCAGAAGTCCCTCCCCAGCTCTCCTGCAGCCCCCCTCGGGCTGCTGTGTCACACTGAGGGGCAGATGAAGCACAAAGCTCGTTTGGGGTATCCTGGATAGCAATGAAATGGTTTGTTTTCCTTGTTTCTAACTGCCTGCTGCCCCCAGAAAAGTGATCTGGGGTAAGGGTTCGAGGAGTAGAGTGCGTGGAGAGGGCTGAGCCTCCTGAAGGAGTCACTGATTAGCTCCAGGCAGGAGTGTGCAAGGCTGTGCCCCTGGGCATGCTAAACTGGATTTGCCTCCATTGCTGCTTCTCACGGTGGGGAGCTGGCAGCAGCACCCAAGCTGCCACTGTGAAGGAGCAGCAAATCCTTTTGCTAAACCCCAGGCAGCTCTGTGAGGGCACTGGGGCTGGGAGCCAGGCAGCAGGTCTCAGCTAATCTCTCATCATCCTGCTGCTGCAAATGCAGTGCTGCAAAACCAGGCAGCCCTGCTGCCAAGGCTGCTCCTGCTCAGGCCATGAAGACCTCTGTGAGCTGGCAAAGGGAAAGAAACAGCAATGAACAAATGCACCCCCAGCACCTTTGGGGGTGGCACCAGGCTGTGTGCTGCAGCTGGCACCCTGGAGGGAAGGGAACCATCCAGAAGGACTTGGACAGGCTTGAGAGGTGAGCCCAAACCAACCTCATGGTGTTCAATCAGGCCAAGTGGGAGGGGCCTTAAAGCTCCTTTAGCTCCAGCCCCCTGCCATGGGCAGGATGCCTTCCACCAGCCCAAGGCCTCATCCATGCCCTCCCTGGACAGCCTGTGCCAGTGTCTCCCCACTCTCACTCAGCCACCTCTTCCTCATCTCCAGTCTCAATCTCCCCTTCTCCCTGCTCAAAGCCATGGCCTCCCATCCTGGTACTCCCAGCCCTTGTCCAGAGTCCCTCCCCAGCTCTCCTGCAGCCCCTTCAGGTCCTGGGGGGCTGCTCTGGGCTCTCCCTGCACAGCCCCACGCGTCCTGCAGGGCAGTGTGAGCCTGGTGCAGGCACTCGGCTGTTCGGCTCCGGATGCATCTGGAGACATGGCGCAGGTGGGAGCTGGTCAGGCACCTCCCTGTGGTGGACAGCATTGCTCATGGCAATGGTTCAGTGATGCTGCCTCCAGCTCCTCACACTCCAGAGGCCCTCCAGACCATTTCTTGCAGTGAAACTCTCCTGGAGCTCAGAGTCCTGATGTATTGGGAGGCCCAGGAGGGAACTGAGTGCCAGGTGCAGGGAACTGATAGCTGCTCTCCCTGGCACAGGAAGGGAGCTAACAAGCCCTCTGAGATCCTGGGGCTGCTCATTTTCTTGTCTACTTCTAATTTAGCAGCAACCTGAAGGTCTTTGTCAGATACCAGGCAGAAACAATTCCCCTGCTGGGTCTGAAACGTTCACCAGCTAGAAGTTTTTGGTGAAAGCAGAGATGACTGTGCTTAGAGAGCCCCAGCCCTCAGGCACCTGTGCTGGAAGCAGTGCCCTGCTCCCTCTGTGCTCTGCTGGGGGAAGCTGGAAGGAGAGGCAGCAAACAGCAGTGCTCCTGGATTCTAATGAGTTGGTGCAAGCCAGAGCTGCTTAAGCACAGAACAGAGCCAGAGGGCCATGAAGGTTGGAACAGCTCTCTGAGACCACCCAGTCCAGCCAGCAACCCTACCCCACCACGGCCCCAGGTGCCATGGCCACAGGGGTCTGGAACCCCTCTGGGGATGGGGACTCCACCACCTCCCTGGGCAGCCTCTGCCAGTCCCTGACCACTCCTGCAGCAGAGAATTTCTTCCTCATCTCCAAGCTAAGTTGTTAGTCCTGCAGGGAGAAAAATGGCTTCATTTGACAAGCACAGGGGGAGATAAGAAGCAATGTTGGTATAAATCACTTTAGCAGTTAATTAATGAGGAGACACAAGCCCACAGGAGCTGCAGCCTGTTCCCAGGGATCATTCATACACTGCCTGCTTGCTCTGGGGGCTTTCCCCCTCCCTCTGATTCTGTGAGAATTGTAAGATGGAAACACCAAGGCAAGATGCTCTGACTCCCACTGCTCTGCACACCGGGGCAGCAGTGCTCAGAGAACCACACAACTGATGGGGCTGGAAAAGCTCTCTGAGATCTTTCAGTCCCAACACTGACTTAAGAGCATGGCCACAGGTTTCTGGAACCCCTCCAGGGATGGGGACTCCACCACCTCCCTGGGCAGCCTCTGCCAGTCCCTGACCACTCCTGCAGCAAAGAAGTTTTCCCTCACATCCAACCTCACCCTCCCCTGGCACAGTTTCAGGCCATTGCCTCTCCTTCTAGCACCCGAGACCAGGGAGCAGAGCCCAGCCCCAGCTCACTGCAGCCTCCTCTCAGGGAGCTGCAGGGAGCAATGAGGTCTCCCTCAGCCTCCTCCACACTCAACACCCCCAGGGCCCTCAGCTGCTCCTCCCCAGCCCTGCTCTCCAGACCCTTCCCCAGCTTGGTTGTCCTGATGTGGGCACAGGGATGTGAAGCCTGGCAGGAGAGAACTGTGTGCTGCCTCTGTCCTTGAGGAGAGCAATCCAAGAGCTTGCAGCCCAGCTGTAATGGTTTGAGAAGATGCAGCAGACATCAGCAGCAGGTGGAGGCTCAAATGGTTCTGGGAGCAGGGAACAAATGGCCAAGAACAGGAGTAAGAGGAATTGTAAGCATGGGAGACGCGGAGTGTGGAAGCTGGACTGAGCTTCTCCCCCTCTCCAGCCATTCTGCTACTTTTCCCAACCCTTTAAGCTTCCTGAGTGCCAGGAAATCCCTAGGGAGCCAAGTCCAAGGGCTGGGCCACGTCCTGTGTTGCCAGCCTGCTGCTGCAGCGCTGAGCAGAGCCATCCGCTGCAGAAACAAACAGCGGAGCCTGCACCGTGCAGCAGCTGCTGGGCACAGCTATTGGCTTGGGACTGATGCTGCTGGAGGGGCTCAGTGCCCCCCCAGATAGTAAAGAGCTTAATTAGAGCAGCGGTAAAAGTCTGGGAGGCAGACACAAGTGACAGTGTGCAGCCAGGCTGGCTGTGTGGAGAGGGTCTGAGCTCTCCAGGGAGTGAGGCAGCTCAGCTCTCTGCAATCGTTGTCCTGAGGCTGGGAGCCAGCCCATGCTTGAGATGTCTCTTTCTGTCCTCCTGAGGTAAGAGGAACCTTCCTGGCTGCAATGAGCATCACCCTCAGCACAGCACAGAGGACTGGCTCTGTGCACTCCCAGGGTCACAATCCCTGGGAGACAAAAAGCTCCATGCTGGGTGCAGGCAAAAGATCTGCACAGTGAGTGTGGGGAGATGCTGGCACAGGCTGCCCAGGGAGGCTGTGGCTGCCTCCTGCCTGGAGGTGTTGAAGGCCAGGCTGGATGAGGCCCTGAGCAGCCTGGGCTGGTGGGAGGGGTCCCTGCCTGTGGCAGGGGGTTGGGGCTGGATGAGCTTTGGGGTCCCTTTCAACCCAAACCACTCCATGATCTTGAAGGCCCCTTCCCAGCCAGCCCACTCCTGGAGTCTGTGCATCTAAGCAGAGGCTTAGGAGCGGAGCTGTGAGCCCCTGGCCCTGCTCTCCTTGCAGCACCATCTTCATTGTGCACTTCATCGAAGAGCCCAAACGAGCCAGGAAACAGAGAGGCTGCCAGGGTCCTGCCTGTGTGCCAGGTGTGTGAGCTGCAGCAGTGCTCCCTGCATCAGCCCGACAGATGTCCTCCTGGAGGACAGCCAAGAGGTGCTCTCTGTGTCTGTGCCTCTGGATTTCTTTCCAAAGAGTAGCCAGGGTTTGGGGGTGGCTGCTGACCCTCATCTTGTAGTCTCTCTTGCCTTTGCCTTTACTAACAGAGATGAGAAGGCTGCAGAGGGACTGTTCCCAAAGGCCTGCAGGACAGCACAGGGGCAGAGGTTTGAGATGAGAGCAGAGCAGACTGAGATTGGATGTGAGGAACAAGTTCTGCACCAGGAGGCTGCTGGAACACTGCAGCAGGTTGCTCAGGGGGGTGGTTAAGGTCCCATCCCTGGAGATATTGAAGGTGAGGCTGGACAGGGCTCTGGGCATCCTGATCCAGTGGAGGATGTCCCTGCTGAGTGCAGGGGGTTGGACTGGATGAGCTGTGGAGGTGCAAACCACTCTGTGATAAAGAGCCTCAGTGACACCCGTGGGAGGGGGCTGCAGCACAAGGTTTTGGAGCTGTTTTGATGATTTTCAAGCTCCTAGAGGAGTCTCCTTGCAATCTGTTGGAGATAAAGCAGAAACCTGACTGACTCTTGGCCTTGGGATGGAGCGTGGAGGACCTGCTCTGCCTCCTGCTCCTCCTATAAACTGGATGCAGAAGCAGAGGAGTTCTTACAGCTGCACTTTAGTTTGCATTTCCTGGGGATGAATTCCCTCTGCCAGCTCCAGAGGAAGAATTGCCTCTGCTTCTCTTCAGACTCCTGGTGTTGTGGATACTCCCCCAGCAGTCCATGCCATGGTCGTAGTTCTGCTGAGCTGACAGCTTCATCCTGCTTAAGCAGCATCACATGCACTGGATTTGTTTAGACAGAGGCCTGTGTAGATGTGAGCAGTCCCCTGTGCCACTCCGCTCCAACTCCCCTGCCAGAGGCAGTGAGTGTCTGCTGTGGGAGGAATGACTCAGACTTCCTTGTGAGGGCTGTTACCTGGTGCCCTGCTGTGCAGCCTGTGCCTTGGCTCGTTCACGGAGCTCAGGCAAACCAAATGAGCTGCCCGGGCCCCCTGCCGGCCCCCTGCCCGCTCCCTGCTGCTGGGACAGGACAGGGCACAAGGAGGGCCAGGCCGATGGTCAGTCGGCTCTGCAGCCCCCCTGCTGGCACGAGCAAGGTGATGCTTAGTGCTCTGAAGACAAAGGCTGCAACACTACTTTCATTTGCTCTTGATCCTGGGAACGTGGTTTCCTTCAAGCTTGGAAGAGAAACTTAATTTCTGATTGAAAATAAGCACAACCCCCACCCCCATTTCCCCTGGGCACTGGCCCTGCAGAAAGGATTTCTCTTCCCCTTGGAAGCTTACCCTAGGAAGCTTCACTTCCTAGCAGGATGTGGTGGTTGTCTGTCTGGATTCTCACCTCATCAGGCTTCCTTGGCTTGCCTGGGTCTGTGACTACCATCTAATGAAGCAATACTTAAAGGACTCCTGTATTGGGAACAGTCTTGGGATGCCTGGGACCAGGAGAAGGTGAGTGTGTGGCACAGCAGCATTAACCCTGTGCAGAGCCACCCCCTCTGTTTGAGCAGAAACAGCAGCTTGCTCACAGGTGAGCTTTGGCTGTGTGTGGGAACAGAAACGCTGTGAGATCAGACAGGAGCCTGGGAAAGAAGTGGTGCCAGGGACCTGTGCAGTGTGTAGGCATTCAGCCCAAGGGAGGCACTGAAATGCTTCCCCTGTTTCATTTAGGAAGGAGAAGAGAAAAAGGCAGGAGGGCAAGGCTGGCACAAGCTACATTTGAGTTGAGTTTGATCCTGCAGGAAGGGAAAGCACTAAGATGCCAACCACCCCTCTCCCTTCCAGGCCACGGGCAGCTCCTGTCTGAGCTGAGCATCTGCCTCTTGCCAGCAAAGAGGCAACAGAGCACAAGGAAGCTTTCACCTTCACAAGAGTGTGGTGGTCTGAGCCCACCCTCCTGGTTTAGTGGCCACGGTGGTGCTAGGTCTGTGGCTGGGCTGGATGAGCTCAGAAGCCTTTTCCAACCCAAAACGATTCCATGAGTTAACAGGAGCCTGGGATCCCTTGGGAGTATCAGAACCCAGAGCCGAGTGAGGAATGGCGAACGCCAGGGGCTGCAGAGACGAGGCTGAAGCAGCAAGAGGCACAAAGGGCAACAGAGCTGAGAAACCCTCACGTCTCAACTGTTCTGCTGCTGCTCCTTATCAGAGCAGACCTGGCCACAGCTGGGCTGAAGGCCAATCAGCCTCAGCTGCACCAAGCTCCCTGCACAGGGCAGCATCTCAGCCTCGTGTTGTGTAATCATCTGAAATAAAGAGTTCTCCAGGGACCTAGGCTGGGAGTGAACTCCCATCACTGTAAACCCAATGCCATCGAGCTTCTGAATTAACTGGAGCCTGCTAGTTACTGTTTGCCATTAGGTACAGCAGTTAAAGTGGTATTGGCTGCTGCAGACAGGAGCCCCTCGGCTCCTCCAGCCAATTAAATCCTGTATTGCAGCTGGTTTGTCGCTGTCACTCTCACTCTAATCTCTTAAATCCACACCGGTTCCGAAGCTTCCAATCCACTGACTCTGCTGCAAACCCAGGGAGCTGCACAGGCAGGATCCCTCTCCTTCCTCCTCCTCCTCCTCTGCAAACCTAAAGCTGCTAATGATGTGAAAGACAAACCCCTTCTCTGTGTGCACTCCGAGCTACAGACTGAGGCAGCTTTTAGCATGGGCTGCAGAGTGTGAAGAGGAGAAACAAACCCAACCGAGCTGTGCAGGGGGGTTTGCTCCCAGCACATTGCCCTTGGATCCCTTCTCGTCTTCGGCTCAGTTTCTTACTGCTGCAAATTAGACACTGGCAGAACAAAGTAACTGTAACTAACCCCAGAGCTGGAAACTCTCGGGAGCCTGGGATTCATCTTCCCAGGCTTGTGATCTACAGCTGCAAAAGTGATTCCAGAAGTATTGTTCTAAAGTTGGTCATGCAAGCTCAGCATGCTTACAGCTCCCCATTTCCCTGTTCGGCAGCAAAACCCAGGTTTGAAAGGAAAGGCACAGGGGAAAGGGAAAAGAAAGGAAAGCCCAGGGGAAGGAAGGAAAGGAAAAAGGGGAAAGAGAGGAGAAACACAGGTCAAAGAAGGGAAACGACAGGGCAGAGGGAAAAGAAAGGTGAAGCGGGGGGGGTGAGATGCTGGCTTTGTGCAGGGTCTGAGCCCCGTAACGCCTCAGCGCAGCCGGAGCGCAGCAGCATGCAGGTGATTGATTGCCGTGCGCTAAAGTAGAGTTCGCAGCCACAGACCTGTTCCTGCTCTCCAACATCATCTCCTGCGTGCCGGCCTCCGCCGCTCCTCGCACACTGCAAGCCCCTGGAGCAGGCGAGAGCTCTGCGGCGCAGGGTGGGCTCCTGCCCTGCCGTGCCGGAGCCGGCGAGCCCGGAGCAGGCTCTTACCGGGCGGAGGGAAGCGGTGCTCGGCGCGACGCGGGCAGGCAGCGGAGATCCACTCCCGGCGACGAGCTGCGACCGTCCCCAGCATCCATCACCGGCTGGGAGCTGCCGCCCGGGCTGGGGGCTCCGTGCTGGATGATGTCAGACACCAACCGGCTGGAATCTCATTGGCTTCCCTCACCTGGAATCATCTCTTAACCCTCAGCTACCAGCCGCGCTCTGCAGTGTGCCTCCCAGCCTCAGGCAGATGCGCGCAGCCTGCTCCCTGCTCTTCTCTTTCCCTCCCCTTCCCCCCTCCCCCCGTTCTTTCATTTTTTCCTCTTCCTCCCTCCCTTCCCCATCCTCTTCTTCGTGTTTCCTTTGCCCTTTTCTTTTTCTCAGAGTCACAGAACAGTAGGGCTTGGAGGGCCCCTCTGGAGATCATCCAGTCCAAGCTCCCTGCCAGGGCAGGTCACACAGGAACACATCCGGTGGCTTTAGCAGCTCTTCAGAGCAGGAGACTCCACAACCTCTCTGGGCAGCCTGCTCCAGGCCTCCAGCACCCTCACAACAGCAACTTTCTCCCTATGGTGAGCTGGAACCTTCTGTGTTCCACCTTGTGCCTCTTGTTCTTTGTCCTGTCGCTGGGCGCCTGGCTCTAGGTGCCCCTGCTCTGGCAGGGTGGTTGGACTCTGGGTCCCTTCCAACCCCTACCATTCTGTGATGCTGTGGCTGTGTCTTGTGAAGTATTTCAGACTAGCAGGGAAAGTAAAGAGCTGCACAAGTGCAGCTCCAAACTTCTCTGCATGCTGAGCAGCAGCCCAGACCTTCTGTAGCAAATGAGGCATGAAACACCCAGGCAGAGAGCTGCTGTCCTGACTCCCGTGGCACTGCCAGCACAGGCAACATCATAAATCATAGCAGCTGGCACATGAGGCCGAGGCACTGCTTAAGGAATTGATTGATTGATTTAGTTTTCAATAAATGGCTATTGAAGGCTCCAGGGAGACCTCAGAGCAGCCTCCCAGTACCTGAAGGGGGCTGCAGGAGAGCTGGGAGACTTTTGGCAAAGGCTGGGAGTGACAGGATGAGGGACAATGGATTGGAGCTGGAAAAGAGGAGCTTGAGACTGGAGACGAGGATGAAATTCTCTACAGGACACCTACCTGGCTGTGCTCCTGTGTGACCTGCCCTCTGCTGCCCTGGGGTCTAGCTGAGCTGAGCTGCTCTGGCAGGGGGGTTGGAGTGGATGATCCCCAGAGGTCCCCTCCAGCCCCTGCCATGCTGTGATTCCATGGTCTGGTGCAACCAGGGCACTTCAAGCCAGAGGAAGCCCTGCAGTCAGGGTTTGTCAGCACGGTGTCTGTTGGGTCTGGGCCGTTTCTAGCTCTAACAGCCTGTGGATCTGATTCTTGTAACCCTCTCCTACACCAGCCCTCACCCTGCTCCTCGTGGCTCTCATCTCCTCGGCAATTCCTGCCTCTTCCCTTTGCCACCAGGCCCAGGGAAGCAAAGCTGGCACTCCCACTCTCCCTGCAGGGCTGTTTTGTCACCCTGCCCGGCAGTGACTTTCGTTTCTCTACCCCTTTCCAGCTGCAGCCCTGTGTTTGCTGAGCAGAAACAAACGACCAGAGCCTGGAGTACATCCTGACTAACGAGTAACCCTCCAGACCCCCCCACCGGTGCTCCTGATGAAGAACCCAGGGCTTAGTCTCCTGGGGCTCTGTAAGTTGGTGAAAGAAGCAGAGGGAAATGGCAGAGCCGTTCCTCAGGCTGAGCGTAGAGGCCTTACGTTGCCTGGCTTGAGCTAAACCCTCTCTGAGGATACTTCTTGGTTTGTTCTCCCCTGGCTGCTGCGCTGGCTGCAGCTGGCTCCTTGCTTTTGCCTGGTTCTGCCTTTTTTTCCCCACCAAGAGAGTAAGACAATTTGTGCAACTCCTGGTTTGGGGCTGGCTGGGGCTTGGCGTGTGTCTGGCTCTGCCTGGAGGCAGAGGAGCGACCAGGTGCGGCGTGCGGTCACCGAGCGCTCGGCCAGCTTGCTCTGCAGAGGAGGGAAACAGCAGTCTGCAGGGGGAAAGCTCCCCAGTGCGTGCAGGGCAGAAGATGCAGATCCAGCAGGTGTAGGGAAGAGTTTCTGCTTTTTCCACAGAGCAACAGGATGTGGGAATGGTGCTGAGGAATACCTGCAAGGAGGCTGCAGCGAGCTGGGGGCTGAGCTCTTCTCCCTAGCCTCAGGTGACAGGAGGAGAGCAAATGGCCTGAGGCTGTGCCAGGGGAGGCTTAGGTTGCAGATGAGGAAGAATTTCTTTGCTGCAGGAGTGGTCAGGGACTGGCAGAGGCTGCCCAGGGAGGTGGTGGAGTCCCCAGCCCTGGAGGTGTTCAAGGAACCTGGGGCCATGGCGTGGTGGGGTTGGGTTGAAGGTTGGACTGGATGATCTCAGAGAGCTTTTCCCACCCAAACCCTTCTGTGGTTCTCTGAGTGGAGATTTTCCTTCTCCAGCAAAGCAGAACTCAGGTTTATTAGTGTGCATTTCCCAGGAGCTGCAATCATGACTGCATTTAAATTGCCTGACAATTATTTCTGTCACATCAGTTTAATGGTTAAACCAATTATTTATATTACAAACCAGAGCTCTGCACCAGGCACTAATTGAAACCCACAAGAGGCTTCTTCAGGCTTGCTGAGCCTGTGGATTGTTGATATGGGAAGGGCTAGGGCTGAGGTTTGGGTGGGTATCAGAGCTCAGCCAGGTGAGGAGGGGGCTCAGAGGCCCATGGTGCAGGCACTGAGCTCCCATTGCCCTGTGGCTGAGCTGAAGGCCAAGCCAGGCAGAGCTGAGCACTGCTGCAAAGGTGATTTGCTTCTGCCCCCTGGCAACCTGAGCCACCTGCTCCGGGCATAGTTCACCCAGGAGGTGGCAGCTCTGTGGGCATGCCCCTGCAAACCCTCTCCTGAGCACCCAGGCCCGTGGTGGTTTGGAGATTGTCTGTCAGACCCTTGTGTCTTGACTGATAAATGACTTCATGATTGACTCCTAGAGAAGCCATTTCAAGCTTAGGAGTGAAAACAAGATCCAGGAAGGACAAAGATAAGAGGAGAGTCTCCTGATGACTTCACACCCAGCAGGCAGAACACAGCAGCACTTCACAGCTTCCCCCAATTGCTGTTTAATTAACACTGCCTCTGGTTGTCAGCTTTAGCCCAGAGAGATCAGAAGCACTCCTGAAAGCCACAGCTGCTGTGTTCTGTGCTTGGGCCAGAGTCAGGAGCACAGGGCTAGGAGCACTGCAAGGCACCAGGGTTCTAACCAGTGCTCATTCCAGCGGCTGCCCTGGACGGCAGGTGGCCACCCTGGAGCAGCCTGTGCAGACACCACTGCAGCTGTGCTCAAACCAAGAGGCAAAGAGCAATCTCTGCAGGCTGAAGCCCTGGTCCCTGAGGACACCTCTCCTGAGCCCTGCAGAACGTGCTGCAAGCCTCCTGCACTGCAGCTCAAGGCTTCCAGTCCTGGGTGTGCCAGCTGCCAGGGCACAGGGCAGGAGAAAGGTACCAGGTGTCAGTGCCAGCTCCCGAGTGGCACACAGCAGGTGAGAGATGTGCCAGGGAACCATGGAAGTGCTTGGGTTGGAGAAGCCCTCTGAGATCACCCAGTCCAACACCAACCCAACCCTGCCATGGCCACCACCCCGTGGCCCCAGGTGCCATGGCCACACATTCCCTGAACCCCTCCAGGGCTGGGGACTCACTCTGCCAGCCCCTGACCACTCCTGCAGCAAAGACATTTTTCCTCCTCTCCAACCTAAGCCTTCCCTGGCACATTCCAGGCCATTTCCTCTCCTGTCACCTGGAGCCTGGGGAGCAGAGCCCAGCCCCCAGCTGGCTGCAGCCTCCTCTCAGGGAGCTGCAGAGAGCAGTGAGGTCTCCCTCAGCCTCCTCTTCTCCAGGCTCAACACCCCCAGGGCCCTCAGCTGCTCCTCCCCAGCCCTGCTCCCCAGACCCTTCCCCAGCTGGGTTGCCCTTCTCTGGCCCTGCTCCAGCTCCTCAGTGTCCTTGGAGAGGGCCCCAAGCTGCACACAATATCTAAAAGGACCCAAACCCAGATATTTTGCCCACTGCTGATACCTCTTCCTCAACAGCTCCCTTGGGAAGGTGGCCTGGTTCAAACAGCTCCGGTGGCTGCAGCTGGAGGCAGCAAGGAGAGGTCCCTGCCTTGAGGGGGTGAGTTCTGAGTGTCCCTTCCAGCCCAAACCATTCCTTGATCCTGCAGCCCTGTGCCAGAATCCTGCCAGCTCTCACAGAGCCTTGGCTGTTAGGCCACGGAGGTGCAACCTGTGCTCTTGAAGGGTTAACCCTTTGGAGTGCAGGTTCAGTGCAGCACATGCAGAGGGTCCCAGGGACTGGCAGCTATCTACCTGGCACAGCTCTAACCATGGCTTCCCTAAGCACAGTCTATTAAAATGATAACATCTGAGGGCCTGGAGCTGCTGCAGGAATTACAGCTTGGTGGAACCATCCTGCAGAAGATAAAGAGCAGCTGGGTCTGGGGGGGTTCACTTAGCCCCCTGGATTGAGCCTGTCTGGGTCTAGGTCTGCCTGGGTGATTTAGAATGGTAATGCTGTGCTCCTGGTGGGATCCAGGGCAGATTAACTCTCACAAATTCAGTTGTCTACATGGAGCTGGGCTTCTGATCTCACTTTCTAATCAAGGCAGAGCCAATCAGTGCAGTCACTGGAGCCTGGAAATAAGTTCAGCTCCTTTTGGGTATCTATGGAGAGATGCAGGCACAGGGTCACAGAGCTGCTGGGGTTGGGAAAGCTCTCTGGGATCATCCAGCCCAAGCATCAACCCAGCACCTCCATGGCCACTAACCCATTCCTTTGCAGCTTCTTTTACCCCCCTGCCCCCTGCCCATCTCAAAGCTCTTTGCAACCCCTTACTGTCACTGCCTGACCTCTGTGAACTTCCAGAGGTGATGTGAAAGCTTTGCCTTAAAACCACGAGCTAATAGGAGACTTCCCCCAGGGCCTGGCAGGGTCCTCCTTGGCAAGGCTGATTTCTTGGGGGTGGTTTTGCTGTGCTCATTTGGTGTGGAACTCTTGGCAGGAACTGCACCACTTTGTGTTTCCCCCACTCCTGTTCCTCTCTCGTCTCAGCGAGGTGCAGGCTGAGCCTCCAGCTGCACAGCTCTGCTCCACCTCCTCGCTGTGCACACTGCAGCCTGGCTGGAGTTTATCCCTTCTGCAAAAGGGAAGAACAAAGCCTCTGAATCACCTCAGCCCAGATGAGGCCTCCAAGCAGCCTCTATCTCATCATGCTGCATACAAATGAGTTTTATCAGGGGAGCTTCCCCAGGTTTATTTGTCTGTGGCTGTTTGATATGTGCAGAACTCCCCTGGGAAGGCGAAAAACACAACAGAAAGCAACCCAAACTGCCTCCCTTTTATGAACCTCCAGAGCTGGGGTGAAAGATTTGTCTTAAAACATAGAAGAAGAAGAAAATCAGAGTCCTAGAATGGCTCAGGCTGGAAGGGAGCTCAGAGCTCATCTCCTCCAACCTCCCTCCATGCCCAGGGACACCTCTCAGCTGCACTCAGCTGCTCAGGGCCTCATCCAGCCTGGCCCTCAACACCCCCAGGCAGGAGGCAGCCACAGCCTCCCTGGGCAGCCTGTGCCAGAGCCTCAGCTCCCTCACTGCCAAGAATTTCTTCTCCTCCTCCTGCTGGGGACACCAGAACTGGAGGCAGGGTTGGAGGTGAGGTCTGAAATTGTGCCAGGGGAGGCTTAGGTTGGAGAGGAGGAAAAATGTCTCTGCTGCAGGAGTGGTCAGGGACTGGCAGAGGCTGCCCAGGGAGGTGCTGGAGTCCCCATGCCTGGAGGGGTTCCAGAGCCCTGGGGCCATGGTTTGGTGGCCATGGTGGTGCTGGGTTGAGGCTTGGACTGGATGAGCCCAACCCAACCCTTCTGTGGTTCTGTTGCTGCTGTTATTTCTCTTCCCTGCCGTTCAGCTGTCGTTATCTCAGCCCAGCAGTTCAGCTTTGCTTTCCCTGTGTGGTGTTTCCCTGCCTGGCACAGCAGCTGGGATTAGCCAACCCACCCCTGGAGCTTTCAAAGCTTTTGTTCCAAAACCTGATGGCTTTTTCATCCCTGTACTGAGAGAGTCCACCTGGGCAGTAAGACTCTCCTCGTGTGCAGTCAGCTCTCAGTAAACAGCCCCTGCCCAAGCAGGAGGGCACTGCCAGCAGGGCAGTGTTTATTTGGCAGGGTGCTCAGAGTTGGGATTGTGCTTCCAGGGCTGGTGCCTGCAGCGCTCAGCCCTGACCATCCTGCTGGGCTGCTGCTTCCCCTGGGGTCCAGGAGTGGAGATCCTACAGGCAGCTGAAAGCCCCTTGTGGGTCAGCATGAAGTGCAGAGCCCTGCGCTGGGGAGCAGCAGCACCGTGCAGCCCCAGGCCGGGGCTCCCCTGCTGGAGAGCAGGGCTGGCACTGGGTGGTCTTCAAGGTCCCTTCCCACCCAAACCATTCCGTGAACGGCTGGCTTAGGCCAACTCTCAGCTCCTGCCGGTGGCGCTGCAGGGGAGGCAGAGAGCCTGCGGGGAGCTGTCCGTGAGCACCACAGCAGCTGGGAACCCTCATTCCTGCCTCCCCCGTTAAGAGCCGGAGCCACAGACTGCGCTGGGCTGGAAGGCACCCTGCAAGCTCATCCTGCCCTGCACTCAGCAGGGACGGCTCCAGCTAGAGCAGGCTGCTTTGGGGGCACATGGGAGGGGCTGAGAGCTTGGCTCCAAACCCCTCCTGCCCTGCTGCTGGCTGCCTCCTTGCCTGCGTGATTCCCACTGCAGTGGGCTTGGGACTCCTTTGTCCCCAGCTTTGTGGCCTCCTCTGGACCCTCTCCATCAGGTCCCTGTCCCCCTTGTGCTGGGGTCCCACAGCTGGACACAGCACTGCAGGTGAGCAGAGCAGAGGGGCAGGATCCCCTCTCCCCATTTCTGGCAGTGGGCAGCAGGGCTGCCCTTGGCCTTCTGGGCTGCCAGTGCCCATTGCTGGCTGCTGCCCAGCTTCTCCCCCTCAGGCTTGACCTGCTGAGAGGTCACCTTGCCCAGCTCCCAACCTCCATCAGTGCTTTTTGTTCTCAGGATGGGGAAAAAAAGATCAAACCAAGCCCCTGGGTCCTACCTGGAGGTGATTCATCCTGAGGGCTGCAGCAGCTGCCACAGGGACCCCCTGAAATTGATAGAGGTTTGCCCTGCCTCCATTGCTCTCCACCCAGAGTGCTGTTCCACTCCCTCTGACCTTAATTAGGATAATTGATAGTAGTTTGAGAGCTGCACACTGCTTTAATCAATGTACTTAGAGCTGCCCTGACAGGAGAGAAATGAAAGAGCAGCTGGGAGCTCTCTATTAATAGTGAGGGAACAGAAAGGTAGAAGCAGAGACTCTGCTTAGGACTCCAGGGCTTCTGTGGTGCTGGTCATGGAAGAGGGATGTGCTCTGAGAGGAGCACTCTGACCTCCAAGGACAGCAGGAGGCAGGATCAGTGTGAGGTAGGAACCTGAGATCATCAGGAAAGCAGATGGCTGCAGGAGGGGAGGGAGAGGGAGAGGGAGAGGGAGAGGGAGAGGCCAGGAAAAAGGTCAGAGCTGGAACAGGAACCCTGTCTGGATGGGGCGAACCTGGGCATGGCTGCCCAAGCAGCCACCCAACCCCACCAGGGCCTCTAAGCCCTGGCCCCAGGTGGGCCAAGGCCACATAGTCCTTGAACACCCCCAGGGAGGTGAATTGAAGCCAAGACCAAATCCAGCTCCTGAGGGGGGGAAGGTAAATCCTCAGGGTTCCTGCACTCAGGCCTGAGCAAGGACCAGGCTGTGTCGTAATGCACTGCTTGCTTTGGTGTTCTTTGAGCAGTGTGGGAGTGCTCAAGAGGCAAGAGAAGCACACCAGGGACCTCCCTGACCCCACAGACTTTTCTTCAGCAGCTTGAAGAGCTATCAGAACCTGAGCTGACTGGAAGGCCAGGTGCCTTTGGCTCCTTGCCATGAGCCTGGCTCAGGTAGGGGTCTCTCTCTCACTGTTGGGTTGGGGTTTTTTGGTCTTCTTTAATCCCCTTTTTTGTTTCCTCTTCCATCCCCTTTCAGCTTCCCTCAGCAAGTGAAGCCTGCTGAATCCAGACTGTCAGAGACTGAGCTGAGTGGCCACAAAAAGCTTCTGAAGCTTTCCTTTGCTGCTTTCCCCCTCCCTGCCATGGCAGCCACTCGTCACTCTGAGGAGCCCACACATTCTTCATGCTCCAGCTCTCCCTGTCCAAACATGTTAGGGATAGATGGATGCTCTTCCCTAACCTTCCTTCACTTTGAACCCCCCTGGTCCTCCCTCATGGACTTGAAGAGCTGCCATCATCTGCCAGCTCCTCCCTGCTTTGGTCCAAGCAGATGTCAGGAGAAAGTGAATTCAGCTGAAGTCCACTGTGGAGTCCATGGACCAGATTCTACCTGTGGGGCCAAGCCAGGGGAGGTTCAGGCTGGATGTTAGGAAGAAGTTCTCCCCAGAGAGAGATTGGCCCTTGGGGTGTGCTGCCCAGGGAGGTGGTGGAGTCCCCATCCCTGGAGGTGTTTAGGAAGAGCCTGGATGGGTGCTTGGTGCCATGGTTGAGTTGATCAGATGGTGCTGGGTGATAGGTTGGACTGGATGATCTCAAAGGTCTCTTCTGCCCCGCCCCGCCCCGCCCCGCCCCGCCCCCCCCCTGCCCTGCCCTGCTATTCTATTCTATTCTATTCTGCTCTGCTCTGCTCTGCTCTGCTCTGCTCTGCTCTATTCTAGTGTCTGAGCCTCCTGCCCCGGAGGTGCTGAACCAGCCCCTCATTAGCTGCCCAGCTCTCCTCCTGTGGGTTTCCAGCTGAATCACCCAGGCCCTCAGAGCTGCTGGGAAATGCAGGCTCCATGGCATCAGCTGCATGGCAAAGGTCGCCTTTGGGGTCCTTGCTTTTCAGCACATGGGGCAGGGTAAGTGATGCTGGTTAGCAGTGGGCAGATGCAATCAGTCCCTGCCTGCCTGAGTGGTGTTCTCAGGCAGGGCTCAGCCCCTGGCAGAGATTCCTGACAGACACAGCTGGAGCACAAATCTGTGCAGAGCAGCAGCTTCTGCAAACCATTTCCCCTCCTGCTCCAGGGCCCCTGCGGGGTGCAGAAGCTCTGGGGATCACAGCCAGCAGCTCCAATGTTTCCATGTGGTGAGAGAGACCTTTTCTGCCTATTTAAAAGCCACCCTAGATGAGACCACCAGGGCACGAGCTGGGTCGGAAGGGACCAGCCCCAACGCCCTGCCAGGGGCAGGGACGCCTCCCACCAGCCCAGGCTGCTCAAGGGCTCTGGCTGCATGCAGAGCAGCTGGTGGTGCAGCAGAACCCTTGCCTGCTCCTGTTGCAACTGACAGAGACAGCGCAGGGTTTCATCCCGCCCAGACGCCTGGCACTGCCTCGACCGCCCAGCCGCCAGCAGCAGTCCCTCAGGGAAGCAGCAGCGTTCCCGGGGATGCTGCAGCTGCCCTGGCTCACAGGCAGCAGGGAAGGGCCGTGCCTTTCACCTTGCTTTCCGCGCAGCATTCCTGCAACCCGGAGCGAGCAGCTGCCGCGCAGGAGGACCATCAGCTCCCAGCAGTGCACGCAGGGGGGGCTCTGCCGGGGCCCCTGCTCTGCAGTGCCGGGGGGCCCGGGGCTGCCCGGGCCCGCCTCTGCTCTCTCCGCGCTCAGGAAGCCCTGGGCAGGGGGTTGCCTGGCAACAGCATCGGTGTCAGTGCCCCTGCGGGCTGTGGCCTGGCCATGGCCAGAGTGCTGTCTTCATTAGACCTCACTCGTCTGTGCCGCCCGTCAGCGCCGTGGTCACCAGCTCTTCTTGCTCCAGCAGCTGCGCTTACAAGCAAAACAGAACCGACCGCAACGCTGCAGCCTCCTGCCCAGAGCGGAGCCTCCTCAGCACCGCGCCGCCGCCCCCTCGCTCAGTGCTCTGGCTGCTACCCACTGACTAAACCGGGCCAGCAGGAGCGAGGACCAGCTCCTAGCTGCCAACCTCCCCGTGCAGTGACATTGCTCTACCCTGGCATAACCACGGCTCTTGCACTCCAGTTGCAAACTCTTCAGGTGCTTCCTCCCCAGGGCCCCCCCCGGCCCCCCAAGGCACCAACGGCAGGGCTGGGGCACTGCAGCTTCACTCTGCCTGAAGAGGAAACAGCCAAGCAGCAAAACACATCCCCCAAACCCCGGCAGCCGCCACAAACAGGCTTCAGGCCCCTGCACGCCCCTCCACGTCCCTGCACGCCCCTGCACGCCCCTGCACGCCCCTCCACGCCCCTGCATGTCCCTGCATGCCCCTGCATGCATGTGCACGCCCCTGCACGCCCCTGCACGGCCCTGCACGTCCCTGCACGCCCCTGCACGCCCCTGCATGCACGCCCCTGCACGCCCTGTCCCTGCACTGCATGCCCCTGCCCCGCATGCCCTGCACGCCCCTGCATGCCCTGCACGCCCCTGCACGCCCCTGCACGCCCCTGCACGCCCCTGCACGCCCCTGCACGCCCCTGCACGCCCCTGCAGGTCTCTGTGTTCACAGGTTTGTAGCATGGGTTGGGAGGGGCCTCAAAGCTCATCCAGCCCCAACCCAACTCCCCCAGCCTGCCCCCGCAGGGGAGGCTCTCCACCCTCTGACCATCTCTGTGGCCTCCTCTGGACCCTCTCCAGCAGCAAGGCTTGGTGGGGGAGAAGCTGGGCAGGAGCCAGCAATGGGCACTGGCAGCCCAGAAGGCCAAGGGCAGCTGAGCTGCATTCTGGGCTGCCAGTGCCCACTGCCAGAGGTGGATAGAGGGGATCCTGCCCCTCTGCCAGTGCCCACTGCCAGAGCTGAGGGTGGATTTCTAGATGCTCCTTCCTGAGCACTGGGAAGCCTCCACAGAGGAGATCAGCCTGCCCCAGGCTCCAGCAGCCTCACACCAGCGATTCTCCCCATGCTGAGGTGGAGCCTCCTGGGAACCAGCTGGTACCTGCTGGTCCTTGTCCTGTCACTGGGCACCGCCAGAGCCTGGCCCCTTCACCCTGACCCCCACCCCTCAGATGCTGACAGACATTGCTCAGATCCCTCAGCCCTCTCCAGGCTAAGCAGCCCCAGGGCCCTCAGCCTCTCTCCACAGCAGAGATGTTCCAGTCCTTCATCATCCTCACAGCTCCCTGTCTGACCTGGGAGCCCAGAGCTGGACACAGTACTCCAGCTGTGGTCTCAGCAGGGCAGAGCAGAGGGGCAGGAGCACCTCCCCAGCCCTGCTGGCCCCACTCTTCTCGCTGCCCCCCCCGGATACCGTGGCCCCCCTTGGCCCTTGGCACACTGCTGTGCCATGCAGAACTTGCTGCCCACCAGGACCCCGAGGGCCTTGCCCGTGGAGCTGCTCTGCAGCAGGCAGGCACCTGCAGCAAGGCACCCATGGATCAGCTGCTAATTTAGATCATGCAAGGAGTCAGGACAGGGAAGAAATTTATTCCTTCTTAGCAAGTGTGTGGCTGGGCTGTGTGAGGGAAATGCTGGGAGACAAATGGAAGGCAATCAGTATAAATAAATCCTCAAGCCTCATTCCTTCTGTGGCAGACATTCTAACACAGCCCCTGGTGCTGGATCCTGCGGAGATTTATGCCAAACAACCTTCCCTCTTGAAATTTATCACCTAATTACAAGAGAAAATAAATGGGGACAGTGTCCTGGAGCATGTAAATTGTGGGCAGGCAGCTCTGGCTCCTGCTCCCTTCTCCCACACATCATAACAAGTTGTATATTTTTCTCCCCAACTACATGTCTTAAAAAGAAATAAAGTTGTAATTACCCTGGCATCAAAGCTCCTGTGGAAGGGAGAGGACAGGCTGCAAACACCCTGCTTTGTTGTGTTGGGCTTGGCTGCCACACGCAGTGATGAAAGGCACTGAGCAAGGGACAAGGGCAGACAGGGAAAGGAAGAGACAGAGGGTCCCTCTGAGCTCTCAGAGTGAAGGTGGCAGTGAGGCAGGGTGGGAGAGGATGAGGCAAACAGAAATGCTCCTCTGGTCCCTGCTGGAAGAGCCAAGGACTCAGAAAGCTCAGCTCCATAGAGTCACAGAATAGGCTGGGCTGGAAGGGACCTCAAAGCTTATCCAGCTCCTCCCCCGCAGAGATGGACTTGGGGGAGAAGCTGGACAGGAGCCAGCAGTGGGCACTGGCAGCCTGGGGCTGCCCTTGGCCTTCTGTGCTGCCAGTGCCCTTGCCAGAGATGGAGAGAGGGGATCCTGCCCCTCTGCTCTGCTCACCTGCAGTGCTGTGTCCAGCTGTGGGACCCCAGCACAAGAGGGACAGGGACCTGGTGGAGAGGGTCCAGAGGAGGCCACCAAGATGATCAGAGGGATGGAGAGCCTCTGCTATGGGGGACAGGCTAAGAGCTGGGGCTGTTCAGCCTGGAGAGGAGAAGGCTCCAGGGAGACCTCAGAGCTGCACTTCAGTACCTGCAGGGCAGCTGCAGGCAGCTGGGGAGGGACTGCTCAGAAGGGGCTGTGGGGATAGGCCCAGGGACAATGGTTTGGAACTGCAGCAGGGCAGAGTCAGGTTGGACATCAGGAGGAAGCTCTGCACAGGGAGGCTGGGGAGACACTGGCACAGGCTGCCCAGGGAGGGGGCTGAGGCTCCGTCCCTGGGGACATTCAGGCTCAGCCTGGCTGTGTCCCTGGGCAGCCTGCTCTGGCTGGGGCTGTCCCTGCTGCCTGCAGGGGCTTGGGCAAGGGGACCTTGGAGGCTCCCTTCCAACCCAGTGCAGCTGTGAAGCTGTGAAGAGGCAGGCACAGCAAGATGAAATGTGTGAGACTTGCAGGCAACTGCCCATGAAGGTTGAATTAGTAAATGGGATTAGAATATGTCCCAGAAAGGGACAAATTAGAGCCATTTGCTGACACCACACGGCAGCTCTGTAGCCTGAAAGATGGAGGTGAAAGAAGAGGCAGTTAGAGGGGAATGAATGTGTAATAAATGGGATGGGAAGGAGCTCTCCAGGAGAGCCAGGTCGTTAAGGCAGCAGGAGTGACCTTGTGGAGTAGCAGATGGATGGGAAGCCACAGCTAGGAGGTGGAGAGATAGAAGGGGAGGAAGAGGCAGCGCTGCTCAGCCTGCAGCCTGCTCGGGTTTGCAGAGCGTTTGCTGTCCAGCAGGAGCAGAGCAGGAGTGAGGGGTGAGGGCAAGGGCAGCAGAACGGTGCCTTGTCAGCAGGAAATGCAGCTGGAGCTGGGTGAGGGATCTGCATGCCCTCAGCCCTGGAAAGAATCACCACTCTCATCCTTTCCCTCCAAATCAGACAGAGCCTGGCCCCGCTGGTTCCCTCCGAAGTCCTTGCCTGCATGCAGGAGGAGGATCTGTGGCAGAGTGGCAGAAAGAGCTCAGGGTGTGAGGAATCACGGAGTGGATTGGGCTGGGAGAGCCCTCTGAGACCCCTGGGCCTGGCCATTTGTTTGCTGCATTGGCTGAAGAGCTCAAAACTGGAGTTCTGTTTCAGTCCTGGGGAGGACAAGGATGTGATCCTGCTCCCTGCAGTGCTGCTTCACCAAACCACAGAGGAGATGCTGCTCCTGTGGGAATAAGAGTGCCAATGATGAGCTGCTGCAGACAGGCACCTGGAGGAGGGGCATCGGGACTGAGAGTGTCACTGGCAGGAAGGCAGCGACAGAGGCAGCAGGGGGACAGTGAAAGCACTGCAAAAGCAGAGGAAGGAGCTCAGTGTTAGCACTAGACCTGGGGAAGAGCTGGAAGCTATCAGTCAGAAGCTGGGCAGGAGCCAGCAATGGGCACTGGCAGTCCAGAAGGCCAGTGGCAGCTGAGCTGAGCTGCCAGTGCCCATGGCCAGAGGTGGAGAGACTCTCAGAATCAGATAAAGGAAAGGAAAGGTCAGGCCTGGATGGAAAAGGCAGAAAGTGTCTCGGGAGGCAGATGTCCAGGGAAGATGAGTGAGCAGCCCTGTAAAAAGAGGCAGGAACAGAGCAGTCAGCAGGAAACAGAGCTGGCAGCAAAGGCAGAGATTGATTTGCGTGGGGCACTGCCCACAGCCGTTTGGCGTTCTGCAGGCGTGATGCACGGCAGCGGCAGCGCAGCTGGCCCTGCCCCGGCCGGGACAGCTCCTCCGCCGGCGCCGTGCCGCCGGGCTCCGAGCGGCAGCCGGAGCGGGGTGCGTGCGGTGGGGGCAGCGCGGCCAGGCCCCCTGCTGCACTCCTCCCTGCCCTGCCTTCCTGACTGCCCTCTCCCTTCTCAGACGAAGGATGCTCCAAGGCTCCAGCAAGTCCTGGCTAACGAACAACTCTCTTCAGCCGAGGGCAATGGAATGGACAGAAGGAAAAGTGAGCCTAGAAGAGGTCTGGATCATGCAGCAGTGCACAGAGGTGCTCTTGGCTGGCACTCAGACAGGAGGATTTGCTACCAAGCCTTTCAGAGCAGAAAGGCTGCTCCAGCACATGGCTAGGAGGAGCAAAAGCTTCAGAGAGTCACAGAATAGGTTGGGATGGAAAGGACCTCAAAGCTCATCCAGCTCCAGCCCCCTGCCACGGGCAGGGACACCTCCACCAGCCCAGGCTGCTCAGGCCTCATCCAGCCTGGCCTTGACCACCTCCAGGCAGGAGGCAGCCACAGCCTCCCTGGGCAGCCTGTGCCAGTCTCCCCACCCTCACTGCAAAGAATTTCTTCCCCAACTCCAGTCTCAGTCTCCTCTCTCCCAGCTCAGAGCCATTGTCCCTGTCCTGGCACTCCCAGCCCTTGTCAAAGGTCCCTCCCCAGCTCTCCTGGCGCCCCTTCAGGTCCTGGAGGGCTGCTCTGAGGTCAGATTTTTGACTATAAGATCTACTTTGGGGTTTGTTTGTTGCTTTTTAGCGTTATTTTTCTCTTGTAACAACACTTAGCTCAGCAGCAGGGGCACAGCTCCAGAGGATCCTTACCTGAGGCTGGCTGCTTAGGGGGAAAAAAAAGAAGATCAGAATTGCCTCTCATTAATAAAAGAGCAGCCTTGGCAATGCCATTTTATTAACCTCCCAATAATGGTGCTACCAGCTGAAGTTACAGGGATTTCCTCACTTGCAAACTTAAGTTGAAGCTTAACTCATCTTTAAGTACAAAATCAATCAGGAATAACAAAGTGTCTCAAGAACAGCAAATTTTCTTTCCCAATATCCTTGGCTGCAGGGCATTAGAGGGAGGGAGATTGATTCAGTGCAGCTAAATTATTCACAGGAGTTTCACCGAGCAGACTGGATCCAGTCTGAGGGAAAAGAAAGCTTCCAAGAGGAAGAGGGGAAAAAGCAGCTGCTGGAAGTGCCCTAGAGCTGAGCAGAGGCTGCAGAACCTCCCCTGTGGGACAGGCTGGGAGGGACAGGGCTGTTCAGCCTGAAGGCTCCAGGGAGACCTCGGTGCAGCCTTCCAGTACCTGAAGGGCTCCAGGAGAGCTGGGGAGGGACTCTGGGCAAGGGCTGGGAGTGCCAGGATGAGGGACAATGGCTTTGAGCTGGGAGAGGGGAGCCTGAGACTGGAGGTGGGGAAGGGACTTTGGGCAAGGGCTGGGTTGCCACCATCTGTAAGGAACGATTTCAAACCTAGAGAACATGAAAGCCTGGCAGGAGGAGAGGTTGGGCAGAGGCTCAGTGATGGTTGGGTGAGTTGGGCTCAGTCAGCACAGCTCAGCTCCTCTAAACTCTTCTCTTTGCAGGGAGGTCAGTGCTGCTCACAGTGCACTGCAGTGGAGGAGCAGCTCTGCACAAGACCCAAAGACCTGGGCTCAGCAAAGAGCTTTACTGCTCCTGGCACTTACAAAACACAGCAAGAAATGCCTTGGTGCAGCACTCTGAAGAGAATGATCTGCCTTTAGCCAGTTCAGCTGCCCTCAGTACCAGTTTGAAGAGAGGACATTGACAGGGTCACAGAATGGCTTGGGTTGGAAGGGACCCCAAAGCTCACCCAGCCTGGCCTTGAGCACCCCCAGGCAGGAGGCAGCCACAGCCTCCCTGGGCAGCCTGGGCCAGAGCCTCCCCAGCCTCACTGCCAAGAATTTCTTCCTCATCTCCAGTCTCAGCTTCCCCTCCTCAAGCTTCAATCCGTTGCCCTCATCAAATGTCCCTCCCCAGCTTTCTTGCAGTCCCTTTATGGTACTGGGAGGCTGCTCTGAGGCCTCCTTTAGCTCATGAGCTCTCCATAAAGCCTCCTTTGGAGCAGTTCCATTGCCCTCAATACCAGTTTGGCAGGGCTGGGACTTTGTGTCCCTGCACTGTCTCTGCTGGAGTCAAACCTGCTGCGCTGTGTTCCTCTCTGCAGTGGTTTCCTCCCCACCCTGCACACCCCACTGAATCTCTCCAATGGTTTCATTATTTCCAGGACAAGTTTGAATTTCTTTTTCCTTCTGACACAGTTTTATTCTATTTCAGAGGCAGCTCTGGAGGGAAGAGCTGTAAGGTTTGATCTAACGATGTTCTCCTCTCCTATCTCCCTGTGCCTTGAGACCAACAAATTGGGAATGATTGCTAAAATCAAGGCATGTAATTAGACAGCATAACATCCAATATAGTCCTTTTGTCAGGCTGCCAGGGAGAGAATTTCAGTAAATGATACATTGCACCATGGAAAAAAAGCCTCTTTTCAAACAAGGCTGTTAATGATGATAAATAAAGAACTTGTGCAAAACCAAGCAATTAATCCTCTGGAAGCCTTCCACTGCGGCTCCCACCAGGCTGCAGGAACTGCAGACACAGCAAACCCTCTCTGACATCCCACTGGAGGCTCCTGCAGCTCCCCCAGACCCAGCTGCAGGGAACATCTTCCATGCCATTTCTCACTCCCTCTCCTCCTTTGGTGCCACCACAGCACTGCTCGGGCTGGGAGAGCCCTCTGAGACCTCCAGGCCAACATCAGCCCAACACCACCATGGCCACCAAACCACAGTGCCATGGCCACCAAACCACAGTGCCATGGCCACCAAACCACAGTGCCACGGCCACCAAACCACAGTGCCACGGCCACCTCCAGGGGTGGGGACTCCACCACCAAGGGAGAATCTCAGTACCAGGTCTTCATTTGTCTCCCAGGAATTCCAGAACAGAACCCTTGGTAGGAGCTGCTGGGAAGCCAGAACCAGCTCAGCACAGAGTGGCTGAGGGCAGCAGGGACCGTTTGGTCTAACCCTCCTTGCTCATAGCAATCAGAGAACCATGGAATGGTTTGGGATGGAAGGAACCTTACAGTTCTGACCCTCCCCAGTCTAGAGCCAGCTGGCCAAGACCCTGTCCCATCAGCCTTTGGCAGGAAGAAGACTCCACAGCCCCTCTGGGCAGCCCCAGCTACCCTCACAGTGAGATGTGCAACACCCTCAGGTGTTTCACTTTGCCCCCCCCTGCCTCTGGTCCTGCCCCCCTCCCCCCCCACTTTTCTCTTCCTTCAGATGCTCAGACAGCTCAGCAAGAACCCTCTCAAGCTCTCTCTGCTCAGCCCAAAGAGGGATTCTTGGTTTATGTTCCTCTGGGTGACCCCCAGGCCCTCTCCTGCAAACCTGCCCTCCAGCTGGCCAGTCCCCAGCACTGACTGCTGCCTGGGGCTGTTCCTCCCCAGGCACAGCACTTTGTGCAACCCCCTGAGGCCAGGCAGCAGGAGCAATTCCTTTGCTGCAGGAGCGGTCAGGGGTTGGCACAGGCTGCCCAGGGAGGTGGTGGAGTCCCCATCCCTGAAGGGGTTCAAGAAGCTGTAGCTGTGGTGCTTCAGGATATAGCTCAGGGGTAGTGGGGTTGGGTTACTGTTGGACTGGATGACCTTGAGGGTCTTTCCCAACCTCAGAGACTCCATGGTTCTGTGAAATTGCCTTTGCTGAGCTCTCCAGCCAGCACATCTCTCATGCCCCACATGAGAGTGCTGAGAGCCTGGCACAGAGGGTGGTGGAAGCCTCACCCCTGGAGGTGTTTGCAGCCAGGCTGGAGGTGGCTGTGAGCAACCTGCTCTGGAGTGAGGTGTCCCTGCCCATGGCAGGGGGTTGGGACTGGCTGAGCCTTGAGGTCCCTTCCAAGCCTGACCATTCTGTGGTTCTCTGGCTCACACTTGAACACATCTGGAATGTTCTTTCTGGCCCCTAAGAGCTTGAAAGCAGGAAGGAAGTGACAAATGCTGTGCCTGTGTGCATTAGCACGGGATGGGCTGTGAAGAAGGGTCACAAATAATTAAGGCAGCAGGAGAGAAGTCATCTAATTGAAGGGAAGGTGAGCTGCAGATCAATACATTTGTTCCCTAGCACCACAGCTCAGCCTGCTCGAACCCAGGGCTTTGCAACATCTCGGCTCCTCAATCCAATTACCTGCGAGACAAGAGGCTTTAATTGAACTCCGCGCTGCAGTTGTTTGTGAGGCTGTGTGAAAAAGCCTCATCAAGGAAAGGAATTACTTGGAGGCCAAAACAAGCCCAGATTTAAATGCAGCCATTGCTTGAACTTCACTTCCCCCTCAAAGCAGAGAAAGGGAGGAAGAAGGGAAAGGAGCCAGCATCACCCCTCGGCTGAACAGACAGTGCAGCTCCCCCCGGCAAGCACCAGACCGGAGGCTGTTTCAAATCAGTCAGTTAGTAACACCCAGCGGTTTCTGCCGTCCCTGCAGTTTGGGTTCACCTGCCCTGCCCTCAGACTCCAGCTGAGTGCCAAAGCACAAATATCAAAAGGTCTTTCTCCATGGAGCTGCTGTCCAGCAGGACCAGCCCTGGTCTGCCCCAGGTGCAGGACTCTGCTCTTGTCCTCGCTGAGCTTCGTGAGGTTCCCCCTCGAGTCCAGCCCTGTGCCCAGCACCTCCACGACCAGGAGACCTCTCAGACAAGATTCCTCTCAGGCTGCAGCCACACCTGAGTACATTTCTGACTGCCTCAGTGCCCTGGGGCTCGGCACAGCCACACAAACACAGCCCTGCTCCTCCCCAGGCTGACTGCTCCACCAAACCTGGCTGCTTGCAGCCTCTGTGCTGGCACACAGCAGCAGGGCTCGGGTGCCAGCAGCACAGCTGATTGCCAGCTCAGATGCAAACCTTCAGCCCACTGACAGCACTCCTGGCTTAAGAGCCTGCTGGGGCAGTGCCAGGTGTTGGTGCACTTACCAGATGTGCCAGGGATGTGCTTCAGAACTGAGACTACAACAACCTACAGCCTCAGAGCTGCCTGCCAATAGCTGAAGGGATCCTGCAGCTTTGTTGCCCTTCCCTGGACCTGCAGAGGTTTTCTCCTCCGATGCATGCAAGGCTGCAGGGAGAGCGGTGCTGGGGATTCCATCAGCAGCAGCCCATCAGAATGATTCCCTGTGCCAAAGTCACTTTGGGGAGGATTTAGCTCCTAAGCTCCACAAATGAGGTGGATTTCTGCCTGCATTAGATGCACCTGATGAGGAGATTTGAGTCCTGCTTTATTCCAAGTTCCAAGGCCAGCAGAGAGGGAGAGCAGAAACCAGGAGTGGTGCAGGGTTTGAAGGTGCAGCTGTTAGCTGCTCCTGCAGGCTCTTCCTATTGCTCCCAGAGGAAGCCAAAGCAGTGAGTTTTAAACTATTCATGAACTTTCTTTCTCCTTGAGGCAAGATCTGACCCACAAAGATGTACAGGACTAAAAATGGCTTTCTGAGAGGGAAAGGCTCTGCTGGTGCACTGCTCCTGGCTGGTGCCAGTGATTGCAGAAAGCCTCTTGCCTGCCATGCTCAAGGCTCTGCTCCCCTCCATACTCCTCCTCCGTGCTGGCTGCCGAGTGCAGTCAGCTCCATGGCACTGATGGCAGTGAGGCTCATTCCACAGCAGACATCCAGCACTGTGTAACTGACCAGGCCCTGCCAGGACAACTTTGCCAGCCTGGCTTGGAAAAGCCCTCTAAGATCACCCAGTCCAACCTTCAACCCAGCCCCACCATGGCCACCAAGCCATGGCCCCAGGTGCCATGGCCACAGGGTTCTGGAACACCTCCAGGGCTGGGGACTCCACCACCCCCCTGGGCAGCCTCTGCCAGTCCCTGACCACTCCTGCAGCAAAGAAGTCTTTCCTAATCTCTCACCCAGCACCCCCAGGGCCTCTTCTGCTGGGCACTTTCCAGCCCGGACCACTGCCTGGGGCTGTTGTGACCCAAGGGCAGGACCCAGCACTTGGCTTTGTAAACCTCACACAAGTGGCACGGATGCAGCCTGGCCAGGTCCCTCTGCACAGCCTTCCTGCCCTCCAGCAGCTCCACACTGCCACCCATTCAGTGCCATCTGCAACCTCACTCTTTCCATTTCATTGATTCTTTCAGTCCAGGTTGCACAGGTTTTGGTTCCTGCTTTAGAAACAAACCAAGCAAGGCCCCCGGCAAACGATGCCCCCCGCTCCCTGCCCCCCAGAAAGCCACAGCAGCAGGTCCCTTACTCCTACACAGAGCACCCCACTTCTCATCTGTCCTCCTCTCACACCTGGGAGCTTTGGAACCCGGAATTCTCCTCCTAACGATCCCAGGTCATTGGGGTTCACAGCTTACACACCTGCCAGGCAGAAAGGAAAGAGATCACAACAGTGTGAAGCACACCACAGAGGGCCAGCCCCGCAGGTCAGAGCGGTAACAGCAGTGCCTGCTAGCGACAGAGGGCTCTGCTCCCCTGGGGGGTTGGTGTCACGTCTGAGTGTCACTTACCTCCTAGTCCTGCCAGCTCTACCAGGCCGGGCGGCGTGGAGGTCACGCAGGGCAATCCAAGCCACGGCTGTTTCGGCACCAAGGGGCTGCAGAGCAAAAGGAAAGCCAAGAGTGTTCAGCATGAGCTCCTCCTGCCTCTTTTTGCCCAATGCTTCACTTCCCAAACCCCTTTGGCCATAGCCGAAGTAGCTGAGCCTGGCTGGGTTAGGCTGCCCAGAGCTGCCCGGGCGCTGCCTGGGCTGCGCCGCGCACTGCGGGCCGGTGACTCGTGGGGAAAGGTCTCAGTGAGCAGATGGATATTGCTGGGGAGCAGAGCCACAGAACCTGTGGTTGTCACCACAGTGAGGTGTCCCTGCTGACTGCAGGGGGGTGGACAAGATGAGCTCTCAGGGCCCCTTCCAGCCTGCTGCATCCTCTGATTGCTCACAGGCTCCTCACAGGCGGTGGCTGCCTGGGGCAGCTCACCCTGCTCACCAGTGCAGAGCAGCAATGAGGCTTCAAGATGCTCAGAGGGCTGGAGAGCCTCCCCTGTGGGGACAGGCTGAGAGCTGGGGCTGCTCAGCCTGCAGAAGAGAAGGCTCCAGGGGGACCTCAGAGCAGCCTTCCAGTACCTGAAGGGGCTCCAGGAGAGCTGGGGAGGGACTTTGGACAAGGGCTGGGAGTGCCAGCACCAGGGACATTGGCTCTGAGCTGGGCAGACTGAGAGTGGAGATGAGGGAGAAATTCCTTGCTTGCATTTCTCACTTGCACTTCACTGCTCTCCAGGGCTGTGTAGTTTTTGCTTGGTAGTGCAGGGGGATTGAGGAAGAGTGGGTGGCTGGTTGGGCTGCTGGCACAGGCTGCCCAGGGAGGTGGTGGAGTCCCCAGCCCTGAAGCCTGTGGAGCCAGCACCTGGGGTCATGGTTTACTGACCGTGGAGGTCTCATCTCCAGGGAGGTGAAGGACAGAAGAGAAAGCTGAGCTGTAAGGGAGCTGGGAGGACAAGTGTCCCGAGGGAACTGTGGTGGGGTCCCTGGAGCTGGCAGCTGAGTAACAGCTCATCCTGCCAGAGGAGTTTTGAGGGGGGGAGAAAAGGAAAGAAGCTCTCTGAGAGCTTCCCTGAGAGTGATGAAAGACAGCTGATAGAGATTTTTCCTTGGAGGCTCGGCACTAATGAGGCTGTAATGGGCTTGTTAGCCTGGGTTATCTTCTGCTGGGATGAGCACAGGGAAGGGATTATGCTGCTAAGGAGCTGAGTACCAGGAGGCATTCAAAGGGAAGGATCCGAAGTGAAATCTGGAGCTCTGCATTGCTGGGCAGTGGAAGCAGAGTTCCCTTTGCAGGGAAAACCCAGCAAGAGGGGAGGCTGAGGCTGGAGAGCAGGAAGAAAATCCTGGCAGTGAGGGTGGTGCCACTGCCAAGTAATCAACACAGCCTTGGAGGGTCACAGACTGGGTTGGGATGGGAAGGGAGCTCAAAGCTCAGCCAGTTAACACACCAGGTTGTCCTTGAGCATCACCAGGGAGGAGGCAGCCACAGCCTCCCTGGGCAGCCTGTGCCAGAGTCTCCCCAGCCTCACTGAGCAGAATCTCTTCCTTCTCTCCAGTCTCACTCTGCCCTCTCCCAGCTTCAATCCATTGCCCCTTGTCCTGTCACTGCAAGCACTCTTCACTGCCTGCTTCGCCACACAACATCCTGCCCAGCTCCCATGCAGCTCAAGAGACATCCTGGACATGACTTCATCTGCCTGGTTCCACAAAGCTGACAGAACCACAGAGCTGTTTGGCCTGCAAAAGCCCTCTGAGCCCACCCAGTCCAACCAGCCACCAGCGAGCTGCTTAGAACCAGTTTCCTGAGCAGCCTGAGAACATTTCGAGCTCAGCTTTGTGTCCTGCTCTGGGTGAGGAGAGCTGATTCTGCCCAGTGGTTGTGGGCAGAGCTTGGAGCTGCCTGTCAGAGATTCCTGCTGTTTGCTGTGGGGGCACATGAGCCCTGCTCAGCTCAGCTGCGGTGGGGAATGTGCATTGTGACTTGGTGGCAATCAAGATTGTCTCCTGCCACTGTGTCTGAGAGGCAGAGAGCAGCACTGTGGGCAGTACCAGAAGCACAGAGCTGGGGCTGCCAGCTGCAGGAAGCACCATTCCACCTACCAGACAAGCCTTCCAAGCAGCAGCTGCCAGTTTAGCTTTAAGGCCCTCAGCTCGTTTATTTCCAAGCATATCCTCACTGCCAAAGGGATCTGCAGGGCAAGCTGCACACGTTTCCAGTGCATCATGAATAATTGACACCAAAGCTTCATTGCTCTCTGGGATGTTCTGGGCAAAGCAGAGGTTACACAGTGCTTTCCTGGGGGCTTCTTTCTAGAGTCACAGAACGGGTTGGGATGGAAGGGACCTCAAAGCTCAGCCAGCTGCAGCCTCCTGCCCTGGGCAGGGACACCTCCACCAGCCCAGGCTGCTCAGGGCCTCATCCAGCCTGGCCTTGGGCACCTCCAGGCAGGAGGCAGCCACAGCCTCCCTGGGCAGCCTGTGCCAGAGTCTCCCCACCCTCACTGCCAAGAATTTCTTCCTCATCTCCAGTCTCAGTCTCCTCTCTCCCAGCTCAAAGCCATTGTCCCTGGTCCTGGCACTCCCAGCCCTTGTCACAAGTCCCTCCCCAGCTCTCCTGCAAACCCTTCAGGTGCTGGAAGCTGCTCTGAGGTCTCCTCTCAGCCTTCTCTTCTCCAGGCTCAGTGTCTCCTTGTTCCTGAAAATCTGAAGAACTCCTGATTCGAGATGGGTAAAATTCACAGGGATGCTGCCTTGCCTTCCACTCCTGCTGTGCATCCTCCCCCTGCCCCCTCGTCTCAGGTGACACAAGGGGAGGCAATGGCCTGAAATTGAGCCAGGGGAGGCTTAGGTTGGATGTGAGGGAAAACTTCTTTGCTGCCAGAGTGGTCAGGGACTGGCAGAGGCTGCCCAGGGAGGTGCTGGAGTCCCCAGCCCTGGAGGGGTTCCAGAGCCCTGTGGCCATGGCACTGGGGCCATGGTTTGGTGGCCATGGGGGGGGTGGGTTGCTGGCTGGACTGATGATCCTGGAGGGCTTTTGCAACCCAAACAATTCTGTGATTCTCTGATCCACCTTACAGACCATTTGGCCACTCTGTGCTCAGCCTCTTCCAACCTGCACCACAGAGCCAAAGGACCAGAAACCTTCCTAGGAGATTTCAGACCAGAAGGACAGTCTGCATTGGGCTCCCTCCCTGCCAAAGCAGAGCCCACTGACCTGCTCGGCTCCCTCAGCCCCTGAGCTCCTGAGCAGCAGACCCCAGCCCTGAGTGACTTACAGATTTATTTCCCACTGACATCCTAAACTTATTTTCCCTTGATATTAATCCTAAGCTTTATTTGATATCCATCATCTCTTGTTGCCACTCCACGGGCTTGGCAGGTGAGCATTTCTCTGTGCATCTGTTGATTTAACTCCTAATTACCTTCTCATTCTAAACTCCAGTGCCTCCCTTCTGCCCTTCCCCACCCTGGAAGCTTCAACAGCAAACCCAAGCTCTTGGTACCCAGAAGCTCCACGGAACTTTTTCTACCTCCAGCCACTTTCCCTCCTTGTTTCTGAGCCCTGGTAGTTTGCAAAGCAGAGCTGGGGCTGAAAGCTCAGTGGGCTTTGGTTCGAGGTACACAAACCCAAGCTTCATTATTTCACTTGTAATTGAATCTAAGCAGGGCAGGCTGCACTGCAGGGAGAACAATTCACCTAACACAGCAATCGATGGGAAAGCTTTGGCTTCACCAGAAGGCCTCACAAAGGACAGTTCTGGAGCGACAGCTCTGAGGAATCCAAGGATTCGGAGCAAAAGCTCTTAGAATCTGCCTGATGTTTACCGATGGCCCTGCGCTCTGCATCACAAAGCCACTGGCATGCAGCGACCGCTGCCGGGGAGAGGAAGAGGGGAAGAGGCAAGAGGGGAAAGAGAGGCCCCCAACAAAGCAGCAGAGAAGTTGTGGTCCAGGAATGGTCCAGAGAAGGCAGGGAAGTGTCACTTCAGACAGCTACGCACCTGGAGGTGCTCCAGGGCTCCACTGGAGATGAGCTTCACAGGAGTGACGCTGAGGGGAGGGGGCACAGGCGAGGGCAGACCACGGCAGCACTTGTGCTTTGTACCTTAGCATCTTGTTCTGCTCAGAGAGGAAGCCCAAAGGAAGAGACAACTGCTCCAGTGTCTCCCCAGCCTCCCTGTGCAGGGCTTCCTCCTGCTGTCCAACCTGACTCTGCCCTGCTCCAGTTCCAAACCATTGCCCCTGGGCCTATCCCCACAGCCCCCTCTGAGCAGTCCCTCCCCAGGAGCCTGCAGCTCCCCTGCAGACACTGAAATGCAGCTCCAAGGTCTTCCAGGAGCCTTCTCTTCTCCAGGCTGAACAGCCCCAGCTCCCCCAACCTGGCCTTGTAGCAGAGGTGCTCCAGCCCTTGGTGGCCTCCTCTGGACCCTCTCCATCAGGTGCATGTCCCTTCCTGTGCTGAGGAGCCCAGGGCTGGGCACAGACCCCACTGCTCTTGGTCCTTTTCTCTTCTCCCCTGTCTTTGTCACAGATGCAAACCCCCACAGCACTCTAGAAAACCTTTCTGCTACCCAAACCGCTTCTTCCTGACTCAGCTGCTTTCTCCCTCTCCTAACCAGCCACCCCCTTCACTCCCAATGAAGCTCACTCTTTTCTCCCAGACCACTGCCTGTGGCCTTCTCATTACCATGGACACCACAGCCTGCTTTGGTTTTTTCAGGGCAGTGTCACATGTAGCTACATCCTAAGCCCTGATAATTCCTTTCACACAAAGAAAACAAATTGCCTGAGCTCCAACCCTTGCTGTAAGTCATCTCCTTTATCTAGACTATTACAGCTCCCATCTCAGCTCTGCTAATACCTCTGCATTTGTCAGGAGCAGATGAGGTCTGGTTCAATCAGGGCTATATTCACAATTCTATTAGAAGCTCATTTATGGAGATTGCTCTTTTAAGCCAATCACATTTGTTAATGCAC
>CM037634.1:31039218-31319661 GCA_015227895.2 Colaptes auratus | reverse complement strand
TGAGGCTGGTTTCAAGCCCTCGTTCCAGAGCCAGAGCAGCACTTTGCTGTCATCCTCCCCACGCAACAGCACAGAGTCCTGGCTTTGGCTAGGGCAGAGTTAAGTTTTTGGTGGGTTTGGTTAGGTTTTTCCCCTCAGAAGGAGCTGGGAAGCTGTAACCCCCCCGGTCTGCAGCCTCAGTTAATTACCAATCCAAGCAGCTGCCCTCCAGACCACTGCCCTTAAACACCTCAGGCACTGGGATCAATCCTCTTTGGTTTGTACAGGACATTTCCTTCTCTCCTCACCTTCAGAAACTCAGCTCCAGAAAGTCTGGCTTCATGGAATCACAGAAGGGTTTGGGCTGGGAAAGCTCTCCCAGATCACCCAGTCCCACCACCAACCCAACCCCACCATGGCCACCACCCAGCTGCCATGGCCACAGGGCTCTGGAACCCCTCCAGGGCTGGGGACTCCACCCCACCCTGGGCAGCCTCTGCCAGTCCCTGACCGCTCTGGCAGCAAGGAAAGTTTTTCCTCACCTCCAACCTGTCCTTTCTGCTGGCTCCTGTTCAGCTGCTGCCACCCAGCACCCCCAGGTCCTTCCCTGCTGGGCAGTTTCCAGCCCTCTGCCCCCAGCCTGGAGCCTTCCTGGGGTGGTTGTGCCCAAGCGCAGCACCCAGCGCTTGGCCTTGCTGACCCTCACGCAGCTGCCCTTGGCTCAGGGCTGCAGCCTGGCCAGGTCCCTCTGCAGGGCCTGGCTGCCCCCAGCAGCTGCTCCCTGCAGCCTGGCTGAGGCTGCCAGACCCTTGGTGAAGATGTTCAACAGAGCTGGCCCAGCTCTGAGCCCTGGGCAGCACCACTGGTGCCTGGCAGCCAGCTGGAGGCTTCTCCCTTCCCCAGCACTCCTTGGCCACCAGCCAGCTCCTAACCCAGAGACTCAGCCCCCCCCGAGCCCGCTTGGAGCAGCAGTGACCAGGGTGGAGACACAAAGGGTGAGAGCAGTGGGGGTGGGGAGCTGGGGGCTCACAGGCAGCTGGGAACCAGCAGGATTTATTTTTTCCTCATTGCTAATCCTCCTGCTGTGTTGTATTAATTAGGGTAATTGATAACAGTTATAAAGATATCTGGCATTTTAATCATGCAGAGATTCTTTTGCTGTCAGAAGAGAAAATTAAACCAGCCAGGAGTCTTTTATTTGCAGGGTTAGCTGGAGAGGAAATTAAAGCAGAGCTGGTCAGGAATGAGAGAGAGATCCAGCTGAGGAGAGCAGGGATGTGGGTCACAGGGAAGAGGAGACCTGGAGGAAGGTCAGGGGGTTCTTCAAGCTGTTCCTGTGTAGACATTACAAGCAAGCTGAAACTCATCCTGCTGGGCTCGGTGGCTCCTGATGCTGCCATTTATGCAGAGGTTCCTCACACATGTGCTGCTGTCCCCACCAATGAAGAGGGAAGACAGCAAAGCAGCCACTGAGCAAGTTCTGCCTTGCAGGGAGGTGGTGGAGTACAGAATCACAGAATGCTTTGGCTTGGGAAAGATCTCTGAGCTCAGCCAGTCCAGCATCAACCCAGCACCACCCTGGTCACCAAACCATGGCCCCAGTGCCATGGCCACAGGCTTCTGGAACACCTCCAGGGCTGGGGACTCCACCACCTCCCTGGGCAGCCTCTGCCAGTCCCTGACCACTCTGGCACCAAAGAAATTCTTCCTCCTCTCCAACCTAACCCCCCCTGGCACAATTTCAGGCCACTTCCCCTCCTTCTAGCACCTGAGACTGGGGAGCAGAGCCCAGCCCCAGCTCCCTGCAGCCTCCTCTCAGGGAGCTGCAGAGAGCATGAGGTCTCCCTCAGCCTCCTCTGCTCCACACTGAACACCCCCAGGGCCCTCAGCTGCTCCTCCCCAGCCCTCTTCTCCAGACCCTTCCCCAGCTTGGTTGCCCTGCTCTGGACCTGCTCCAGCCCCTCAATGTCCTTCTGGCAGTGAGAGGCCCAAAACTGAGCCCAGCACTCAAGCTCCTACTCCTCTCTTACTCAGCAGTAAGGAGTGGGAAGAAGGTGCAACACCTCATGCTGCCTGCCAGCAAAGGATGAATGCACAGCATCCAACACAGTCAGGTGCTGCAGAGACCTCACAGAGATCTCCTCCACCCAGCAGGGAGAGCAACTCCACCTTCATTACAGTTACAAGCAGGAGCATCCTTTGCCTCACTGCTTGCAGAGCTGAGCTGAGCCTCCTGGCATCTCATTTCCTTCCCTGATGTGGCTGTTCAAAACCTGAGCTCTCCCTCTGCCCTCAGTCCTCAACAGCAGCACTAAAAGGTGAATTTTATTTGCAGTCCTTATTTGTTTACTTTTAAAAGTCGACTAAAAAGCAAAGGTTGGCAGAGCCTGGCTGAGGGAAGGGCAGAAAGCAAAGCAGAGAAGGGAAGGCACAGAGCCTGGGAAGGCTCAGAGCTGAGCAGGGAACAGCTGAAACTCACCAAGTGTGCTCCCTGCCCGAGGCTGAGGGCTCCAAGTGTGAAAAGCCAAAGGACATCTGAGCAGAGGGATAAAGAGCAAGGCAGTTTTAAATAACCTCCTCTCCTGATAGGCCTTGGGGGTGCCAGCTGCTGACAAACTGCCCAGGAGCCAGCACTGGTCCCTGGCAGCCCAGAGCCAGCTGAGTGCTGAGCTGCAGCCAGAGCAGGGACAGCACAGCACAGGGAGGGGACTCTGCCCCTCTGCTCTTCTCACCCCACCTGCAGCACTGCCTCCAGCTCGGGGGCCCCCAGCACAAGGAGGACCTGGAGCTGCTGGAGAGGCTCCAGAGGAGCTGCAGAACCTCCCCTTTGGGACAGGCTGGGGGAGTTGGGGCTGTTCAGCCTGGAGAAGAGAAGGCTCCAGGGAGACCTCAGAGCAGCCTCCCAGTACCTGAAGTGCTCCAGGAGAGCTGGGGAGGGACTTGTGACAAGGGCTGGGAGTGCCAGGACCAGGGACAATGGCTTTGGGCTGGGAGAGAGAGGAGACTGAGACTGGAGAGGGGGAAGAAATTGTTGGCAGTGAGGGAGGGGAGACTCTGGCCCAGGCTGCCCAGGGAGGCTGTGGCTGCCTCCTGCCTGCAGGTGTCCAAGGCCAGGCTGGATGAGGCCCTGAGCAGCCTGGGCTGGCGGGAGGGGTCCCTGCCCAAGGCAGGGGCTGGAGCTGGATGAGCTTGGAGGTCCCTTCCAACCCATTTCACAGCTCTGGGGTTTCCAGCTGGCTTTAGAGGAGGGCAGAGCGCTTCCTGCTCCTGCGCTGCTCAGCATCTGCTCCCTGTAGACAGCGCTCAGGGTTGGATCTGTCCTGAGCAGCGCTGAACAAATGGACTATAAAAGGCAATTCTGCATGCACTCAGGGTGGGATTATGACTCAGCACAAGCTCCAGATGAAGATAATCACCCTACTGCCTCCCTTTCCTTGTTTTCTCCCCGGGAGAAGCTTGACAAAAGGCAAGCAAAGGTTTGGAAACTCGGCAGTTGGGTTCTGTTAAACAACAGGAAAACATTGGTGTGGGAGGGAATTGTGAAAATCAGCTGAGAGCTCCTGCAGGAGGCAGCTCCTGGAGCACAGCAGTGGCAGCTCCACCCTCCCCAGACGTCTGGAGTGGGAAACGTCTCTCCCTCCATTCTTTCCTTCCCTTCCAGCAGCTTTGACTCACAGGGAAGGAAGTTCCCACATTGCCCCCGGGGAGCCCCCCGACCGGGCTGCTGCTGCCTGCGACCTACCAGCTGCGAAGCTGCTCTCTGCCTTCCAGGACCCTCCCCGCCTCAGAACCTGTTTCCAAGACTCAAGATTTCGTCTCAGACGCGCAGCAGCGACTCAGGAGGTGGCACTTGGGTCCCTGACTCTGCTGCCAGGTCGGGGGCAGGCCTGGCTCAACTCCTTTGTGCTTTCTCTAACCCCTGGCGGACCCACGGAGGTCTTCTCACCTGCCCCTTGCCTGCCTGCTCCAGGGTCACTCAGGCTGCAGCTGGCTGAGGCCTTCTCGCCTACAGGCAGTCTGAAGAGGTTGCCCAGGGAGGGGGTAGAGACATTCGAGGTCAGGCTTGCTGAGGCTCCGAGTAACCTGCTCCAGCTGGGGCTGTCCCTGCCTGCTGCTGGGGTCGGACTGGGTGACCTTAAAGGTCCCTCCCAGCAGTGCATTCTGTGGTTCCACATCCATCCCACCTTGGGGGCTTGCCTCCTGCTGGCTTTTGCAGCCCTGCCAGCCTCAGAGTACACTCCAGAAGCTCTTCTGGGCTGAGTGTGCTGAGTAAGGAAGAACTTTCCTCCTGCAGGGAAAGGGACTCCTGCTGGAAGTGCGCTGGGCACAGGAAGGCCGGCAGGGAGCTGTCCCTGTGCTGCTTGGCTCCTGCCTCCCCACCGCAGCCACCTGTGAACGGAGAGGCTCTGCACCGGACCATCTGCTGGTCCCAGAGCACCGCGCAAGTGCCTTCTCTGCATTTTCCCGGGATGTATTTTACATTTGAGATACTGAACGAGCAGAAATCCTTCCAAAGGCACCCCCGGACGGCCAGCAGCGGGGTTCTGCCGCGGCCCGGACGGCCGGCGGCGGGGCTCTGCCGGGACGGCCGGCGGCGGGGCTCTGCCGGGCCCGGACGGCCCAGCGGGTTCTGCCGTGGCCCTACGGCCAGGGGCTCTGCCGGGCCCGGACGGCCGGCGGCGGGGCTCTGCCGGGGCCCGGACGGCCGGCGGCGGGGCTCGCCGGGGCCCGGACGGCCGGCGGCGGGGTTCTGCCGGGGCCCGGACGGCCGGCAGCGGGGCTCTGCCGGGGGGAACACAGACCCCACGTGCAAAGCCAAGCTGCAGGCTTCTCTGTAAACCTGACTCAGGCACAGAAACAGAGCCAGGGAATTCTTTCAGCTGGAGAAGACCTCCAAGGTCACTGAGTCCAACCATGCCACAGAGCAGTGCACCACGGGTGGAACTGGTCTAGGTTGCAGCTTGGCTAGGGATCTTATCCTCTCCCCTTGGTTCGTTCCCATGCCCAGCTCTCTCCCACTGCAGCCCTCAGCCAGTCAACCAAAACTGAGCCCAGGAATCATTTCACACAACCTGAGTCTTTAAAAGGCAGCCAGCACTGGGAAGCCCAGAGCCAGGGACAGCCTCACAGACTGCACCGGGCTGGAAGGGACCCTCCCAGGTTCCCTTGTCCAACCCCCTGCAGGCAGCAGGGACAGCCCCAGCCAGAGCAGGCTGCCCAGGGACACAGCCAGGCTGAGCTTGGATGTCTGCAGGGATGGAGCCTCAGCCCCCTCCCTGGGCAGCCTGTGCCAGTGTCTCCCCAGCCTCCCTGTGCAGAGCTTCCTCCTGATGTCCAACCTGACTCTGCCCTGCTCCAGTTCCAAACCATTGCCCCTGGTCCTATCCCCACAGCCCCTTCTGAGCAGTCCCTCCCCAGCTGCCTGCAGCTGCCCTGCAGGTACTGAAGTGCTGCTCTGAGGTCTCCCTGGAGCCTTCTCCTCTCCAGGCTGAACAGCCCCAACTCTCCCAGCCTGTTCCCACAGCAGAGGTTCTCCATCCCTCTGATCATCCTGGTGGCCTCCTCTGGACCCTCTCCACCAGGACTACATCTCCCTTGTGCTGGGCACCCCAGAGCTGGACACAGTCCCTTAGAAACTCAGCAATTGCTTCAGACAATGAAATTGTTGTACGTGAAGCAGCTAGGACCAACAGTGTGCAGTAGCCTCAGCTCAGGAGCAGCGTCCAGGCTGGATTCTCCCATCCCCAAAAAGCTCAGTAATGGTGGTACCAACAATAACAAAATGCTCGTGGAGCCTCCTGTGGCAGCAGAAGGTGCTGAGGATTTCTGTTCAGAAGGCTCTTGAGCTGCAGCCAAATTAATAGAAATCGTTCTGGGAAGAAAATATTTGACTGTGTACAGACAGCAGCAGCTGAAGAGCAGAGCAGGGCTGGAGAGAGTCTCCGGCTGCACCTCCAGCAAGGAGCTCAGCAGCTGCTCTGCTGTGGGGGTGATGAACCTGGCAGCAATTCCTTCCTCCAGAGCAAACTCAAATATAGAGAAAAACCACAGAAAACGTTAAGAAAGCTACCCCAGCCCAACAACTCCAGGCAGAGCTTGAGGCCTTGAGCCACGCTCATCTCTCTACCCACCCTGCGAACGCCTCCTCCCTGGAGGTGTGCAGGGCCAGGCTGGATGAGGCCCTGAGCACCCTGGGCTGGTGGAGGTGTCCCTGCCCTTGGCAGGGGGCTGGAGCTGGATGAGCTTTGGGATCCCTTCCAACCCAAGCCATGCTGGGATCCATGGGCACCAGGGCCAGGACTCCCTTGCAGTAGTCCCATTGCAGATGGTGGAAGGCTGAGACCACAAAACAATGGCCAGCACAAAACCAGGGGCCAGCACGGTACAAACTCTCCAGGTGAGCTTAGTGTCCTAAATGAAATCCTGAAGAGACCTGAGAGAGTGTCAGAGCCTGGCAAACCTGGCTGGGAACATGTCCTAGAGCTCAGAGAATGAAGACCCCTCCCCTACCATCCCACATCCTCCTTGTGCTGGGAGCAACGCACAGCCTAGGAGTCCATCAGCTCCAAGGCTTCTCCTGCTCAGGCAATTTCCACAGGGAATACTTCAGGGATAATTCTGTTCTCTGGCCAAAAGATTTCTTTTCCCAGATGTCTAAATGAGCAGTGTGAACAAAGTTCTCTCTGCTTCCCCTTTCTGCCCTGTTAGATTGTGTAATGGCAAGTTGCAGGGGGTCACATCAGGCTGGGGAGCTCAGGCTGACAACACATGGCACAGGGATGCCCTCCATTAGTGCTCATGTGAGCAAGCACCGGGAGCCAGAGCACTTCCTCGGTGTGAGATGTCCATCATCTGCTCCAGCAGCGGCCTCTGGAGCAGCTGGGTCGAGTGTCTGCAGCAAGAGGACATTTGTGCTGTCTGATCTGCTAATTAACACTGCCACAGAGCCCTAAAATTGGTCGGGTGGGAAAAGCCCTCCCAGGCCATCCAGTCCAGCACCACCATGGCCACCAGACCACGGCCTGCAGCACCACATCCACAGGCTTCTGGAACCCCTCCAGGGCTGGGGACTCCACCACCTCCCTGGGCAGCCTCTGCCAGTCCCTGACCACTCCTGCACCAAAGAAGTTTTTCTCACATCCAACCTAAGCCTCCCCTGGCACAATCTCAGGCCATTGCCTCTCTTCTACCACCCGAGCCTAACCCCCAGCTCACTGCAGCCTCCTCTCAGGGAGCTGTGAGAGGGAGCTCTCCTCTCAGAGAGCAATGAGGTCTCCCTCAGCCTCCTCCCCAGCCCTGTTCTCCAGACCCTTCCCCAGCTTGGTTCTCCTCCTTTGCACACTCTCCAGCAACTCAGTGGCCATGGAGGCATTGGGCTGATGGTTGGACTGGATGATCTTAGAGGCCTTTTCCAACCCAAACACTTCTGTGAGCCTGAGAAGCCTGGGGAAGGCTCTGCACCGCCCAGAGCTCCTTTGAAAACCAGCCTGCTGATGGTAGGAGCTTCTGGGGAGAGCCCAGTGACAGCCTCTTTGCCTCAGTCCTCCTGGGGTCTGCAGGAAAGGAAGCACTTGAGCAGAGTTCATTGGAAACAGGACACCATCAATCTCCTCCTTTTTCCTTCAGCCTTTCCAAGGCTCTAGAGGAAAGGGACTTTCAGGGGCTGCCTATCCTGCCAGTAGTTATTAGTAATGCCCTGGAAAGGTTGGATTCCACAGACAGGGCAAAGCTAGCAGCGTTTGCTGGAGCCTCTAGCTCAGACTTGCTGATTCTAACCCTTCTGGCTTCTAACAGCTCCTTCTGCCCCTATCTCTCTGGTACTGCCTGGCTGCTTGCTTTCAGCAGTGCACTCCAGGGAGATGACAACCATCTGTCCCTTGGGGCTGGGTACCCAGCTGAGTTTGCCTGCTGCACTCTCAGCAGGCCATGCCCAGCCTCATCCATCCTTTACTGCTGGCTGCAGGATGGCAGCAAAGGCGCCGGACCAGCAGCTACAGGTAAGGGGCTTGGATGGTTGTTTCTTTCAGGGTGAAATCCTTGCTTAGCATCTCTGTTTCTGCCCAAGCCTCGGAGCTTGTTCCCGGGGATGCTGCCAGCTCAGAGTGGAGCAAGGCCAGGAGTGCAGCTGGAATGCGGCAGTGCTTTGCCACAGCTGCAGCAGCTCCCGCGCTCCGAGCGGTTCGAAAGCATCTGGCAGCGTCTGCAGCTGGAGAGCTCCCGGACGGAGCTCAGCTTGCCCCGGAGCTCCAGGCGCGGGGCTCCGCCTGCCCCTGACCGCCGGGCGAGCAGGGAGCGTCTCAGAGGGGGAGCTCCCGTTGGAACGCAGAACTTGAAGAGGGAAACATCTCTGCCCTAAAGCTTCTGCTACAAGCCCTGGGCACGCTATAAACTCCTCGGGCTTCGCGGTGCAGCTCCCGGAGCCTGCCAGCAGAGCTGCAACCACAACAGGCTGCTTGTGCACACCTGGCACCAGAGGCTGGCACAGTGCAACACCCCAGCTCCCTGTGCCCAGCACAGGCTGCTTGTGCACACCTGGCACCAGAGACTGGCACAGTGCAACACCCCAGCTCCCTGTGCCCAGCACAGGCTGCTTGTGCACACCTGGCACCAGAGGCTGGCACAGTGCAACATCCCACTCCCTGTGCCCAACACAGCTGCTTGTGCACACCTGGCACCAGAGGCTGGCACAGTGCAACATCCCAGCTCCCTGTGCCCAACACAGGCTGCTTGTGCACACCTGGCACCAGAGGCTGGCACAGTGCAACACCCCAGCTCCCTGTGCCCAGCACAGGCTGCTTGTGCACACCTGGCACCAGAGGCTGGCACAGTGCAACACCCCAGCTCCCTGTGCCCAGCACAGGCTGCTTGTGCACACCTGGCACCAGAGGCTGGCACAGTGCAACACCCCAGCTCCCTGTGCCCAACACAGGCTGCTTGTGCACACCTGGCACCAGAGGCTGGCACAGTGCAACATCCCAGCTCCCTGTGCCCAACACAGGCTGCTTGTGCACACCTGGCACCAGAGGCTGGCACAGTGCAACACTCCAGCTCCCTGTGCCCAGCACAGGCTGCTTGCGCGCACCTGGCACCAGAGGCTGGCACAGTGCAACATCCCCACTCCCCCTGCCCGTGGCTGGACCATCAGAACAAAGAACCAAACATCTCAACTCCACTTCAGAGGGAGTTCTGCTCATGCTCCGGTTTGGAGAAGGTTTTGCAGGCTGAATACTTCCCTAGAGCAAACGGAGAAGCCAGAAATGGGATTGGTTTGGGCTGCTTATTATTCATTGCTTTAGAAAGAACCCAAACCAACCCACCCCAGCAACACCAGCAAAACCAACCCAACCCACCCCAGCCCCAGCCCAGCGCTGGGAAGGATTCCGCAGAGTGATGCTAACAAATTGCAAAGCAGAAGTAGGACTTTCGCTGCGATTGCTGCTTCAGGGGAAACAGCAACCCCCCCCCCGCTGGCAAAGGCTGGGCAAAGTGATCCTCTCCAACGGAACTAAAGTCAGAGGCGTGGCTGTGGCTGCCCATGCAGTGCTCCAGAAGCAGCAGCACAGGAAAGGCTTTGCAAAGTGATTGCCTGCAACAGTTTGAGGCTGGAACCGGGGAAGGTTTTGCAAAGTAATTCCCCATAACAAATGCCAAATCAGAAAGTTTTCTGGGGGTTGGTTTTTCCTGCTTGTTTTTATTTTTCCAACCGACACCGGGAAAGGTTTTGCAGAGTGATGCTAACAAATTCCAAACCAGAGGTAGGGGCTCGGGCGCTGCTATTGTTATTTTTCTGCTGTTCATTAGTCGTTGCTTCCCCCCCCAAGGCTGGGAAAGGTTTTGCAGCGCAGCGCTCTCTACACCCCTGCCATCGGAAGTAGGATCCTTCTCTTGCGCTGCGCTCTGCTGATGGTTTCCGCACAGCCCAGCCCTGGCCGGCCGGGCTGGCCCCGCGGCCGCGCTCCGCGCAGCCCCAGCGGTTCTGCCTCTCCGGCTCAAGGCTGGGGCTGGTCTCGCCCGGGGGGAAGAGGGTTGCTGACAAAGCACATCTCCCGCAGGAGCTCAGGGAGCTTCACCTGCAAGCAGGCAGCCGTAAAGTGCCATCGATCACTCAATGCTGATCACTTAGTTCACATCCTGCTTAATGCCCCTGGGCTGCTGCTTCATTAGCTCATCCCCCGCTAAAGGGTGCGGGCGAGGGATGGGTGGAGAGGGAACCACCTACCTTCAGCCACAGCCTGCCCCGCACCGAGAAGCCATCGGGAGAGCTGGCAGCGTCCTCTGAGCTGCTGCCCGCGGAGCCAGCACCTGATGGAGAGTTTCGTTCCCCCTGCTGAGCACTCCAGAAGCAAATCAGCAGCATTTAAGGATCTCCCGGGACGTGAGAGCTCTCTGGATCCCTGCGTGCCTCCCGGGCCCGGGGGCTGCCGAGCTGGTGGCGGTGCGCACGCAGCACTGAGGATGAATTGGGGTGGAGGGGCGGAAAAGAAGAGCTGGAGAGATAGATTAGGGCTGGCTAAGTTGAAATGGTCTCTGCTCCCGAGTGTCTCCTCTGCAGTCTGCCAGCCTGTTTGCTGGGAAGAAGCTAGGTGGCAGACTGCCTCAGCCCGGGCTGCAGCCACCGGCAGCCTTTGCGATCAAGGAAAAATCCTCTCATTACCGTGGCTAATGTGGCTGCAGCTCCAGCTGGGCTTCCAAGTCTCTGCTAGCAGCAAATTCAGTCTCACTGCTGCCTGCTTTCACGCCACAGGTTAGAAAAGACACAACCCCCCCCAACAGCAATAGACCTCAAACAAACAAAACGCCCAACCCAAAGGGAGATTGAAACCACAGCAGCACAAACAGCACCACCCGAGAGCTTTCTGCTGCCTGAAAGAAATACTCCAAGTTTCCAAGCTGCTAGACACCAGCACCTTCCATCAGGGAATGCTTTGGGTTGGGAGGGAGCTTAAAGCTCATCCAGCTCCAAGCCCCTGCCACGGGCAGGGACACCTCCCACGGGCAGGGACACCTCCCCCAGCCCAGGTTGCTCATGGCATCAGCCAGCCTGACCTTGAACACCCCCAGGGATGAGATATCTGCAACTTCCCTGGGCAACCCCTTCCAGTGTCTCTGCACCCTCACTGTGCAGAGCTGGCTCCCGGTGTCCAACCTAAATCTGCCCTGCTCCAGTTTCCATTGCCCCAGGTCCTGTCCCCACAGACTCTTCCAAGGAGATCCTTCAGAATTCCTGCTGCCAGCCTTGTGCTGCTGAGAGAAGACACTGCCTCTTGGACCAAAGCCTCTGCTTGTGAACTGATAATAGATTAACCTTGAAAAGAACAATCCTGGGACATGAGAAGCTACCTCCCTCTAATGAGAGCAGGACTAGGTGGCCAGATCTCTTTGGGTGCTTGGCTGGATCCATGCTGAGAATCTATTCTCTCCCAGTCAAGGAATCAGGGTTATGACACCAAAATTCTTCTGTAAATGTCTCTCCTACTCTATATTTTCCAATGCTCCATGGGCTGGAGCAGCTCTGCCCTGAGCACAGGCTGAGGGAGCTGGGGCTGTGCAGCCTGCAGAGGAGAAGGCTCCAGGGGCACCTCAGAGCTGCTGCCAGCACCTGAAGGGATCCTGCAGGAAGGCTGCAGAGAGACTTTTGCTGAGGGGGTCTGGAGCCAGGCCAAGGGGGAAGGGTTTGGAGCTGAGGCAGAGCAGGGTCAGAGTGGAGCTGAGGAAGAAGTTGTTCAGCAGGAGGCTGCTGAGGCTCTGGCACAGGCTGCCCAGGGAGGCTGTGGCTGCCTCCTGCCTGGGGGTGTTGAGGGCCAGGCTGGATGAGGCCCTGAGCAGCTGAGTGCAGCTGGGAGGTGTCCCTGGGGCGTGGAGGGGAGGACTCCATCCTGAGCCACCCTGTGATGTGAGAAGGCTGCTGCTGGTGGCTGTGTCTCAGACCTCTGGCCAAGTGAGGCCATGTCTGGCGTGTGGGACTGTGGCCGCAGCCCCTGGGCACCTGGCTGCGATTCAGAGCCATGTTTCAGAGGCAGATGAAGTGCCAGGCTGCACACAGAGCACGTGTGAATTCTCACTGGATCTGTGATTTAAGACAGCTGAGAATGAGTACAAAGTCAAAAAGCAAAGCAAACTTAGTTCCAGCTTCCTCGCCTTTGTCTGCAGGAGAAAAACAACTCGAGAGAGTCACGAAAGCTCAGCCTCCTACCCACCTGGCTTGTCAAAAGCAATTGTCACTTGTCCCAGTAATGAATGTGAAGGTGAATTCAGGAGCCCCAATTAGCACACTGATGCACTGTCAGCTCAGAAAGCTCTGTGGGTGAAAGCAGGGCTGAGCAAAGGTCAGGCATGGACACGCTCCTGGGATGCAAACCACAGCTAGCTGGGGACAGCAAAAGGACTTCCACATGCAGCTGCTTGCAGTCAGATGGAAACAAACCCCCAGGCTGACTGTGCAGCTGAGAAGATTCCTTCTGTGTCACAGAATCATGGGATGGATTGGATTGGAGGGGGCCTCAAAACTCATCCAGTTCCAACGCCCTGCCATGGCAGGGACACCTCCCACCAGCCCAGCTTGCTCATGGTCCACCCAACCTGGTTTGAACCCCTCCAGGGATGGGGACTCCACCTCCCTGGGCAGCCTCTGCCAGTCCCTGACCGCTCTGGCAGCAAAGAAATTCTTCCTCCTCTCCAACCTAACCCTCCCCTGGCACAATTTCAGCCCACTTCCCCTCCTTCTATCACCCGACTCTGGTGAGGAGGGCCCAGCCCCCACCTGGCTGCAGCCTCCTCTCAGGGAGCTGCAGAGAGCAGTGAGGTCTCCCTCAGCCTCTTCTCCAGGCTCAACACCCCCAGCTCCCTCAGCTGCTCCTCCCCAGCCCTGCTCTCCAGACCCTTCCCCAGCTCGGTTGCCCTTCTCTGGCCCTGCTCCAGCCCTCAATGTCCTCCTGGGAGTGAGGAGCCCAGAACTGAGCCCAGCCCTCAGCAGGGGGCACCATCCAGGCCAGGGGCACCATCCCTGCCCTGCTCCTACTGCTCACACCATTGCTGCTCCAGGCCAGGCTGCTGCTGCCCTTCTTAACCACCTGGGCAGACTGCTGGCACAGCCAAGCCTTCCTCACCCGTACAAAACACAGCAGCAGGGTATAAATTCTTAGTTCCAGTGTTGTTAGCTGCGCTGAGGACATTTATGGCACCTCTGGGAGCTGGCATAAAGAAGTTCATTTCAATAAATGATTCCCCAGCCTTTCCAGATTCGCCAAACCTTTCCCCCACTGCCTGACCTTTCAGCAGGGAGCCCCTGGCTGTGGCTAATCTATTAGCTCGTTAAATGTGCCAATGAATCACGGGCTCAAGGAAAGGCTGTGTGTGGAGAGTGAAAAGGAGCCGCTAACCCAGACACTTCTTTTGTGCTCTCAAGTCCAGAGACAAGGCTGAGGAGAAGAGAAAGATTTCATCCACCCATTCCAGCTGCAGGCAGCGAGGAGGTACAGAAGGACTGCAAGAATTCCTCTCCCTTCGAGACTCCCAGCACCTGCAGAGCTTTCTGCTGCCTACCCACTCTCCACTCCTGTTCTGCTGAGTTTTTGTAGCATCTGAGAGCACCATAAATCACTGCTGCCTCCCCCCAGCCTGTCATCAAGCCTACTCCTGAAGACAGGAGCAGCGTCAGGCAGGAGAGCAGCAAAACACTGCTGCAGCTGAGCCTCTGCTTAAACACAAACCATTCGATGTGTTCATGAAGCAGGACTGAGAGGAAAGGTGAGTTAAGAGAAATCCCAGAGCTGAAACCCAAGGCTTTAACTCTTCCTGGTGGATCCTTCAGCACTGGTAGCTCAGTGGTGTTCTGCCAAGGGCAGCACCTGGCTGCTCAGAATGCAGAGGAACAAACTGCCTTTGCTGGTCTCCTTCCTCTTGCTTTGCTGCTCAGCCTCTTACCCCACTTAGAGATGGAAAGGGATTTTCTTTCTGCACAGCAAACAAAGACACTGCAAATCCAAACTGCACAGGAAACAACTAAGACATTGCAAATCCAACTCCTCAGCCTCTGCTTTAGGTCTTTGCTGTCCACAGGCACAGCACAGCCACAGCTCATTGCTGTTCCTGTCCACAGAGACCAAGGAAGGGCGGACTGGGGGGCTACGCTCTGGGGGTGTTTCCAGAGCACAAAGAGAGGCAGGAAAGAGAAGAGCCAGAGGAGATGTGTGTGGCAAGAAGAGATCAGTGAATCCTGAGAAGGCAGCAAATAGGTTCACAACCAGACTTCAGAAGAGACTAAAAAGACTTTTCTTGGATCCCCAGAGCTGATCTGCTGCAACCTCCAAAGTCAGTGAAGGTTGCTGGATGAAAATCAGGACTGGAGGACAAGTGCAGTACTAAAACACACAGAGGTCAGGATCACAGAATGGCAGAGGTTGGAAGGGACCTCTGAACATCCAGTCCAACCCCCTGCCAGGGCAGGGCACACAGGAACACTTCCAGGGGGGGTTGGAAAGTCTGCAGAGCAGGAGACTCCACAGCCCCTCTGGGCAGCCTGCTCCAGGCCTCCAGCAGCCTCACACCACAGAAGTTTCTCCTCATGCTGAGGTGGAGCCTCCTGGGTTCCAGCTTGTACCTGCTGGTCCTTGTCCTGTCACTGGGCACCACCAGACAGAGCCTGGCCCCTCCATCCTGATCCCCCACCCCTCAGATGCTGATAGACATTGCTCAGATCTCCTCTCAGCCTTCTCCTCTCCAGGCTAAACATCCCAAGGGCTCCCAGCCTTAAAGGATTTATGAACACCACTTACTTTGCCCAACTATTCCCCCCTGTCCCCCTCCAACCAGAGGCAGCTTTGGTGACTCAGAAGGTGCCCCTGTGGCACTGCAGTGACACCACAAGAACTTCCCCCAGGGCTCAGCCACCCTGTGGCAACACAAACTGGGACCAGCAGCTTTGCCTTTCTCCTGCCAGCACACAGAGCCTTTGCTCTGAGCAGGTGTTGATGGATAAATTTCCTCTCGTTCCTTCTCCCCTGCCTCTCTGCTGCCTTCTCCTCTGCCTCTCTCATTCGTGCCTCTTATTCATCATTTCTCAGCACTGCCACAGCTCCATCACACCTTCAGTAACCAGAGGGCTGCTGCCAACTACGAATTGGATCAAATTAATCAGGAAATGCAAACCACTAATTGTTTTAGACCTGCTCTGAGCCGAGGAGGATAAAGTGACTCAGGCAGCATTTGGCAGCCACCCGAAGTCCTCTGCCTACAAGGGAACCCTGCTGCTGTGCACGGGAGAGCACTGCCCCTGAGACCACCCTGCTGAGCAATCTCCCCCTAGCTGCAGATTTCCTCCTGGGAAGCAAAAGCCAAGGGAGGTCTAGGATGAGCTCTGTTGGTTCAGTCAATGGCTGCGTGCTGGCTAAGCCCAGTACCCAGTGCTGCTTCTCTGCTCTGCCCTGTCCCTGCCACAGCCATTGGTAGGAACAGAAATGGCTACAGGTGACAGGAAAGTGAAGGCAGTGATTGTCTTCATTTAGATTTGCCTTCATTTGCTGTAGTCCATCAGGGCACTAGAGGAGGGCAGGCACACAGCCCTGGCAGTGCTGCCCTTGGCTTTGCCAGAGCTCTGGAGTTGTGCATCCAGCTCATGCTGAGCTGTGAAAGGCAGCTTGGAAAAGCCATTTGGGGAAACATCTCCACACTCCAGATGTGAGCACAGGAATGTTTAGGCTGATTCATGCAGTCACAGAAGGGGTTGGGCTGGAAGGGACCTCAAAGCTCATCCAGCTCCAACCCCCTGCCATGGGCAGGGAACCTCCCACCAGCCCAGGCTGCTCAACCAACCTGACCTTAAATACCTCCAGGGAGGGACATCCACAGCCTCCCTGGGCAGCCTGTGCCAGCCTCCCCACCCTCGCTGTGCAGAATTTCTTCCTCATTTCCAGTCTCAATCTGCCCTCTGCCAGCTCAAAGCCATCGTCCCAAGTCCCTCCCCGGCTTTCTTGTAGGGCCCCTTCGGGTCCTGGAGGGCTGCTCTCGAAGGAGCCCTGTGGACATGAGGAGTTCTCTCAGTTGCACAGCTAGCACTCTTTAGGTAGATTTTTTCCCTCTCTCTTCCTGTGTTCACTCTTCCTCTAGGTAGACTCTTTCCTCTCTTTTCATTCTTCCTCTCTTTCAAGTGATTTTATTCTCTTTTCAGTTTTTCACTGTCTCTAGGCAGATTCCCCCCTCCCCCCCATTCCTTTCCCCCCTCTTCAGATGAACTTTTTTCTCACTTTTCATGTTTCCCCTCTTTCTTTAGGTAGATTCCCACCCCCCACCCCCTTTTCATCTCTTCACTCTTTTCTCATCACTTCTGCCGGTCACAGAACCGTTCAGCACAGGAGAGCAGCAAGGATTCGCCTGAGCAGAGCAGGGAAGTTCTCCTCTTACCTGTCTCCGGCAGGAGCAGCTGGCCACGGCACTGGGAACTCCAGCAAAGGCAGCAGAGGAGCAGCCCTGGGGGAAGGCTGCTCCACGGCTTGATGCCTTACACAGAAGAAGGCACGAGAGAGGCATTCACAGAGCCCACGGGGAGAGAGCTAAACTAATTAGGCTGCAATAGACCACTAAAAATCATGTGCTTGTGCGAGTAAAGCTCGGGGGAACCTGGCTCGGCAGCAGAGCCGAGCCAGCGGCTGCTCTCCCCTCTGCCCGGGGGCCGGGGTCCCTGCAGCTCAGCTAAACCTGAGGGCATGCAGCTGTGAGCTGCTCTGACCGGCAACAGCTTGCACCTGGGTGAGGGAGAAGCGAGCTGAGCTGCTACTCCTTCCTCCTTCCATCGCTACTATCCCTGTGGACTGCTGCTTCGTGAGCAAAAGCTGCTCCGTGGTTATTCGACACGAGCCCTAAGCGGGAGAGGCTGCCTCAGGAAGGGTCTGCCAAGCCCTTCGCTGGCTGTAGAAGACAGAGTCACGGAATGGTTTGGGTTGGAGCAGCTCCCTGAGCTCCTCCAGTCCAGCATCAGCCCAGCCCCACCACGGCCACGGGTGCCACGGCCCCAGGGCTCTGGAACCCCTCCAGGGCTGGGCACTCCACCACCTCCCTGGGCAGCCTCTGCCAGTCCCTGACCACCCTGGCACCAAAGAAATGTTTCCTCCTCTCCAACCTAAGCCTCCCCTGGCACAGTTCCAGGCCATTGCCTCTCGTCTATCACCTGATGCTAGGGAGCAGAGCCCAGCCCCAGCTCACTGCAGCCTCCTTGCAGGGAGCTGTGGATCTCACAGCTCTGTAGATACAGCACTTGACCTGCCAGGTTGTGTCTCACCTGTTCTACCTTCACACGGTGTGAGAGGCCTCGGGAGGCTCAGAGTGACACAAAGCAGCACTCAGGCTTCTAGCCTTGCCCTTGTCCAACCTTCTGTGACTGCTCTCCCAGGCACCAGCAGCTCAGACTGCGACCGCTGCCCAGGAACTTGGAGACACAAAGGCTTGAAGCCCAAACTCCACAGGCTGGTACTTGATGTGTCCTTGTTTCCAAGTCCTGCAGCCCTTGCCCCCTGCAGGAGCAAGGCACTGAGAGGAAAATGCCCTCCAGGAAGGGTTCTCAGGCACTGGCACAGGCTGCCCAGGGAGGTGGTGGAATCCCCATCCCTGGAAGGATTCAGGACACCTGGGTGCAGTGCTGAGGGAGGTGTTTGGTGGTAGAAGCTCAGCAGCAGGGTGGGATGTTGAGCTCTGGGGGAGCAGCTGGAGCTGATGATCTCAGAGGTCTCTTCCAACCTGGGCAGTTCTGTGATTCTGAGAGATAGAACTAATTAAGGAGAATCCAAGTTGTTTAAATCAGTGAGTCAGAACTGGAGCAGTTTCTCGTCCTGGTTCTCCCACTAGGAACTTCCACACTGTAGATCTTCACAAAATGAGAACAGTTATTAAACAGCAATGCCACTTAGGCTCTGGACAGATTAATCAACCTTTCCCCTAATTAAAAAAGCTGATGCCTCCTGCTAGCAGCAGAGAGAGTCTCAGGGCACAGCCACACAGCTTATTATTCCTCTCCTGCTTTCCACAGAAGAATATTGGGATAGGAACCCTGAGCAGCCTTAGAATTAGACACAGTACAACAAGACACAGAAGTTTAATTAACTGCCATGGTATTAATCAGACCTTCACACCATCAGTGGCAGGCTGCTGCAAAGCAGAGAGAGGCATTTGGTGAGTCTGGGCTGTGGACTGCCACAGAGAAGACAGAAAAATAAAGCACACAGAGAGATGAACACAGAGAGAGAGAGAATCGTTTAGGCTGGAAAGGACCTCCAAGAACGTCAAATCCTGGCTGCAACCCAACCCCTCCATGGCCCCAGTGCCATGGCCACAGGGCTCTGGAACCCCTCCAGGGCTGGGGACTCCAGCACCTCCCTGGGCAGCCTCTGCCAGTCCCTGACCACTCTGGCAGCAAAGAAGTTTTCCCTCACATCCAACCTAAGCCTCCCCTGGCACAATTTCAGGCCAATTCCTCTCCTTCTATCACCTGAGACTAAGGAGCAGAGCCCAACCCCCACCTGGCTGCAGCCTCCTCTCAGGGAGCTGCAGAGAGCAAGGAGGTCTCCCTCAGCCTCCTCTGCTCCAGGCTCAACACCCCCAGGGCCCTCAGCTGCTCCTCCCCAGCCCTGCTCTCCAGACCCTTCCCCAGCTTGGTTGCCCTTCTCTGGCCCTGCTCCAGCCTCTCAAGGTCCTGCTGGGAGTGAGAAGCCTCAAACTGAACCCAGCTCTCGAGGTGCAGCCTCCCCAGTGCCCACCCAGGGGCACCCTCCCTGCCCTGCTCCTGCTGCCCCCACCACTGCTGCCCCAGGCCAGGCTGCTGCTGCCCTTCTTGGCCACCTGGGCACCCTGCTGGCTCCTGTTCAGCTGCTGTCAGCCAGCACCTTCACCTTCCACTTCTGGGTCCTTCAAGCTCCCTTTGCTCAGACAGAGAGATACAAAGAGGAAATTGAAGCCAGCAGCAGCCTTCCAGACTTGATGCCACACAAAGCCCCCAGCGCGAGCGGCGAGCTACATGTGCTTGTGTGTCCGAGGGAGACAGGAGAGAGCAGCTCTCCAGGGGGGGCTATTGCAGCCCAGGGAGCAGGGGCAGGGGCAGAGCTGGTCCTCAGAGCAGAGCCCCAGGCTTTACCGCCTCGAGCAGGCGGCGTGGCAGCAGCAGGTCGCAGTCTGGTGGCAGCCACGGCACAGCCAGGCTGGCAGCCTCCTGCGTGACGGCGAGGCAGGCAGCGCAGCAGCCTCCTTGCTTCCACGCTGGGCTGATTGAAAAGCTCTGCCCTTGGCATAAGCCACGAGCTGAGTTGTTGTTTGTTTGGTGGCTTTGGAAGGCAGCTGCAAGCAGAAGCTCTGTTTTGGAGGCAGCTTCTGGAGGGCTGTCCTCCAGGGGGCTTGGGTTGCTGCTGTGGTAATTAAAGCTGCCCAGACCCCCAGGGCTGTAAGCTGCACTGAGGAGCCGGCACAGCAAGGTGCCCTGGTGGCCATGAGGGCCAGTGGTGCCCTGGGCTGCATCAAGAAAATTGTCTCCAGCAGGTCTGGGGAGGCTCACAGTGGGCTGGACTGGCCTCAGAAGGTGTTGATCAATGCTGCAATACCTGGCTCGTGGCCTGTGGTAGGCAGAAGATACCCCAGGATGATACCAGGGTCCTTGGAAGGCATCACGAAGGACATTGAACTCATAAAGGACATTGAACTCCTGGAGTGGATCCAGGGGAAGCCACAGAGATGATCAGAGGCTGCAGAACCTCCCCTGTGGGGGCAGGCTGGGAGAGCTGGGGCTGCTCAGCCTGGAGAAGAGAAGGCTCCAGGGAGACCTCAGAGCAGCCTTCCAGTACCTGAAGGGCTCCAGGAGAGCTGGGGAGGGACTTCTGGCAAGGGCTGGGAGTGCCAGGATGAGGAACAATGGCTTTGAGCTGGGAGAGGGCAGACTGAGACTGGAGATGGGGAAGAAATTCTTGGCAGTGAGGGAGGGGAGACTCTGGCACAGGCTGCCCAGGGAGGCTGTGGCTGCCCCCTGCCTGCAGGTGTCCAAGGCCAGGCTGGATGAGGCCCTGAGCAGCCTGGGCTGGTGGGAGGGGTCCCTGCCCATGGCAGGGGCTGGAGCTGGCTGAGCTTTAAGATCCCTTCCAGCCCAACCCCTTCTGTGATTCTCTGAATGCCTGAGCCTGTGGCTCCATGGCAATGCTGAGTGCAGCGCCAGCAGCACGGGGGTGACACCCAGTGAATGTCATCCACCCTGCTCACAGGGCCAGAGGACAGCCAGAGGCACGAGCAAGATGAGGCAAAGAGGATTAGTGCTGCCTGGTGCCAGGCCTGTGGCTGCTCCTTCCCCGCGCAGGGAGGTTGGCTCTGTGACAGGAGAGCAGAGAACTCTCACAAACAGTCTGGGGAGCTCCAGGCCCCGGCTGGCAGTGCCTCTGGACCTCGCAGGAGGGGTGGCTTTGCTTTGCTCCCCACTCCTCCTGTGCACAGGGGGTGGAAGTGCCGAGCTGCAGCGAGCCGCTGGAGCAGCTCCCTCCCCCTGCTTGCTGGGAGGATGCTGCTGGCTGGCAGCGCAGCACCAGAGGTACCTCATTAGGAGGGGTGAAAGAAGCTGCATTCAAATTACCCCTGAGCCTAAATGCTTGGCTCTGTATAATTACCTCCAAATTATTTCTGTCAAACACACATTAGAGTTGAGTTAGTAATTTATGTTTTAAAAAGAGAATTAAGAAAATCAAGGAAGAGCTGCTGCAGAATCCTCAATGAGCAGAGCCTCTGCTGAGCAGCAAGGATCAGGGTTTCAGAGCCAGGGATCAGAGCCACAGGGTAGGTTGGGGTGGGACGGAAAGGACCTTCAAGCTCACCCAGTTCCAGCCTGCTGCCACGGGCAGGGACACCTCCCACCAGCCCAGGCTGCTCAGGGCCTCATCCCTGAACACCCCCAGGCAGGAGGCAGCCACAGCCTCCCTGGGCAGCCTGTGCCAGAGCCTCCCCACCCTCAGGGCAGGAATTCCTTCCCTCCACCTTCACCACCAGGCCCTGTGGCCCTGCTGGACAGCAAATCTGCACTCGGAGAGACTCCAGGTCCAGCACTCATCTGGGCAGGTTGAGTTCCCACCATGCCCAGTCTGCAGCCGAAGCCCTGGGGGGTTTAACCCAGCTCTGCACTGCTGTCTCTTGGTAGCTTTGCTGCTCCCACACCCAGCACTCAGGGCTCTCAAAACCATAACCCTGGCTGGAGCCCAAGGTGTTCCCTGTGCTTCCTTTGCTGTGGCTTAAGGCAGGAGACAAGGGAAAAGAAAAGAACCTTTCTGTCTTCTTCACTGCGTTTACAGCTTCACAGATTGCACTGGGCTGGGAGGGAGCCTCAAAGGTCATCTTGTCCAACCCCCTGCAGGCAGCAGGGACAGCCCCAGCCAGAGCAGGCTGCCCAGGGACACATCCAGGCTGAGCCTGAATGTCCCCAGGGATGGAGCCTCAGCCCCCTCCCTGGGCAGCCTGTGCCAGTGTCTCCCAACCTTCCCTGTGCAGAGCTTCCTCCTGATGTCCAGCCTGACTCTGCCCTGCTGCAGTTCCAAACCATTGCCCCTGGGCCTATCCCCACAGCCCCTTCTGAGCACTCCCTCCCCAGCTGCCTGCAGCTGCCCTGCAGGTACTGAAGTGCAGCTCTGAGGTCTCCCTGGAGCCTTCTCCTCTCCAGGCTGAACAGCCCCAACTCTTAGCCTGTCCCCATAGCAGAGGCTCTCCATCCCTCTGATCATCCTGGTGGCCTCCTCTGGACCCTCTCCATCAGGTCCCTCTTGTGCTGGGGTCCCACAGCTGGACACAGCACTGCAGGTGAGCAGAGCAGAGGGGCAGGATCCCCTCTCTCCATCCCTGGCAATGGGCACTGGCAGTGCCCATTGCTGTCCTCTGTCCAGCTTCAGCTAGTTTGGAGCTGACCAGAGCTTTGCTTTCATCTCTTCCCCTGGGGATTTGATTTCCCTGGAATTAATTAAAAGGAAGGAAAAAAAAAGAACCAAACCAACAAAGTTCCAAACAGCCACAGCACCATCAGGGACCTGTGAGGATGATGGAATTCACCCACTTGGTGTTTTCTGAGGGAATAAAGCACATATTAGAGAAATTATTAGAGCTGGGGAGCAGCTGAGCTGGAGGAGGAGAGAGTGAGACTGGAGAGGAGGAAGAAATTCTGCACAGTGAGGCTGGGGAGAGACTGGCACAGGCTGCCCAGGGAGGCTGTGGCTGCCTCCTCCCTGGAGGTGCTCAAGGCCAGGCTGGATGAGGCCCTGAGCAGCCTGGGCTGGTGGGAGGGGTCCCTGCCCGTGGCAGGGGGTGGGAGCTGGATGGTCTTGAAGGTCCCTTCCAACCCATCCCATGAATCTCTGAATCTGAAGTGACCACTTCTCTCTTAGGCACAAACAGTGCAGGAAGTCTGGGTTGAACTAAGCACAGCCAGTGCAACCCCCAGAATCACAGAATGGAACAGAGCAGAGCAGACCAGGTTGGAAGAGGCCTCCAAGATCACTGCATCCAACCTGTCATCCAACACCACCTAATCATGGCCCCCAGCACCCCATCCAGTCTCCTCCTGAACACCTCCAATGATGGGGACTCCACCACCTCCCTGGGCAGCCCATTCCAATCTCTCTCTCTGTGTAGAACTTCTGCCTAACATCCAGCCTAAACCTCCCCTGGCACAGCCTGAGACTGTGTCCTCTTGTTCTGGTGCTGGGTGCCTGGGAGAAGAGACCAACCTCTGCCTGTCCACAACCTCCCTTCAGGGAGTTGTAGGGAGTTCTGTCAGGATTGGGAGGGACCCCAGAGATCATCCAGCCCCAACCCCCCTGCCATGGGCAGGGACACCTCACACTGCAGCAGGCTGCTCACAGCCACCTCCAGCCTGGCTGCAAACACCTCCAGGGAGGGAGCAGCCACAGCCTCCTGGGCAGCCTGTGCCAGGCTCTCACCACCAGTCTCTCATGGTGTTGAGAGTCCTTTATCCCACCACATCTGCACCTCTGAGCCCCACTTGGTAAGCTGCAGGCACAGATTCCTCGTGGGGCCAGAGGGGAGGCAGCAGGGGCTCGGCTGGGCTGCCGAGAGCAGGGACTGCTCCAGCTGGCTGCTGCGGGAGACAGCTCTGCAGGGCTCAGCGCTGTGAGGGAGAGACACAACACATTCTGACACATCTGAGGGGGGAAGGAGCCAGCCCTGCAATGAAGCCTGCCAGTGGCGCTGTGGGGAGGAGAGCAGGAGGCTCCCTCAGCACCCAGGATAGCTGAGTGTAAATCCAGGGGAGGTGGCTGTCAGAAACCAGCCCGGAGCGCACCCAGGGAAGGTTTTGCATCGCTTCCAAACCCCTGACAGCGCAGGTTTGGCTGCTGACTGCTGTGCTCAGGGATGCTAACTGAAGTGCTTGAGCCCACAGCCTGCACTATGGATCAGCCACATGTGTGCCCAGAGCTCTGGAGAGAGGAGAGTCGGGCTGGCTGCATTCCTTGCCTTCCCTTTTACTCCCATTTCCTATTCTCAGTCCCCAGAGAGTGCACAAATGAAGTACAAAACCAATCTCGGCGGCTTTGGAAAGGCTCAGACAATAATCCCAACGCTGGCATGGACAGAATGGACTCAGAAAGCAGCTGCAGAACATTGATGCTTGGGAAGAAGCCTGCTACAGGCCAGCAGCTTGCTTTCGTCTTCTGATGCTCACAGCCACAGGCTGCACTGGGCTGGAAGGGACCTTCCAAGGGCAGTTGTGTGAGGTTCAGCAAGGCCAAGTGCTGGGTCCTGCATTTGGATCACAACCACCTCAGGAAGGCTCCAGGCTGGGGGCAGGGTGGCAGGGAACTGCCCAGCGGCAAAGGACTTGGGGGTGCTGGGTGACAGCTGGCAGAAAGTGAGCCACTGTGTGCCCAGGTGGCCAAGAAGGCAACCAGCAGCCTGGCCTGGGGCAGCAGTGGTGTGAGCAGCTGGAGCAGTGGGGGTGCCCCTGGGCTGGGCACTGCTGAGGGCTGGGCTCAGTTTTGGGCTCCTCACTCCCAGGAGGACACTGAGGGCTGGAGCAGGGCCAGAGAAGGACAACCAAGCTGGGGAAGGGTCTGGGGAGCAGGGCTGGGGAGGAGCAGCTGAGGGCCCTGGGGGTGTTGAGCCTGGAGAAGGGAGGCTGAGGGAGACCTCATTGCTCTCTGCAGCTCCCTGAGGGTGAGGTTGGGCTCTGCTCCCCAGTCTCAGGTGACAGGAGGAGAGGAACTGGCCTGAAATTGTGCCAGGAGAAGGTTAGGTTGGAGAGGAGGAAAAATGTCTTTGGTGCCAGAGTGGTCAGGGACTGGCAGAGGCTGCCCAGGGAGGTGGTGGAGTCCCCGTGCCTGGAGGGGTTCAAGGAACCTGTGGATGTGGTGCTTCAGGACATGGTTTGGTGTCCATGGTGGGGCTGGGTTGCTGGTTGGGCTTGATGGTCTCAGAGGCCTTTTCCAACCCAGCCTATGCTTCCCCTTGCACTCCTGTTCAAAGCACGCTTTGCCATGGAACAGCCCGAGAAGGCATCCCATCGTTTCCTGCACCCCCTTTGCCCTGTTTCCGTCCCAGCTCTCACTGCCTCCGCGGGCAGCTTCAGCGCTGCAGGGGTCAGTGGCCCTCCCTTGCACCGCTGATCCGTCCTTGCACCACTGATTAGCATTGCAATAGCCTCCCAGCTCCTCCCGGGCGCCGGGACGTTGATTTGGTGGCTGCTATTAAAGCTGTGACACCCTGCTCGTGTTACCAGGTGATGACACACCGGGGATTTGCCAGCTTCCATTGCTCTGCCCGCCCTTGGGACAGCTACAGCTGGCAGCAGGGAGCAAGGAAAACCCTGATCCAGAGGGGGAGAGGCTGGACAAGGGTCAGCAACAGGCACTGGCAGCCCAGAAGGCCAAGGGCAGCTCAGCTGCTGGGGATGGAGGGAGGGGATCCTGCCCCTCTGCTCTGCTCACCTGCAGTGCTGTGCCCAGCTGTGGGACCCCGGCACAAGAGGGACAGGGACCTGGTGGAGAGGGTCCAGAGAAGGCCACAAGGCTGCAGCAGCTCTGCTATGGGGACAGAGGAGTCCCAAACCCACTGCAGTGGGAACCACTCGCTGCCCAGCAGGGCAGTGGCAGCCTGGCCAGCAGGTCCAGAGGGGTCTCTTGCAAAGCAACCAGTGCTGTCCCTGGCAAGACAGGATATGAGCAGCACCACGAGAAAGCAAACCAAGACAAACCCAACCAATCCAACTGTGGCCTGGGCTTGGTGGCTTCTGTGTTCCACTGGGCTGTAAAAAAAGGCTGCTGCTGCCAGTGATGCTCCGAGAGTGCACCCTGGATCCCCATCTCTCCTTCAAGTGCTTTGCTGAGCGAGGTAAGGAGAGCCCTTGGGAAATGAGAGGGGAAGTGAGCAGGATGGCAGCGCTGGCAAACGCTGCTGCGCCTCCCGACAGCCGCCCTGGCACCCCGAGGCCACGCGCAGGACGAGCGCAACGCCCTGCAAGCTCAGACGGAGCCCCAGTGCAAAACAAGAACAAAAGCAGCCATGGGACTGGCCTGCCTGCTGAGGGGGCAGGGCAGGCCTCACAGAAGAGAGAAAGAAAGAGGGTGAGACACCTCGGGTGCCACTGCTGCACTCCACAGGACCAAGTGGTGCCAGTCGGGATGCAGATGTGCCTGCGTGGGGGGCAGAAAGGAACCAGAGAGATCCCTCTCTGAGCCATGGAACCTGGCACAGGGGGAGAGAGGAACCAGAGAGATCCCTCTCTGAGCCATGGAACCTGGCACAGGGCACAGGGGGAGGGAGGAACCAGAGAGATCCCTCTCTGAGCCAGACTGTTATTTTTATAGACTAAAGGCTTTCTCCTGGAAACAGAATCACAGAAGGGTTTGGGATGGGAAAGCTCTCTGGGTCACCCAGTCCAACCAGCAACCCAGCCCCACCATGGCCCCCAAACCATGGCCCCAGGTGCCATGGCCACAGGTTTCTGGAACACCTCTAGAGATGGAACTCCACCACCTGCCTGGGCAGCCTGTGCCAGCGTCTCCCCAGCCTCACCGTGCAGAGCTTCCTCCTGATGCCCAACCCAGCTCTGCCCTGCTCCAGTTCTAAGCCATTGCCCTTGGTCCTATCCCCACAGCCCCTTCTGAGCAGTCCCTGTGCAGGTAGATCAGACAAGTTGCTTCACTTGTCCTTAAACCCTTTAAATGAACGATGCAAACACTGCTCCTCTCCCTTTGGACTCCCAGCTTGGTGCCAGGGAGAGCTGGGAGCTCCTCAGAGCCGCCTCACCCCAGCCTGCCCGCAGTGAGATCCCATCCCAGCCTGCCCGCAGCGAGATCCCATCCCAGCCTGCCCGCAGTGAGATCCCATCCCAGCCTGCCCGCAGTGAGATCCCATCCCAGCCTGCCCGCAGTGAGATCCCATCCCAGCCTGCCCGCAGTGAGATCCCATCCCAGCCTGCCCGCAGCGAGATCCCATCCCAGCCTGCCCGCAGCGAGATCCCATCCCAGCCTGCCCGCAGTGAGATCCCATCCCAGCCTGCCCGCAGTGAGATCCCATCCCAGCCTGCCCCCAGTGAGATCCCATCCCAGCCTGCCCGCAGCGAGATCCCATCCCAGCCTGCCCGCAGTGAGATCCCATCCCAGCCTGCCCGCAGCGAGATCCCATCCCAGCCTGCCCGCAGCGAGATCCCATCCCAGCCTGCCCGCAGCGAGATCCCATCCCAGCCTGCCCGCAGCGAGATCCCATCCCAGCCTGCCCGCAGTGAGATCCCATCCCAGCCTGCCCGCAGTGAGATCCCATCCCAGCCTGCCCGCAGCGAGATCCCATCCCAGCCTGCCCGCAGCGAGATCCCATCCCAGCCTGCCCGCAGTGAGATCCCATCCCAGCCTGCCCCCAGTGAGATCCCATCTCAGCCTTCCCTTCTGCTGCCCAACCTGCCCCAGCTCCCTGAGCAGCCTGCCCCAGGTGCTGAGTGCTCACGCTTTGATGTCTGCCATCACTGGAATGGCTCTACAGCCCCTGGCACACATCCTGCTGCTGCCCAAAGCGGGGGGGGAGCACGGTCCTGCTCAGCATCGATTGCTGCAGCAGCAGCCGGCACAGCTAATCCCTCGAGCTGGATTAAGAGCAGCGTTAATGCAGGAGCCCAGCCCTTAACCTCTGTATCGACCTGCAAACCAGGACTCGTGTGAGGGAAAGATCGCACCGCAGCTCTGGGGCTTTCCTCACGGAAACAAGTGAGCTTATTGCGTGCTGGAGCGGGGCAGAGCCTGCCAGCGTCCAGCTGCTGGGAGAGCCAGGGGATGGATTTCCTCGCTGAGGGCTCTTTCATTATGCCAGGCAGCACTTGGTATTGATCCCCCTCTATTTATTCCTAATTTTGTTGTCCCTGATTGAGTTGAGCTCTCACTCTTGTGATGGCTTTACATGCTGGTAGGATGCAGCATTGCTACACCGCGTGCAAGGCGGCAATGTTCTCCTTTCAAGCTCTAATTTACTCTGATTTGCAGCAAATTAGGCTTTCTGAAGCCGCCGGGCGCTGCAGACAGCCATTTGTTTGCTCTGCTTTCTGAGGCACAGACTGCAACTTCCCCGCTGGGCAGGCAGAGAAGTTTCTTTGTTAGCCTCACAGGGCCTTGGGAATTGCCTAATAGTTACTTTATTAATTAATTATTAACCCTTCAGAGCTAAACTTCTGCATGGTTGTGAAAAGAGCAAACACAGACATCATCTCCCCATTTCAGTAAGTGACAGAGACAGGAGAGAGCTCAGTGGGGTTTCCTTCATAGGGTCAGAGAATGGCTCAGGTTGGAAGGCACCTTAGAGATCATCTACCCCAACCTCCTGCCATGGGCAGGGACACCTCCCACCTTGACTTAGAGCAGCTGCTGGGCTGTAGGGAATGTATGCTGACCTACCTATGTGGGTCACAACTCCTGTGGTCATTCAAGACCAGGAATCATAGAATGGGTTGGGTTGGAAAGGGTCTTAAAGCTCATCCAGCCCCAACCCCCTGCCATGGGCAGGGACACCTCTGCCAGCCCAGGCTGCTCAGGGCCTCCTCCAGCCTGGCCTCGAACACCTCCAGGGAGGGGGCACCCACAGCCCCCCTGGGCAGCCTGTGCCAGAGCCTCCCCACCCTCACTGTGCAGAATTTCTTCCTTCTCTCCAGTCTCAATCTTCCTTCCTCAGGCTTAAACCCACCCCCCTCACCCTATCAACACAGCAATGTAGAAGCTGCTTCCTAGTCAGCAGGGGAAGCTTGGCAAAAGATCCAGTTCCATGATGATTCTGCAGAGTGCCTCATGGCAGTGTCCAAAACAGGACTTGGCTGTTTCCTGTGCATTCCCAACTGCAAAGAAGCTGTTGCCCCATTAGTGTCATCACTCTTACACCTTCCTTGGCAAAACACAGCCCTGCTGCACTCATGTACTGTGTTTGGCTACAGGAATGAAAGCAAATGAGCTGCAGATGATTCTCCATGTGCTGGGAGCATTTCAAAGGGAAAAAAAGGGAAAGCTAAGGTGGGAAAAAAGCTAAGTGCAGAATCCCCAGTCGAATCAGCCTCTCCCTGCTCACTGTGCACCATGCAGATGAGCTCTCTGGGACTCGAGGGCTGCTAGTTAGCATTTTATGAATCACAGTCACAGACTGGCAGAGGTTGGAAGGCACCTCCAGAGATCACCCAGCCCAAGCCCCCTGCCAGAGCAGAGGCACCCAGGGCAGGGCACACAGAGCACAGCCAGGGGGGGTCAGAAAGTCTCCAGAGCAGGAGACTCCACAACCTCTCTGGGCAGCCTGCTCCAGGCTCCAGCAGCCTCACACCAAAGAACTTCTCCTCATGCTGAGGTGGAGCCTCCTGGGGTCCAGCTTGTAGCTGTTGGTCCTTGTCCTGTCACTGGGCACCACCAGACAGAGCCTGGCCCCTCCATCCTGACCCCCACCCCTCAGATGCTGATAGACATTGCTCAGATCTCCTCTCAGCCTTCTCCTCTCCAGGCTAAACAGCCTCAGTCTCTTCACAGCAGAGATGTTGCAGTGCCTTCAGCACCCTCACAGCCTCCACTGGACTCTCCCCTGCAGGTCTCTGTCTCTGTGCCCTGGGGAGCCCAGAACTGGGCACAGCATTGCAGCTGTGGTCTCAGCAGGCCTTCTGTGAAGGCATCTTGGAGCACTTAACCCAAACTGAATCAGATGCTTCTCAGGAGGCAAAGCCAGCAGCAGACATCCTGCTCAGAGGCCAACATTTAGATCATTTTAACCACATTTCACACTCGTATCTTTGCACCCCCCGCGGCTGTGCCCTCCCTGGAGGTGCTCCAGGCCAGGTAGGATGGGGTCTGGAGCAAGCTGGGCTGGTGGGAGGTGTCCCTGCCCGTGGCAGGGGGTTGGAGCTGGGTGAGCTTCGGGGTCCCTTCCAACCCAACCCCTTCTGTGATTCCAGCATCCCTGCAGCTGGAGTTTCTGACTGATTACTCTAAAACCCAAGCAAGTTCGCTACCATTAAGCTTTCTCTCCCTAAGCTTTTCTCAGCAGGCTGCCATCAGGGCCCCCAAGGTGTGGTTTTTCAGACACAAAGCAGTGATTTTGTGCACAGGAATTGTCTCTAGGAAATTATCTTCTCCTTCCTTTTTTTCCTGCTGCCTTTTTGGCTGCGTTTCAGTAATTTTTGTTTGCTTCTCTGCTACAAAGATGTTTCTGTGCCCTGGATCAGTAACAGGCTCGGTAATACAACCAGAATCTGGGCCAAGCTATAAATAAGGTGAATGCTTGGAAAGAATTTAGAATGAGTGCAGCTGAAGTAGGCACAGAGGAGGGCTCTGAGCTTCCATAACCTTCTGTACAGGAGGAGGGCCCTGAGCTTCCATAACCCTCTGTACAGGAGGAGGGACCTGAGCTTCCATAACCCTCTGTACAGGAGGAGGGACCTGAGCTTCCATAACCCTCTGTACAGGAGGGGGGCCCTGAGCTTCCATAACCCTCTGTACAGGAGGGGGCCCTGAGCTTCCATAACCCTCTGTAGCCAGCATGGACTCAGTCCAACCCCAGTGCCAAACTTGGTGCCTGTGGGCTTCGTTTGAGGGGTACTTACACAAAACTCTGCTCTTCATCCCACTGCTTGGTGAGCAGAAGAGGAAAATCCGAGGACTTAGGGCTTGTTTCTAAGACATTGAGATTCTGAATTCCATCCCAATTCCCTGGGGACACAGCATGCTAAACCCCCAGGGAATGTTCATTCAGGTTTTTCCTGCTGTAACTTGGTAGCTGTCTCAAGCAGCTGTGTGGAAGGTGCTCAGTCTCAGTGCTGAGAGAATCTGTAAGTAGCCCAGCAGAGGTTTGTGCAGGGCCAGGGTGTTTCACGTTACCACTGCCTTTGCCTTGCACTTCAGAGCCTGCTGGGGAGGTTGGGGGTAGGTTGCCACACTGCAAATGACAGCAGTGTGAAGTCCTTGGCCAGCGGCCTCAGCATTTCCCTTCCTGCTTGGCAGCTGTGGGACAGCAGAAGCTTTGAGTTTCTCTGGGATGAGGAACTGCTTGGGTAGCACAAATAAAGCCTTTCCAGATTTCTGGGTCAGGCACATTTTGTGCAGGGCTATAGAATCACAGAATCAGTTCAGCTGCAGAAGCCCTTTCAGCTCACCCAGCCCAACCACTCTTTAGCCCTACCAAGGCTGGGGCTAACCCCTGGCCCTCAGCACCACAGCTCTCTGAAACACCTCCAGGCATGGGCATTCAGCCACCTCCCTGGGAGCCTGGGCCAGGCTCTGAGAACCCTTTCAGGGAAGCAATTTCTTCTGAGGTCCAACCTGAACCTCCCCTGGTGCAGCCTGAGGCCATTGCTTCTACTCCTGTCTCTTGTTTGAAGACACCACAAAGAGACACAGACAGACAGAGAGAGAATCATAACCTTTGGAAAAGATCTCTGAGATTGAGTCCAACCTTCCACCCTACACCTCCATGACCACTACAGTGTGCCCTGGAGGACACAGCTGTTTATCTTCTGACCCCCTCCAGGGATGGGGACTCACCACCTCCCTGGGCAGCCTCTGCCAGTCCCTGACCACTCTTCCAGCAAAGAGACTTTTTCCTCCTCTCCAACCTAAGCCTCCCCGGCACACTCCAGGCCGTTTCCTCTCCTTCTGTCGCCTGAGACCAGGGAGCAGAGCCCAACCCCCACCTCGGGGAGCTGCAGAGAGCAATGAGGTCTCCTCTCAGCCTCCTCTTCTCCCAAGCACAGGATGCTGTCAGGGTGATCAATGCGGGAGGATCTTTCTGCCACTCAGAACATGCACACAGGGACATTTTCCTCCCTCTGCAGACACTGCCAAGCCAGAGGAACATCAGTCAATGCTATCCTCAGGGACTCTGCTATTTAAAGCTGCCTAATATGGAGAATTGCTGAGCAAGCATGGCCAGACACCGGGGGCTCATCTCCCAGGCACCTTCCAAGCTGCAGAAAAGGATTATTGCTTTATGAGCTTCTTGAACACTCTATCAATATTGATCTTAGCAGGCAGTTAAAGATTCCCCAGCCCTGTTTTCCTGAGCAAACTGCTGTGGGATTCTGTAGGAGAGCAGATTCTGCACCTTCACTCTGAGCCCCACCTGGCGTGCTGCGCCCTGGCGTGCTGGGCCCTGGCGTGCTGCGCCCTGGCGTGCTGCGCCCTGGCGTGCTGGGCCCTGGCGTGCTGCGCCCTGGCGTGCTGGGTCCTGGCGTGCTGGGTCCTGGCGTGCTGCCTCCTGGCGTGCTGCCTCCTGGCGTGCTGGGTCCTGGCGTGCTGGGTCCTGGCGTGCTGGGCCCTGGCGTGCTGGGTCCTGGCGTGCTGGGTCCTGGCGTGCTGCGCCCTGGCGTGCTGCCTCCTGGCGTGCTGCCTCCTGGCGTGCTGCGCCCTGGCGTGCTGGGCCCTGGCGTGCTGGGCCCTGGCGTGCTGGGCCCTGGCGTGCTGGGCCCTGGCGTGCTGCGCCCTGGCGTGCTGGGTCCTGGCGTGCTGGTCCTGGCGTGCTGGGCCTGGCGTGCTGCGCCCTGGCGTGCTGGGTCCTGGCGTGCTGGGTCCTGGCGTGCTGGGCCCTGGCGTGCTGCGCCCTGGCGTGCTGGGTCCTGGCGTGCTGGGTCCTGGCGTGCTGCGCCCTGGCGTGCTGCGCCCTGGCGTGCTGGGTCCTGGCGTGCTGGGTCCTGGCGTGCTGCGCCCTGGCGTGCTGCGCCCTGCAGTCGCTCTTGCCCAGGGGCTTTCCAGAGCCGTGCAGGCATGAACTCAGGGGGCATTTGAGCTCCTTCCAGATTCTTCCCTCCTGTAACCCAGATACAATACAATACAATACACCAGGTTGGAAGAGACCTTCAAGATCATCACGTCCAACCCATCAACCAATCCAACCCACCTCAATACAATCACACTCTCAGGTTTCTCGTTGGTTTCTCCCCTCTTACCCAAACCCAGCGTTACAGAATGCCAGCACACACCTCCAAGGGCAACTAAACTTGCCGCTGAAACCCGGGTTTGGGCAAAACGGAGAGTGAGCAGAGCTCCAGAGGAAAGCCCCCGGGGCTCTGCCCCTGCCTGCTCTCCGGGCCGTTCAAGACAGAGGAAAAGCAGAGCTGGAAGGAGCTGCCAAGCAAGCCCGCAGCCCCTCCCGCAGGCTGGGCGCGGGGCTGGGCTGACTAATAACTTTTAAGTGCTAATAAATGGCCCAGCAGCGTTGGTTGCGGGGTGACTAATGGCAGGCAGCATTGGCTGGGACGTTAACTGAAAGGCCTCGGCAGATCCCTTGATTTATCACTCATTGAAGGAAAATACTTCTTTGTTATTCCTCTGACATCAGCTGCTGAGCAGTCGTTTGAATTAGTCTGGGATGGAGCCTTCAAAAGGCAATCCAGCCTGCATTTAAGGGGTAATGAAATGCTTCCTCTATTAAATTGATAGCTGGCTCCCTAATTGTGGGGCTTGTGTGAGCCCGTGCAGACCCAGCACAACCAACAGCGCTGAGTTTTCGCCCACACTTTTCACACCCAGGTGAATAAAATTCTCTCCACTGCAGACTTGTTTGTGAGAGAAATGTAAATAATCTGCACCTTGGTGCTCCCAGGACATCAGTCAAGCAGCTGCTGAGGCATTGGATGGACGGCACAGCACTCAGCTGCAGCCTGCCTGCCTCCTGCCTCCCATTCAGCACCCAAGGATTCTGGATCCCAGCCTGTCCCTGGCTGTCCAGAGCCAGGCATCAGCTTCAAGCACAGAGTAGTTTGGGGTGGAAGGGACCTTAAAGCTCAGCCAGCCCCAACCCCCTGCCACGGGCAGGGACCCCTCCCACCAGCCCAGGATGCTCAAGGTCCCACCCAGCCTGGCCTTGAACACCTCCAGGGAGGGGACAGCCACAGCCCCCCTGGGCAGCCTGTGCCAGTGCCTCCCCACCCTCACTGTCTATTTCTTCCTCATCTCCAGTCTGTCTGCCCTCTCCCAGCCTCAATCCAGAGCCAGGCAGGTGTGTCCCAGAGCCCCTGGTTCCCTCTGTTGTCGGGCAGCTCGGCAGGCTGCAAGAGCAGGACCTGGGACCTTCCCGCGGCGTCTGCAGCCGGGGTCGGTGCTGCTGAACAGGGCTGAGAATAATCAGGGGGACAGCAGCGGAGAGCAGAGGAATCTGATCTCATTGCATCATTATGGCACGAGCAGGGGCTGCATGGAGGCTGCTCTTTGATTGTAATTGAAATGGATTTCGGTGGCAAATTGGATTTTGTCATGCTTCATAAGAATACATTTCGTGAAGCCAGCTGAACTGCCTACCTGTGCAAATTGATATGGAGCAGAAGAGAAACTTCATTTCATGCAACCTGAAAGGCCCCCACACAAATCCACCGTTCACTCTTGCAAGCCCTCTGGGGCACTAATGCAGCACCAAAGGTTTTTACCTCACCAGATGAAGCAAAAGCTCTCCTGCTGGCTATCCACCGTGTGTTTGGGTTGTTTGCCATGGTCTCACTCACCCGAGTTTTACCACCACGTTGTTATCCCTCCCAGTTTCATCAATCCTACTTTGCTCATCGCAGTTCTATTCCTCATGTTTTTACTCATCACATTTTTATTCACCCCTATTTTTCCTTATCACTTTATTATTCATCACATTTTCCCTTATCATCTTTTTATTTATCATCTTCTCAGCTGTTGTGTTTTCCCCTCTGACACCAAGTGGTATTCAAAATGTAATCTCCTCAGGTTCCTGAGAACACTTCAATTATTTTCCTCACTCTTCCTGTGCCTCCACTTCCTGCTTTATTCCCGTGGTGCTTCTTTCAAGTTCATCTTTTTCAAGGTAATTTGGGGACATTCAGGCTCAGCCTGGCTGTGTCCCTGGGCAGCCTGCTCTGGCTGGGGCTGTCCCTGCTGCCTGCAGGGGTTGGACAGGATGCCCTGGGAGGCTCCCTTCAAGCCAATGCACTTTGGATCTGCAAAGTATTTCGGTTCTTCAGCAGCTAAGCTGGGGAAAACCACTCTCCTGCTGGCCTTAGGAAGAAGTTTTTGCTCAAATGACTGTTTTGTATTAATCTAGGGAGTAGTCTTCTTACTGAAGCTCTCTCTATTATTCATCCACTCCAGCATATTTGACTCTTTGGTGCTATATTTAGCCCCTCAGCATACCAACATTTCCCAGTGTTAGCAGTACATTAATATCTCCACTTGTAAATCATCTGCTGACAAAAATACCACAATCCTCCCACAGTAGTCTAAAACTATAAAGCCAGAAAGTAGGAATCAAAATTAGGCTTCCAAAAGGCTAAACTGCAAAATTTGCAAGGTATGCCTAAAAAAAAAGCTCCCACCAGAAGCAAACCCCAAACCCACCCTCCAAGCCCAGAAACAGAGCTGCTCTTCGAGGTGGCTGCTCCCACTGCAGAGGAGAAAACTGCTCCTGATTAATTTGCAGGCTAAAAATGTTCTTTTTGCCCTGTTAAATGTCTTAGCAGACAGCTACAGTGTCAGCCTCTCCCCAGGGGCTGTGTCCTGCAACACAACATCTTGGAATCACCTCACTTGGAAAAGCTCTCTGAGCTCACCCAGTCCCACCACCAACCCAACCCCACCATGGCCCCAGTGCCATGGCCACAGGGCTCTGGAACCCCTCCAGGGCTGGGGACTCCACCACCTCCCTGGGCAGCCTCTGCCAGTCCCTGACCGCTCTGGCAGCAAAGACATTCTTCCTCCTCTCCAACCTGACCCTCAGCTGGCACAATTTCAGGCCATGTGTAGCAATAATGCTTCTTCAAGGAGCAGGAGAAGGAAAAAGGGTTGACATCCAAAAGGAAGGGAAGGGAAGGGAAGGGAAGGGAAGGGAAGGGAGGGAAGGGAAGGGAAGGGAAGGGAAGGGAAGGGAAGGGAAGGGAAGGGAAGGGAAGGGAAGGGAAGGGAAGGGAAGGGAAGGGAAGGGAAGGGAAGGGAAGGAAGGGAAGGGAAGGGAAGGAAGGGAAGGGAAGGGAAGGGAAGGGACGGGAAGGGAAGGGAAGGGAAGGGAAGGGAAGGGAAGGAAGGGAAGGGAAGGGAAGGGAAGGGAAGGGAAGGGAAGGAGAAGGGAAGAGAAGAGAAGAGAAGAGAAGAGAAGAGAAGAGAAGAGAAGAGAAGAGAAGAGAAGAGAAGAGGAAGAGAAGAGAAGAGAAGAGAAGAGAAGAGAAGAGAAGAGAAGAGAAGAGAAGGAAAAAAGAGGTCAGGAAGAAAAATGGGAACTGGGAAGAGAAATGAAGGTTGGGCAGATAAAAGGAGGTTGGGAAGAAAAAGAGGAAGTTTTGAAGAAAAATGGAGGTGGGAAGAGAAAAAGAGTCTGGGAAGGTAAAAAAAAAGAAGCTGTGAAGTAAAAAGGTTGGGAAGAAAATTGTTGGGAGGAATAAAGGGAGTTTGGAAGAAAGAAAGGGGATTTGGGCGATAAAAAGGGGTTGTGAGAAACGATGGACGGTGGGAAGGAAGGCAGGGGGTGGTGAAGGTGCCAGTGGGATCCACGCTGAGGCCAGGTCTGGCCCTTGCTGAAGGTGGAGCTTGGGCAGGCTCCGGGCTCCGCTCTGGGCTTGGTCCCCACAAGGCTTCCGAGGTGGGGGAGCCTGAGCGGCAGCAAGCGCCGAGGCAGCGTGAGGCTGGGTGGGTTTGCCCCCACCTCCTCCCCTGCCCTCCTCTAGAGGCACTCGGGTTGTCAGCCGTGCTCCACACCCTGACCGAGGCTGCTGCTCCTCCTGCCTCGCACCGGAGCCTCGCAGAGGCATCAGCCTGCACGGAGCTGCCAAACCTCGGAGACATTTTTCTGCTCACACATTTAAGGTTGACTTCCCTTACCCCAAACCCTTCCTGTAGTGAGCACTCAGCAGTGCTGTGGAGCCAAGGCAGAGGAGCTTGAGTGAAAGGATTCTAATATCAGTCAGTTTTGTCTTATTATTATATCTATTTCCAAGGGCTTGAAAGTCAATATTTGCCTTCTTCCAAACAGGCAAAGGAAAATGAATTCTTCTTCCTGAGACCACACAGAGCTGTGCTGGTAGTCAACAAAAATATTGGGAGTGCTGTTGCCTAGCAACCTCCATCTGAGGCAAATGAGATTCCTGAGCACAGCCCCTCCGTAGCTGCAGATTCTGGGGTCCCTATGAAAAATTGAAGCCTGCAGTGCTGCTGCCAGAAAATGAACTCAGCTGCCTGTGAAATGTCCTCTGACAAATGGGAGCCAGACCCACAGCTTTCCTTGTCCACGGAGCAAGAGGAAGCCAAGGTGTAAAAACACTAAACAATGGGGAGGGGGAACTGAAACTGGGACCCACCCCCCGAGGGAGCACCACAGCCATCCTCCACAGAGAGCTCAGCTGTTCCCACGGGGATGCCAGGGCTCGTGGCTGGGCTTGGATCAGTGACAAATTTTGCTGCCTCAAAGAGGTGACCTTAGCTTATTAAGCATAGCAGTGTGGGGGAAACTGTGTCTGTATCTCAGTAATGTTAGTGCTGGTTCTTGGCTTACAGCCATGGAATCACAGGGTGGGTTGGGGTGGAAGGGACCTCCACAGACCATCCAGCCCAGCCCCCCTGCAGCATCTGCACCACTCCATCTGGGCCCTGTGGATAACACAGAGCAATCGAACAGCATCCTTGCACTGGCTGCAAGTACCTGTGACTTACAGCTGTTTGTCCTCATGCAGCATCACAGGATGGTGAAGGCTGGAAAAGACCTCTAAGGCCTTCAAGTGCAACCTTCTCATAGGCTGGACCTGAGGATCTCTGAGGCCTTTTCCAATCTGGTCGATTCTCTGATTCTTCTACATTTTCCATCTCTTACTTACAGAGAGAGTCACAGAATGGGTTGGAAGGGACCTCCCGAGGGCACTCAGCAGGGACACCTCCACTGCACCAGGCTGCCCAGAGCCCTCTCCAGCCTCACCTTCAATATCTCCAGGGCTGGAGCCTCAACCCCCTCCCTGGGCAGCCTGTTGCAGTGTTCCAGCAGCCTCCTGGTGCAGAACTTGTTCCTCACATCCAATCTGAGCCTGCTGTGCTCTCCCTTCAAACCCTTGCCCCCGGTGGCACAGCTGTGTTACACGATCAGACAGGGCTTAGAAGCTCTGCATGTTTTAATTAGTGGCTCAGGCTGCAATCAGAATCAGTGTGTTAATTAGTGAGAAGCAATTTGCACTTCTCAACTTGCCTATCTCACTCAAATTCTCTTTTCCCCTAACCCTCTCCTTGGGTAATTTTATTGGAGAAAATAATATCATTTTGATTTTTGTCCAGCTCCTCTCATTTCTGTATTAGCTCTAATTGCTGCTCCTGAGGAGAGGGAGCACCAAACACTCTGCCTCCTCCAGAGCTGATGTTGAAATAACAAATGCACAGAGGCCCTGATCCCGCAGCAAAACCCCACAGAACCTGATGGCAGGAAGCAGAAATGGAGCTAATTGGAGAGTTCTAACTGCTAAAGTACACCTAGGGCATGGGATGGCTGGCACTGGAAAATCAGACTGACTTCCAGGAAGGTCAGGGCAGAAGTTCTGCTCTCGGCTGCTTTAGTCAATTACAGCATCCATTGATGCAAAGCAGCTGCCTCCAGGTTTGCATTGACATCAATGAGGCCAAGTAGATTAGGCCAGAGAGCAACCTTCCTCCAGAGGAAAGCTTCTGTGGGGTTGGCTTTTGGCTTGGGTTTTTTCTGTACAAACCTTAGCACTGAGGGAGGGGAAAATCAAATGAGTGTAGGAAACTGCAATGGGCCAGAGGAGAAAACTGTTACAGCACTGACACCTCTTCACCTAGAGCCTGTGCATGGCACTGATCGATTGATCACTGCAGCAGACCAAAGCACCTGGGATTTACATCTGCCTGTGTGTGTCTAGCACCACAGGATGGTGGAGGTCGGGAAAGACCTCCAAGGACATCGAGAGCAGCCTTCTGTGCTTTCTGTCTACTGTTTGTGCAGAGAACCATAGAATGGGCTGGGCTGGAAGGGACCTCCAAAGCTCAGCCAGTCCAACCCCCTGCAGCCAGCAGGGACATCCTTCACCAGAGCAGCTTGCCCAGAGCCCTCTCCAGCCTCCCCTTGAACATCTCCAGGGATGGAGCCTCAACCCTGGGCAGCACTGCAGGTGGGGTCTGAGCAGAGGGGCAGGATCCCCTCTCTCCATCTCTGGCAGTGGGCACTGTGCCCATTGCTGGCTGCTGCCCAGCTTCTCCCCCTCCCCAAGCACCACTGCTTGGATTCAGGCACAGCTGCTGACTTCCCAATCAGCATTCTTTCCCTTTCCCACTACAGATTCTGCAGGAGGGAGCTGCTGGTGGTGGTGCTGGGACAGATTTGTTCAAAGCCTGCTCTGGAGTTCTATTGAGTTCATTAAAACACAGCAGTGAGTGAGGACCTGCTGAGCAGCAGGAGGAGGTTTCCCCCCCCATACAAATGAGGCCATGGAGGATTTCCACTGTGGAGCTGATCATTAAGAATTCTCATCATCTGAAATTCCACACTCCACAGGGGCTGCTCTCATGCCTCCATCATTCTGCACATAAGAGGAGGATGACAGGAGAATTTTGAGAGTCTCCATGGCCACAGAGGGTTTAGGCTTTCATCCCAGATCCTGCACTGGGGTCACAACCACCTCGGGACTGCTCCAGGCGTGGGGCAGAGTGGCTGGAAACTGCCCAGCGAAAAGGGCCTGGGGGTGCTGGGTGCCAGCAGCTGGAGGTGAGCCAGGGGGTGCCCAGGTGGGCAAGAAGGGCACCAGAGCCTGGCCTGGAGCAGCAATGGTGTGAGAGGAGCAGGGCAGGGACTGTCCCCCTGGACTCAGCATGGGTGAGGCTGCACCTTGAAAACTGAGCTCCGTTTGGGGGCTCTCACTCCAAGAAGGACATTGAGGAGCTGGAGCAGGTCCAGAGCAGGGCAACAGAGCTGGGGAAGGGTCTGGAGAACAGGGCTGGGGAGGAGCAGCTGAGGGCCCTGGGGGTGTTCAGCCTGGAGAAGAGGAGGCTGAGGGAGACCTCATTGCTCTCTGCAGCTCCCTGGGAGGAGGCTGCAGGGAGCTGGGGCTGGGCTCTGCTCCCCAGTCTCAGGTGCTAGAAGGAGAGGCAATGGCCTGAAACTGTGCCAGGGGAGGGTGAGGTTGGATGTGAGGAAAAACTTCTTTGTGCAGGAGTGGTCAGGGACTGTCCCAGGCTGCCCAGGGAGGTGGTGGAGTCCCCATCCCCTGGAGGGGTTCCAGAAGCCTGTGGCCATGGTGGGGTTGGGTTGCTGGTTGGGCTGGGGAGGAGCAGCTGAGGGACCTTGGGTTGTGTAGCCTGGAGGAGAGGAAGCTGAGGGAGACCTCACTGCTCTCTGCCATTCCCTTCGAGGGAAGGCACAGGGAGGGACTTCCATGAGCACTTTGCTGCTTTCTGAACTCCCACCATTAATTAGCAGAAGCAGAGACTTGCTCTAAAAGGCAGAATGATGAAGAGCAGGGAAAGTTCCACTGGGATTAATTTAAACAGAAGATTTCAGGGAATGTGCTGCTGGGAGCTGCTTCCCCAGCCCCTGCCACCCCCCGTGTAGCAAGGGACAGGCTCAGCACAGTGGAAGCAGCTTTCCAGCCCCTAGCTTGCAGCAAAGATCCTTCAGGGAAGACTTTCTTTTTCTCTTGGTTCCCCAAGACCTGTGCCTTAGGGCAGCATCTGGGGCCAGGAAGGGTTGACAAATTGGGAGTGAAGATCCTATTAGCATTCTTTATTTTAATGCTGTCACTGCTGCCTGGCAATGAAAGCAAAAATCATCTCAGCTCGGGGGGAAGCTAAAACAGAGCAGTGGAAGCCCCCCCGGGGGGCCAGGCAAGAGTGTGCAGGGAGAGGTGGCTCCAGCAGCCCACTTCAAATGGTGATTCATAAATGCAAGAGAAACAAAACATTTGCACAGCCAAGGGACAACAGGGAGCTGAGGAGCTCAGGGAGGTACTGGCCAGCAGTGACACTGCAGAGCTAAGGCTGGAAAGTCAAAGGCTGCTCCTTTTTATTCCCCTTTGTCTCCCAAGTACTTCTGCAAATGTTCAGTCACAGGATGGGTTGGGTTGGAAGGGACCTTGAAGATCATCCAGCTCCAACCTTCTGGAGCGAGCAGGGATGCCTCCCACTGGAGCAGGCTGCTCAAGGCCTCATCCTGCAAGCACAGGCTGAGGGAGCTGGGGGTGTGCAGCCTGGAGAAGGCTGCAGGGAGACCTAACAGCAGCCTGCCAGTCCCTGCAGGGGCTACAAGAAGGCTGCAGAGGGACTGTTCCCAAAGGCCTGCAGGGACAGCACCAGGGGCAATGGTTTGAGATGAGAGCAGAGCAGACTGAGATTGGATGTGAGGAACAAGTTCTGCACCAGGAGGCTGCTGGAGCACTGCAACAGGTTGCCCAGGGAGGGGGTTGAGGCTCCAGCCCTGGAGATATTGAAGGTGAGGCTGGACAGGGCTCTGAGCAAGCTGCTCTGGTGGAGGATGTCCCTGCTGAGTGCAGGGGGTTGGACTGGATGAGCTTTGGAGGTCCCCTCCGACCCACCCCAACCCACTCTACATTCCAGGGGATCACATGCCAGCATTGATCACCTACAGACCAGGAGAAGTGAGCAACTAACCAATACATTGATTGACCTCTCCTCTGTGTTTGGTCAGTAAATGCCTCAGCAGCAGCAAACAGAACCCTTCCCCTGGCACCCAAAGCAACGCCCTGGCAGACAGGGAATCTTCAGCCTTTTACACTCAACTCTGGGCTTCCTTTTGGCCTCTTTCCCACTAAGCCTTCCCCACTCATCGAGTCCATCACCAGAGGTGTGTATGGTGATGCTGCCCTTGGAACACAGGAGGCTGAACAAACCCTATAGAAGCACCCCAAACCAAAGAGAAACCCTCACAGCCCTGGTGACTCCTGCCCAAGAGCAGCAGCTGGAAGCAAGGGCTTCAGCAGGCTGCATCCTGTGTGCTCCACTGGAATGAGCTCACAACCCATTTCTGTTGCACCAGGCCAAGGTAAATCAACAATTCCCTGAAGCACCTTGCAGCTGCAGAGCAGAAGTCCCAGTTCCCAAGTGCAAATGAAAGACAAGGACCAATAAATGTGCTGGAGAAGGCAGCACAGGCCCTGAGGCAGCAAGACTCAGCCCCATGGATTTACCACAGCCTGCACTGCATCTGCAGCTCAGCTTTGCTGCAACACTGCCAGCCACAGCCTCACCTTAGGAATGATTAGTTATGGGCTGAATTCTGCCCTAATGCTCCAGAGGCACCACAAATTATAACTGGTACCAGCTTAGCAGGGCTGTAATGGCAGCAGTGGTATACAGAGCCCCTGGGACATCGAGGGAGCTATGGAATATAGCCACAGGTCTGGCTACAGAGCAGAGACAGGCCTGGAAGTGAAGAGGGAAGGGAGAAAGGAAAGAACAATAGGGGAAAGAAAAGTGGGAAAGGCAGAGAGGGGAGCAATGAAAATAGAAATAAGGGGGGAAAAGGAAAAAAAAGGAAAATGAAAAAAAAAAAGAAAAAACAAAAAAAAAATGAAAGAAGAAAAAAGATGGGAAGGAAGAGAAGAAAGAAGGAGGAGAGAGGGAGGGGAGGAAGGGAGCAAGGAAGGAGAAAGAGGATGAGAGAAGAAGAAAAGGAAGACAGAAGAAAGGAGCAAAGAGGACAAGAGGAGAGCCAGAAGGCAGCAGAGTGGGGCTGGTGAGTGCTGTGCCGTCCCGAGTAAGGGCTTGGCTGGCTCCAGCAGCAGCCCAGGAGGGCTCCTGTCCCTCTGCTGCTGCCCTGCACTCGGCCACGGCCCAGCAGCGCACAGGAGCCAGCGATGCTCTGCCAGCAATCCCCTGCCAGCGCTGGCAGCGGAGCTTTGTGTGCCGCAGCCCTGGCAAGCCGAGGCGATCACTCACCCCGAGCATGTGCTCGATGCAAAGAGACTGAGAGGGACTCATTAAGCCTCCCCTGGCTCTGCTGAGCAGCTCTCGAACCACAGTGAGAATCTATCACCTGCTGCTGGCTCTCCAAGGCGAGGAGAAGGAGCCCCCAGGCAGGAGAATCCTCACCTCCTCAGCCCGAGCCTCTTGCTGCACGCTAGGCGCGGGCAGAGCACTCGCAGGAGCCTTGCTTTAGGCCTGAGAGTTCAGCCTTTGGGCTTGGAATAAAAGGGAGGCAGCAGCACCTGCAGCCTACCTGTGCCCCTCCAGCTCCTGCAGTGCTCTGCTTTGCCCTTGGCTTGCTTACAGCTGCCTCCAGCTGCAAGCATCAAAGATTGTCTCTAGCAACCCAAAGCCACAAACCAGAGCTACCTCTGTGCACTGTCACCGTGCAGGGACTGTGCCACACTTGGGAGAGATTGCAAGGGATGCAAAGTGCCAGAACCCTGGCAGCACAGCCAAGATGGCCACAGAGCTGGCAGCACCAGGGCTACACCTCCAGACAAAGGAATCCAGCACCATCCCTCGGGGCTCAGGACCAGGGAAGGATGCAAACCTGGACTGGAGCCACAGAACTGTAACATCACTTTGGTTGGAAAAATCCCTAAGCTCACCCAGCCCAGCTGCTGGAACAGACAAGGCCAGGGGGTTCTGGCTCATTCTTGGTGCCCCCACAGGCAACACAGGGCTAAGTAGAGCGAGGGCTTGGTGGTGATCAGGAAACTGTGCACAGCAGCCTGATTCTCACAGCTTCACAGACTGCATTGCCTTAGAAGGGACCCTCCAAGGGCATCAGGGAGGACAGCTCCAGCTGGAGCAGGCTGCCCAGGGACACAGCAAGTCTGGTCTTGGCTGTCTGCAAAGACAGAGCCTCAACCACATCCCTGGATAACCTTGCTCCAGTATTTCACCACCCTCACTGTACAGAACTCCCTCCTGATGTCCAACCTAACTCTGCCCTGCTCCAGTTTCAAACCATTGCCCCTGGCCCTATCCCCTTCTGAACAGTTCCTCCCAGCCTGCCTGTAGGTCCCCTTTGGACACTGGACTGCAGCTCTGTGTGCAGCACCCTATGGATCTATCAGTCCACAACTGGGGGAACTAATCCATGGAAGTGTTTAAGGCCAGGCTGGATGAGGCTTGGAGCCACCTGGGCTAGTGGGGGTGTCCCTGTCAATTCCAGGGGTCGGAACTAGAGGATCGTTAAGGTCCCTTCCACCCCAAACCACGTTGTGATTCCCACAGTCCCAGGGATAGGGAAGAGGTTGTGCAGGAAGTGGCAGAGGCCCTCCAGATGAGGGCTGTCTCCTGGGGTCCCTCTCCTCTGCAGCAAGAGGTCACAACCACCCCCACCCCCAAGCAAACAAGAAATCCTGTAGCAGCTTCCCCTCCCCTAACATCCTGCCCGGGAGCCTGCGGTCAGCCTCTGCCCCGAGCCCCCACTGGCACTGGTGCCTGACTGGGTGCAACTGCTGGCTGCCACCTGGCTGCTGGACCTTGTTCTTGGGCCACGTTTCTTGGCCATTCAGAGGACTACCACTTGCTTATTATTTCTTGCTCTTTTTGTGGGATGGAGTCACAAGCTGAGGCCAAGAGCCGAGCAGAGGGAGGATGAGATAGGAGTCTTGGGACAGCCTGGGAGCAGAGAGCAGTGCAGTGAGCAGCCAGGGTGACAGGCACAGAAACGATTCCCTTGCTCAGCCTCCTCCCAACAGCTGCACCAGTGCCAGGCCACAGGGCTGCAGGGACAAGAGAAACCTGGCCAAGGTATCTCAGGTGCCCCAGCAGGCAGCAGGGTGTGGAGGTGACAGGATTCAAGTGGGAAAGAGCAGACCGGAGCCAGCAGCGAAGCAAGCCAAGGAGGCTGACAGCCCTGCCACAAGCTAACTGTGAAGGTTTGATGGGCTTGTGGTGCCTGAGCGTGAACCAAGCCATCTCCTCTCTCCCCAGGGGCTGGCTCTGCTGTGGCTAAGAGCTGGCAGTCTGCAAGCTCTCCTGAGCAGGAACTGACATAAAATACCTGGCTGGGCTTTCCCCCCCATTCCACTCTGTTTTCAGGTCTGTGGAGCTGCTTTGCCTCCACAGCAGAGGGTCTCAGAGGGCCTCAGAGCAATGGAAGGAAGCTGACAACAATTTTCAGCTCAAGCTGAGCCAAAGATGAAACCCAAGCCCTTTCTGCAGGCAGTTTGGGTTCGTGTAACAGAGCAGGATAACAGTGCACAAGCCTTAGACTCAGGCAGATTGAACGCCCTGAGTCCTTTGCTTATGCAGAAGAGCTCCACTGACACAAAAGCCTTCTAGTGATTAAACTGAACTGAAACCAGTGCAGCCCCAGGAATGCTCTGGAGAGTGATCATTCAGAAGGCAAAAGCAGCCAGAAGTCTTTCCTGGAACACTGAGACTGCTTGCCCTGCTTCCACCAGGTGTTTGTGCTGGGCAGTGTGCTGATTCCTGGTTCAGCCAAGCTGATGGCAGAAATCAGCACAGCATTGTCTGGGTTGGGAAAGCTCCCTGAGGTCCCAAGGTCCCTCAGCTGCTCCTCCCCAGTCCAACCAGCAACCCAGCACCACCAAGACCACCAAACCATGGCCCCAGGTGCCATGGCCCCAGGGTTCTGGAACCCCTCCAGGGATGGGGACTCCACCAGCTCCCTGGGCAGCCTCTGCCAGGCCCTGACCACTCCTGCACCAAAGATTTCCTCCTCTCCAACCAAACCCTTCCCTGGCGCAATTTCAGGGCTCTTCCTCTCCTCCCACCACCACAGACAAGAGCCCAGCTGCCCTCACTGCAGCCTCCCGTCAGGGAGCTGTGGAGGCTCCTGGTGGTTTGCAGCTCTCCAGCCCTGCATCAGCTGCTCAAGGGGAGCCAGCACTATCTGACGTCTGTGTTGCAGTCCCGTCCAGCAGTGGCCCCACCTGCCAGCACCATTCTGCCTTCCTCCTCTTGCCTGCCGCCCTTCCTGGTCACCTTCCCCTTTGCAGGGGGCGAGCTCCAATGCACTGATCACTGATCTGCACTCAGGCCAGCAGCAGTGTCAGGACACAGCAGAGCTGACTGCCTGGGATCTTATTTCATGGCAGAGGATGACAAATGGGCAAGCCCCACTTCTCCTAGGGGCTGCTTAGGATTCTTTATCATCCTCCTCAAACACATCAATAATCTCCATCCTCAGGACTGTGTTGGCTGATTTAAGCAGTCCAAGATAAATGCAGGACTGCTTTATTATCTGACACACAATAAACTAAGCTGCCATTATATATCTATCTACTAATGCAGTACAATGGCATAAAGATCTGCTTTATATTCCTCAAGTATCAACCCTGCATTAAAAACATTGAGCATTTTAATTGTATTTTACATTGGTACTGTTGTGAGATGATCTGAGTTTGATTGCAGAGGAAGATCAATGGTAATTCATTTTATTTACTGGAATATTTTAGATCAGTTCCATTAATTTGAATTGCAGAACATGAAAAGCTGCTGGAGTGTTTGCTGCTTGACAGGAGGAAACATCATTACACCAGCACAGGCTGGGGCTGGCCTGCTGGAAAGCAGCTCCATGGAGAAGGACCTTGGAGTGCTGGTGGGCAGCAAGCTCTGCATGGCACAGCAATGTGCCCTTGGGGCCAGGAGGGCCAAGGGCATCCTGGGGGGCAGCAAGAAAAGTGAGGCCAGCAGGGCTGGGGAGGTTCTGCTGCCCCTCTGCCCTGCTGAGACCACAGCTGCAATCCTGTGTCCAGTTCTGGGCTCCCCAGGTCAAGAGAGAGTCCAATGGAGGCTGTGAGGAAAGGCTGAGCACCCTGGGGGCATTTAGCCTGGAGAGGAGAAGGCTGAGAGGAGATCTGAGCAATGTCTGTAAGCATCTGAGGGGTGGGGGTCAGGATGGAGGGGCCAGGCTCTGTCTGGTGGTGCCCAGTGACAGGACAAGGACCAGCAGCTACACCCCAGGAGGCTCCACTTCAGCATGAGGAGAAACTTCTTTGGTGTGAGGCTGCTGGAGCCTGGAGCAGGCTGCCCAGAGGGGCTGTGGAGTCTCCTGCTCTGGAGCCTTTGAAGTCCCTTCTGGCTGTGCTCTGTGTGCCCTGCCCTGGGTGCTCCTGCTCTGGCAGGGGGTTGGACTGGGTGATCTCTGGAGGTCCCTCTCAACCCCTCCTCTTCTGTGACTCTGGGATTCCACAGTAGATTACAGCTGATTGCAAGGGAAAAGCTACTCAGCCACAGCCAGTTGCAAGGACCAGCAAATGGCAAGGGTCAAGGTCCCAGCCCAGGTAATTGCCATGCTTGTGAGTAAGAGCAAGGAGATGATTCCTGCAGGAGCTGGCACACCGCTGTCCCACCCAGCCAGCTGAAGGCTGCTGTGCATCTGGAGTGAAGTGCTACAGGATAATTTACATGATCAGGTCTTGCACTGCTGGAGAAGTTATTAAAGCAGCTCATAAACTTCCCTTCTGAGAGATATATGGAGCAGTCCATCCCGGAGAGGGAGTAGTCAGGATGGAAATATCTCCCATGCATCCTGATCCCTGCTCTCTGGACAAGCTGTTACATCTCATGTGCAGATAATATTTCTTTCCACAATTGTGAAGCAGAATCCAAGTGACAGCCTGACAAATCCTTGAGCAGCACTTCAGCATCCAGGGCCAGCCCTGTGCTGGGCTGCACCCAAGGCAGTGGGACCAGCAGCACAGGGAGGGGACTCTGCCCCTCTGCCCTGCTCACACCCCACCTGCAGGACTGCCTCCAGCTCAGGGGCCCCCAGCACAAGAAGGACCTGGAGCTGCTGGAGAGGCTCCAGAGGAGGCCACAGAGGTGATCAGAGGCTGCAGAAGCTCCCCTGTGGGGACAGGCTGGGAGTGTTGGGGCTGCTCAGCCTGGAGAAGAGAAGGCTCCAGGGAGACCTCAGAGCAGCCTTCCAGTACCTGAAGGGCTCCAGGAGCTGGGGGAAGACCTTCGGCAAGGTCTGGGAGTGCCAGGCTGAGGGACAATGGCTTTGAGCTGGGGGAGGGGAGATTGAGAGAGGAGATGAGGAAGAAATGGTTGAGAGTGAGGGTTGGGGAGAGCCTGGCACAAGCTGCCCAGGGAGGCTGTGGCTGCCTCCTCCCTGGTGGTGCTCAAGGCTGGGCTGGATGAGGCCCTGAGCATTAGGGTTCCTTAGCGTTAGGGGGAGGTGTCCTGCCGTGGCAGGGGCTTGGAGCTGGATTATCTCTGAGGTCACTCCCAACCCAACCCACTCCATGATGCTGGGACAAACATGCATCAGGAGGTCCTGGGAGCTGAGCCACCGGTGCAGTATGAAATGCTGATATCAAAGTGAGTTACAAGCTGATATCACTGCCTGCTGTGGCAGAGCTGATAACACACAGACTCTGAATGGCCTCAAATGCTTCTTTATGGATGTTTGAATTTCATTCTGAAGTTTTATTTCAGGATAAGAGATAAAATAGAAGTGGCCACTTCCATTGCTGCCACCCTCATCCCCCCCCTGCTGCAGGCAGCATTTAGAGCTTCCTGCTATAAACAAATGAGACAGAAGTGCTCCAGGCTATTTGAAACCTGCTTGGAAGCTCTTGCTAGTAACAGGAATCGTGCAGATGGGTCTTCAGCTGCAGTATTTGGAAAGCTGGGGCCTCTTCCTTCCAATCAAAACCCCAGTCCCAGGCAAATAACCTAAAAAGCTTTACCTGACAAGTCCCAATTAAATCCAAGACTCTCTGTTTCCTTAGTAACCACTCACAGCATCACCAGCACTCGAGAGGGAGCAGCAGGTGCAAGAAGCCATAAAAATGAAACATTTTCTTGTGCCAATTACTTGTTGAAATGTTAGATTGAAGGATTTGGTACTGGCTTCCTGCTGCCTCCTGAGCACCATCATCCACCACCCTGTAAATAACAGCACACTCCTGACAGCGCTGGAGCCTCTCGGGGGGTGGGCATCCCACATCCCTGTGCCCCAGGGCAACTTGCAGCCCTTCTCGAGCTCTGAGGCAGTTCCATGGCTCAGAGTCCAATGGATGCTCCTAGCAACATCTGAATGTTCCTCCTGGCTTTGGGTTGGGGTTTTCTGTCTCATGTTTTTTGAGACCTGCGTCCTGGGGTGCAGCAGAAGGGCTGTGGGGAGTAGGTCCAGAGAGGTTCTCCTGCTGAGGCCTCATCTGGAATATTGTGTTCAGTGCTGAGCCCCTCAGTTCCAGAAGGGCCTCAGGGAACCCCTTGGCAGAGTCCATCCCAGAGGCACAGAGCTGCTGCAGGCAGTGGAACATCTCCCTGTGAGCACAGCTGAGGGAGCTGGGGCTTAGGCAGAGGAGCCTGAGGGCTGCCCTCAGTGCTGGGGATGAAGATGTGCAGGGCTGGAGCCAGGCTCTGCTCAGGGATGGCCAAGGACAGCACTGGGGGCAAGCTGGAGCAGAGGAGGTGCCAGGGGAACAGGAGGGAAAACTTTGTCCCTGTGAGGGTGCTGAGCCCTGGAGCAGGTTGTGGAGTCTCCTTCTCTGGAGCCTTTCCAGCCCCACCTGGGTGTGTTCTGTGTGCCCTGCCCTGGGTGATGCTGCTCTGGCAGGGGGCTTGGGCTCAGTGATCTCCAGAGGTCCCTTCCAACCCCAGACATTCTGGGGGCTGTAGAAGCTGGGCAGGGAGCATTCACCTGAGCTGTGCAGGGCAGAAGAGGCCTCCCTCAGTAAAACAAATCATGGATTAAAAAGGACTGCAGGGGACTCTGCAAGGCCATTACCAAGGGGCTCTCAGCAGCAGCAGCAGGCTTATGGGACAGCCACTTGTGTAGGGAGCATTTAGCATTGCTACACCTCTGCTGTCCAAGAGAAATCCGTTCACACCAAAGGAGGGCCTTAAAACAATAAGGTTGCCCAGCAAGGTCAGCTGGATGGGGATGAGAGAATCAAATCCATCTCCTGCTTCAGTGGCTCTGCTTGAGGGATGAACATGACCCAGACAGAGGTCACCAGCTGGAGAGCAGGCATTTAACCAGGGACGGGAGTGCTCTGCCCTTACATCCTTGGGTGCCACTCACCCTGAACCTTCCAGCTCCCGCTCTCACTCTTATGGCCCCAATTATTTTCAGCCCTTCACTCAGCTCTGAGCCCTTCCCCAAGCAGCTGTGCCTCAGCAGGGTGTGGGAATGCAGGTGGCTAACCAGGCAGCTTGGATGCTCAGCGGCGCGGGGCTTTGCCCGGGGATGGCCTGGGGGCAGTCACTCAGCGCTCTCGCAGGGACCTTGTGTCTCCAAAACAGCTTCCTAAACCCCCACCACTTGTGGTCACTGCCCCAAACAAACCTGCTGCACTAACAGCAGCAACAAACAAACGAAGGGCAAGCAAAGGACAACGAGAAGCAGCAGTAGAGTCTGCCAAGGAGTCAGAGCACAAAAGGGCTCTGAGGAAAGCTCTCTCCCAGCCCTGGGAGTTTGGCTCTGCCATGAGAGTTGACCCAGGGCACAATCACCGCTGCCCACAGCTGGGCACTGCACCACCAGGGCCTGGCTTCTGCCCCCTGCTCCATTAGAAGGTGGTTTAGCTTCCCAGAGTAGAAGGCTAAGAAGCTCTGCTTGGCTCATTCGGGGTGCCTGATGCTCGAGAGCTCCAGGTGCCTGTGTCTGCAGGACTGGGCTGGGTTGCCACAAGGATCTGGAGAACAGGGCTGGGGAGGAGCAGCAGAGGGACCTGGGGGTGTTTGGTCTGGAGAGGGGGAGGCTGAGGGGAGACCTCATTGCTCTCTACAGCTCCCTGAGCAGAGGTTGGAGTGGGGTGAGGGTTGCTCTCTTCTCCCTAGTATCAGGGGATACCTGGCAAGAGGAGATGGCCTCAAGCTGCACCAGAGGAGGTTTGGGTTGAATATGGGAAGAAGCTTCTTGACTGAGAGGGTTCTCAGAGCCTGGCACAGGCTGGCCAGGCAGGTGGCTGAATGCCCACCCCTGGAGATGCTTAAGAGAGGCAGAGCTGTGGTGCTGAGGAGCATGGCTTAGCCCCAGCCTTGGTAGTTAGAGAATGGTTGCACTCAAAGCTCCTGAAGGTCTCTTCCACCCAAAACAATTCCATGGCTCGATGATGCTCCAAGTGCAGAGCCTAAGGCTCTGTACTGCAGTTCCTGGAGCCCTTACACCGCTGGCAGCAGCAGATCCACCTCTCCACACCCCTGTGGCTGCACTTGAGAGGATCAGGAAGGAGCCAAAGCCAAGGTTCCCATCCACAAATGCAGCTGCCCAGAGCGCTGTGAGAAGGCTCCAAGTCCTTTGGTGAGAGGTGTGGGGGACACCATGCCTGGCTCAGCGCCCACCTGCCCTCACCCCCAGAGCCTGAACCCCTTTCTAACCTGGATAGTTCCAGCTTTATCTTGGGTATTTTGTATTCTCTCAGCCCCAGGTAATGTGCAGATATTAGATAAGGGCTTTAATTACTTTTTAATTAAAAGCCAGAGACATAAATCCCTTCAGCAGTTAGGCTCTAGGAAGAACTTTAATCTGTGAACCGAGTGCAGGCTTTGAAGCCCTGCACACCACCGTCAGTGCCGCTGGTAATTAGCCTGGCTTTTGTTCTGCAGTGACTCAGACTGAATTCCCAAGCCCTTCAGAGCACTGACGTGTCCCAGCCCAGAGAAAACATCCCTCCACTGACTGCCAAGCCAGGAGTGCTCTGCCAGCTGCATCAGGCTCAACAAGTCCACGAGCAAGGTCCTGCAGCTTGGTCAGGCTAACCCCAGGCACCAATCCAGGCTGGGTGCAGAGTGGGTTGAGAGCAGCCCTGCAGAAAGAGCCTTGGGGGTGCTGGGTGCTGAGCAGCTCCCCAGGAGCCAGCAGTGCCTCCTGCAGCCCAGAGGCAGCTGTGTGCTGGCTGCAGCCAGAGCAGGGTGGGCAGCAGGGCAGCAGAGGGGATTCTGCCCCTGGGCTCTGCTCAGACCTCCCCTCCAACCCTGCCTCCAGTTCTGGGGTCCCCAGCAGCAGAAGGACACAGAGCTGTGGAGAGAGGCCAGAGGAGGCCACAGAGATGCTCCAAGGGCTGGAGCAGCTCTGCCCTGAGCACAGGCTGAGGGAGCTGGGGCTGTGCAGCCTGCAGAGGAGAAGGCTCCAGGGGCACCTCAGAGCTGCTGCCAGCACCTGAAGGGATCCTGCAGGAAGGCTGCAGAGAGACTTTTGCTGAGGGGGTCTGGAGCCAGGCCAGGGGGAAGGGTTTGGAGCTGAGGCAGAAGTTGTTCAGCAGGAGGCTGCTGAGGCTCTGTCCCAGGCTGCCCAGGGAGGCTGTGGCTGCCTCCTGCCTGGGGGTGCTCAGGGCCAGGCTGGATGAGGCCCTGAGCAGCTGAGTCTGGCTGAGAGGTGTCCCTGGGCATGGAGGGAGGTTGGAGCAGATGAGCTCTGAGGTTCCCTCCACCCTAGCCCCTCTGTGAGTCCCTGGTTCTATAGTGTGTAGGGGGTGGGTGACAGTTTTCAGCCCCCAGGAACAGAAGCCATTAGGACAGCTGACACCAAAATCTGCTCTGCAGACACAGCTGCTTTGTTCTTTCTGCAGGGGGATTCAGAGGTGCAGTCACTTGGCTCTTGGCATCTGGTGTGAGACACAACATTGGTTCTGGCCTGTGTTGCAGAGAGCAAGCTGTGACTCTGCTAAATGCAAGAGTGATGTCCCTCTGTGCCTTGCCAAGGAGAATATGAGCAGAGGAATGCCTCTGAGCTCCCTATTTCAGCGTCCCAGCCCAGGGAAGCGACTGCCGCCCTGGCCAGGGACACAGGCGGCATCTGGAGGATTGCTCACCACTTCCTCTCCTCAAAACACTCAGCTCGAAATGGAGACGATAGATAAAGCAACAGAGGCAACAAGCCAGCAGGAGGACTCCCCTAATGTCACCACAACTTAACCCATCACAGTCCCCCTGCAGCCTTCTCTTCCCCAGGCCGGGCAGCCCCAGTCCTCTCAGCCTGTCCTCGCAGCAAGGGGCTCCAAAGGATTGACAGAACTGCCTGTGAAGAGCAGGAGGCAGAGTCCAGGCAGTGATGGAAGAGCCACCTCTCAGGCCAGTGGAGAAAGGTTCTTCGCCCCTTGGTTTGGAGAACGTTTCTCGAGGGCTGAGCCCTCAGCCCTGCTGGCCTCAGGAGCAGCATCTGCCTCTCAGCGGCCCTCCCGGGCAGCCTGCTCTGACCAGCACCTCCCCGGTGTGGCCCTGCCTGGTACATGCAGTGCTGCCAGCAAGGAGCTGGCCCCAGCCTGGAGCTCACCCTGCCTGTGACTGGCTGCCAGCACTGCCTTAGCTGCACCACCTCCAGGAGCAGGACACCACAGCAGCACAGCTGAGGAGCTCGGGCCGAGCTGCTGCTGCCTGCACTCGGCGGGGGCATGAGCACAGCCTCTGCAGAAGTGAAGCCATGGATGGCAACAGCGGATTGTGAATGGCACTTGGATGGGTTTTTAATGGTGGCACACAGGCATGCAAACAGATGTCAGGAACAAACCCAAGCCTCTTAAACCTTCAGGCCTTCAGCAGCCTGAGCTGGTGGCAGGGGGCTTAGAACCAGGCGATTTTTCGGGTCCCTTCCAAGCCAAACCCCACCTGGAACACTGTGTGCAGTTCTGGGCTCCCCAAGTCAAGAGAGACGCTGTGAGGATGCTGAAGGGCCTGGAACAGCTGTGTGATGAGGGAAGGCTGAGAGCCCTGGGGCTGGTTAGCCTGGAGAAGGCTGAGAGGGGATCTGTCAAGGTCCATCGATATCTGAGGGGTGGGGGTCAGAAGGAGGGGCCAGGCTCTTTTCAGTGGTGCCCAGTGACAGGACAAGGACCAGCAGGTACAAGCTGGACCCCAGGAGGTTCCACCTCAACACGAGGAGAAAGTTCTTTGGTGTGAGGGTGCTGAGCCCTGGGGCAGGCTGCCCAGGGAGGCTGTGGAGTCTCCTGCTCTGGAGACTTTCCAGACCCTCCTGGCTGTGTTCCTGTGTGTCCTGCCCCGGGCGACCCTGCTCTGGCAGGGGGCTCGGACCGGCTGATCTCCAGGGGTCCCTTCCCATCCCTGACCTTCAGTGCCTGGGATCCTATGGAGACAGATTTCACACACAGGAGTCCCAGCTGCTCAGCCTGCCTGTGCAGCACAGTCCCTGATGAGCACTGCCACCTTCCAGTCGCTATTGAACTGTCAAGGGTGAAGTGAGCTCATTCCCTTCAGACAGTTCTGCTCCTTCCCCACTCGTTGTCCAGAGCTCCATGTCTGAGCATGTCCTGCTCTGCTGCAGCCAGCCAGGGCTGTGGCGTGCGCCAGGAAGACAAATTCCCATCCTTACCTCATTTAGAACACACTTGACAGCAATTTAAGGGAAGCAGCAGGGCTTTGAAAATGCTAATGAGGAAGGAAGATCATCTTGGTAATTTCTCTGATGCTGAGCACCACCACTGGCCACTCACCATTGATTTTACTTCAGCAGCTGCTGCCACCACTGCTTTGCAAGCTGCAGTTAAGGTGAAGGTACCAGGACAAGCCTGGCACTGCAGATCTTCATTTTCTGAGGTCTATATTTTGATGAAATTCCTTCTTATGAGCCCACAGCTGTAAGCTAATAGACTGCAACCAATCTAAATGTCACGTAGCATGAGCACACAGCCAGTGGAGAGCTGGCACCAAGCACAGCTACCTCTGACTTAATGAGCACTCAGGTACAGCAGCCAGCCCTGGGTGTGGAGAGCTCAGGCTTCTACTCCCCCTTCCACACACTCCCTCTTAGGACCACAGCCTCAGGCTCTCCTCCCCTTCTGTTCTGCCCTGGGGAGACCACATCTGGAGTACTGTGTCCAGTTTAAGAACAGGGAACTACTACAGAGGCTGGGAGGATGCTGAAGGGACTGAAACATCTGTGTGACGAGGAGAGGCTGAGAGCCCTGGGGCTGTTCAGCCTGGAGAAGAGAAGGCTGGGAGGGATCTGAGCAACTACCTCAAGGCTGGGCATCAAGATGAGGGGGGCAGGCTCCTTTCAGTGGTGCCCTGAGATAGGACGAGGGGCAATGGGCACAAACTGGACCACAGGCAGTTCCAGCTCACCAGGAGAGAGAACTTCTCTGGTGTGAAGGTGCTGGAGCCTGGAGCAGGCTGCCCAGAGAGGTTGTGGAGCCTCCCTCCCTGGAGATTTTCCAGCCCCACCTGGTTCCTGACTCCAGAGGCCCCCTCCAACCCCTGCCATTCTGTCACTGCATTAGAAGAGAGATGACTACAGCAGCACTTCGTGGCATTCACTCCTCAGAGCAACTGAAGACCATTCTGCAGTGCTCTCAGGACCAGAAACGTTTGAGCAGCAGTGGCTGATCCCCACACTGCCTCACTGAGGCGGGCAGGCGTCCTCTGGCACCATTCTGCTCTGGAGACCTCTCCATCTCTGCTTGTGCCCTGCTGCTACTCACTGGCCACGTCTGTCGGACTGTAACTGTTGCTTTCCTGTCGCTCATCTTGGCTTTTGTTGGCAGAGCTCTGCAGGAATGGTGTGCTGTTGCTATACAGATGCCCTTCAGAGGAGGCATTCAATGACCTGCGAAGTCCCTTCCAGGCCAGTGTGTTGTAGTTCTAGTTTTAGGAGAAGATCAGTGCTGGGAAGAGCTCTGCCAGCTCTCTGCCTGGGCTGGCTGCTTGGCATTCAGCAGTCTGGCAGTGTTCAGGCTTACAGACTACTGGCAGAGAAGGGAGCTTGTGCTAAACCTAAACAAGGTAAGCATGCTGGAACACCACAGCTGGGATTCCTGGTCCTGTCGTAGCCAGACTCCCAGAAACCCTGGAAACAAAGATCTAGAAGAGGAAATGCACCTAGGGGACGAGAAATGTGCTCACTGCAATGAAGAATTGTCACTTCAGGTGGGCACTGGACAGCTGCCAATGGCAGGAGTTGGAAGGGACCTCCAGAGATCATTGAGTCCAAAACCTCTGCCAGGGCAGGGCACACAGAACACATCCAGGGGGGGTTGGAAAGTCTCCAGAGCAGGAGACTCCACAACCTCTCTGCAGCCTGCTCCAGGGCTCAGCACCCTCACAGGGACAAAGTTATCCCTCCTGATCCTGTGGCACCTCCTCTGCTCCAGCTTGTCCCCAGTGCCTCTGGTGCTGCCTTGACATCCCTGAGCAGAGCCTGGCTCCAGCCCTGCACATCTTTACCCCCAGCACTGAGGACAGCTCTCAGGCCCCTCTGCCCCAGCTCCAAGCCCCAGCTCCCTCAGCCTGGCCTCACAGGAGATGTTCCACTGCCTGCAGCAGCTTTCTCCACTGTCAATTTCCTGAGGCTTGTGTGGATCTGTGAACAAAAGTCTCCACCCTGTAGAGAAGCAGACTTCAGGCTTCACAGAATGGTTTGGGCTGGAAGGGACCAGTCTGAGAACACAAGTGACAGTTATTGAAGAGAGATCACCTTGCCTCCAGGCAGCTGCTCTCCTGCTGGCAGCTGCCCATGACCCACATCCTCCAACGATTTCCTCTTGTGGTGAGCAATGTCTCTAATAAGTCTCCTGCTGAAATGTGTCCATGCATGCCAGGAAGAACTTTGCTGCCTGTAGCCACGAGCCTCAGTACTTATATTTAATAAGCAAACACCAAACATGGAATTAAATTGCTCAAATTACAAAGAGTAGAAGCCAGCCATGAAATTGTCAATTATCTGAGTCTCCCTGCAGTGCTGGGAGGATGAAACAACGATTCCAATCACACTTTGCTCTCTATCAATCCCCACGTCAGACATCCTCTGCACTCAGCCTCTTCAAGCCCTCAGAAAGAGCTCTCTCAGCACTCAGCTGCTCTGAAAAGGTTTGAGCAGCACACTGAGCCCGGGTGGAGCTCACCTCCAATGGGCACTTCAGGCCAGCACCCCAACCGCCAGCAATCTCCTCAGGAAATGGTTTCTGGGATGACAGGAAACTGGGGGGGGAGGGGGAGGCAAAAGGAGTATGTTTGATGGTGCTGTGACACAAAGGTTTAGAATCAGAGAGTTGCTTGGGGTGGAAAAGCCCTCTGAGATCACCCAGTCCAACATCAACCCAACCCCAGCATGGCCACAGGGTTCTGGAACCCCTCCAGGCATGGGGGCTCCACCACCTCCCTGGGCAGCCTCTGCCAGTCCCTGACCACTCTGGCAGCAAAGAAACTTTTCCTCATCTCCAGCTGAAGCCTCCCCTGGGACAATTCCAGGCCATTTCCTCTCCTATCATCTGAGACTGGGGAGCAGGGCCCAACCCCCAGCTCACTGCAGCCTCCTCTCAGGGAGCTGTAGAGAGCAATGAGGTCTCCCTCAGCCTCCTCTTCTTCACATTTCTCCTCCTCTTCTCCTCAGGCTCCCTCAGCTGCTCCTCCCCAGCCCTGTTCTCCAGACCCTTCCACAGCTTGGTTGCCCTTCTCTGGACCTGCTCCAGCAGCTCAGTGTCCCTGTGCCATGTGATTGGGTGGCCTTGGTTTGGTGGCCATGGTGGTGTTGAGTTGATGGTTGGTCTGGATGATCTCAGAGGGCTTTCCCAACCCAAACATCTGTGGTCTAGAGCCAGTGCTTCAAGCCCATGGTGGCTGCCTGAGCAAAGAGCAGTTCTTTTCCAGTGGTGGCAACTTCAAAGAGGGAGAGAAGCCTCTTCAGCATTTGCCTTGGCTCAGCTTCTGCTATGTCAAGAGCAGCACCGACAGAACTCTGCTCCTCTGTTTCTTAGAGGTCTTTCCCTACCAAAAAAAGGTAGAGCAATGCTGCAGGACCTGGGTTTGCTGATCAGGGCCTAATTCACAGCCTGAACAGTAACACACCTCTGCCCATCTCCAGCAGACACAGCAGCCCCTCACTCCCTTTCCCAGTCACTCTTGGTTTGTCTTGCCCTGCCCTTCAAAACAAACTCCATCAGCTAAAGCAGCCCCAAGGCACGAAGCCCTGGTCAGGCTCCTTGGCTGCAGTGGTTTGCTGTGCTCTCAGTGTTTGTAGCTACAGGCTGCAGGTACTTGGAGTGCTGCTAGCTGGGCACAAACCTGCTCAGGATACTTCAGAGGTGCAAAGACACAGAGCAGCCTTGGCTGCCTCTCACCGTCTGTGGTTTGCAGCTGCCTCAAGAGAGTGGCAACCCTTCCTTAGGGCCCCCTCCACAACCTTTCCTCCTTGTTCATAATAAAGGATAACTACAGAAGGCTTTGGAAGTTACAAACTTCAAAGGTAACTAAGCTGCATGAAGTGATCTGCAAGCAGAATGCAACTGAGCTGTGGTGAGCGAGCTACAAGAACGCAAGGATCCAACAGCCACTTCCCCCCCTCTTTCTTATTGTTCTAATCTTTTCTACCCTGCTGACACAGAGGCCTGCAGAACAGCTGCTGTCTGGAGTGCTGTGGTGCTCCCAGCTATGCATTAATCTTCAAAGCTGAAGCATTTCCAATTCTGCTTCCAAGAGTGATAGTGTGGGGTTAGTGAAGAACTTATTCCAGCTCTGTAAACATTCCCCTATCAGGCCTCCATTATTTTTCCCTCTCCTGAAGATGGCCATGGAAGGCCTTTCTGTCAGTTAGTGTTTGCCTGCTGCTCCAGGCTTCACCCCCAGCAGTTCAGATTGAAAGCAAGATGCAAGGTGTCAGCATCTGCAAGCCTTTGCCCACGCCGAGAGAGGCAAGAGCTGCAGCTGGGGCATGCAGACCCCTGCCCTGGCTCAGGACCTTGCCCTAACAGTTACTTGTAACCAGGGCAGTGCAGAGCTGGATCATCCCTCATGGAGGGTCTTGCTCTCCTGATGGGGACACATTAAAAACAACAGCAACAAAAATCAGAGCAGGGCAGGCTGAAGGCCTAATCCATTGCACATTATTTTTTGAGCAGTAAGTGTTCCCAATTAGTCCTCAGAGTTCATTAGCTGCTGAACACATTGTGATTAAATAAGGAGCAGACAACAAAAACCAGGTCCTGCCAGGAGTGACAGAGAGCTAATCATCAGGAGCCAGGAACAGAGGATGCAGCAATCTTGGGCAGGAAAACAATGCAGGGGGGGAAGAAGAGAGAAGAAAGAATAAAAGGAAGAAAGGGGGAAATGAAATCATTAGAGAACCACAGCGAGGACGAAAACTGTTTGACTTGCAGGAGCTCTGCCTCTCCTGACATGCATCCCCAACAGGCATCAATGCTGCAGCACTGCAGTGCAGGACTCCATAATAGTGAGAAAAACTCCTCTTAAGGAAGCTACAATACTCAAGAGCAGACAGAAACACCGGATCACAGGGGGCATCCAGGTGGAAGAGAGCTCAGAGACCAGCGAGATCAGTGAGGGCTCAGCACTAAACCATGTCCCTGCCATGCTGCAGCATCTTTGCTTTGGGACAAGGAAACCACCACCAGAGATTCCTCAACATTCCTGATGCTGATTTTGTTGCATTGGTTACAACTCCCAGGTGAGGGAGAATAAGTCACAGATTCAGTTCACTCCTAGAATCACAGAACTGTTTGGGTTGGAAAGCCCCCTGAGGCCATCCAGTCCAACCTGCAACCCAGCACCACCATGGCCACCAAACCGTGGCCCCAAGTGCCATGGCCCCAGGTTTGTTGATTGGCAGATTGGTTTTTCACAGTGAGAGTGGTGAGACTCTGGCACAGGCTGCCCAAGGGGGCTGTGGCTGCCTCCTGCCTGGGGCTGCTCAAGGCCAGGCTGGATGAGCCCTGAGCAGCCTGGGCTGCTGGAACTGGATGATCTGTAAGGTCTGTTCCAACCCAAACCATTCTATCAATCTGTGATCCTGTGAAATGCCACCAAGGGAATCTTCTACCGAAGGACTGAGGTCCCTTTGTGTCACCAAGCAAGAGTGGAGGCTCTTTGTGGGGTAAGGCATGCCCCACATGCTCACAAGAGCCCAAAGCAGAAACTTCTTTGGCAGAGGTATTGATTTCATAGAATGACAGGACTGTCAGGGTTGGAAGGGAGCTCCAGGTCCAAGCCCCCTGCCACGGGCAGGGACACCTCACACTAGAGCAGGCTGCTCAGAGCCACAGCCAGCCTGGCCTTCAAAACCTCCAGGGATGAGGCTGTGTTCATTTCCTGGCTTTGTTTTAGAGAAACTCTGATGGTGACTGATGTGTTCCCTCCTGCTCTGGGACAAACCACCACGGGGAAAGGCTTTGTCACGGCTAAGGATCTTCAGAGATGTGCCGAGATCGCGGTCCCGTGCCTGACTGAACATGCCAAGCGGAGGCAGCACGGAGCAAACTCTTGCATCTGGAAGAACAAATACACTTCCACATGAGCGCAGCCAGAGAGAGCTGCAGCGCTGGGAGAAAGAAATGGAGTAAAGTGAAGCAAATGTAGGAGATGGGGGAAAGCAGGCAGCTGCTGCAGAGCACGGGCGAGCAAACCTTGCTTGGGCGAGAGCTGACTGACAGGTAATGAGCTGTAAAATCTGCGCTGCAGCAGGAACGACAGGGGGAGAAGAGCACCAGGGGCTGAGAGGTGGGAAGCTTGAGACAAGAGCTCATGGAAACGAAGCAAATTAGAGCCTGGTGAAAAACCTCTGTGCTCTGAATCAAGCAGCTGCTGCGAAGCGGCGCAGGGCTGCGGGCTCACATCGCTGCCGAGCACATCGCTGCCGAGCTCCTGCTTGTGTCGAACGTCCCGAGCGGCGGAACGGAAGACATCGGCGCCGCCGAGCGCAGCCCTCGGCGCCCGGCCCTGCCGCGGGGTGACATCTCCTGCCCGGTCCTCCGCCGCCCCCGCGGGGCAGTGCTGAACCGGAGAGCAGAGCTACGACCTGCTGGGTGCAGGCTGGGCATTTGGGTGGGTGGGGGTGGGGTGTTAAAGGAACAGGAAAATAAACCCCAAGCCCTACGTGTTCATTGTGCTTTAACCCAGAAACTAAAGCCACAAGGTTAAGGTGGTTCCCAAAAATGCCAAGTTTGGAGCTTTTCAGTCAGTAACTGACAAAATGAAGCTTTGATTTCCTCTTGGTACAATATCAGTCATTACTGCTGGCAAATTCCTCAGGAAGCATCACCTGGAGAGCATTAGCTGCAGCAGGTGTGGGGAAATGGTACTTCACATGCTCCTGATTCGGCATGCTTCAGAAATAAGGGCCTCTGGGATCAATGTTTTCTCCCAGTTAATGACCACCTGGCTTCAGGGGCAAACTCTCTGGCCAGTCATTAGCTGTCAAGAAATGCTGACCCCACAGGTCACCCCTCTGAAGTGCTGTGCAACGCTCATAACAGGATGTAAATGCTCAGCATCGCTCCAGTAAGTGTTTAAATGAGGTGCTCAGGGAAAGCTTAAGAGTTAGTCCTGAGCAAATGCTTGCACTGCGTGTTCCATGCCCCCAGCACAAGGAGGACCTGGAGCTGCTGGAGAGGGTCCAGAGGAGGCCATGAAGATGGTCAGAGGGCTGCAGAACCTCCCTGTGTGGACAGGCTGGGAGAGTTGGGCTGTTCAGCCTGGAGAAGAGAAGGCCTCAGGGAGACCTCAGAGCAGCCTTCCAGGACCTGAAGGGCTCCAGGAGAGCTGGGAAGGGACTTGTGACAAGGGCTGGGAGTGCCAGGTCCAGGGGCAATGGCTTTGAGCTGGAATAAGGCAGATTGAGACTGGAGAGGGGTTGGGTGGTCTTCAAGGTCCCTTCCAACCCATTTTCTACTTCTGTGGTGTGGAATGGGAGCAGAAGAAGTGTCTGTGAGCACTGGCACACAGGAGCAGCCAAGCTCAAGGTTTTCATTCTCTGCTCAGAAGGATCTGGGGTTAATGCTCTGTCTTAGCAAGATGAGGAACATTAAGGCTGCAGAAGATGCTCTCATTTGGAGCCCTGCCTGCAGTGGGAGGAATTCTGCCCTGCCTGGTGAGATGCTGTCACACCTCAGCCAGCACCTTTCTGAGAACCACAGAACTGTGGAGGGCGGAAGAAACCTTTCAGATCATCAAGTCCAGCTGCTCACACCTGGAGCTCACAGTTCTGCCACCGCTGCTAAGCCACCTCCACTAAACCACAGCCCTGAGCTCCACCTCCACGAGCCTTAAATCCCTCCAGGGAAGGGGACTCCCCCACCTCCCTGGGCAGCCTGTGCCAGGGGAGGAAAAGGGTGGTAGAGGATCTGGGTAGGTGATTCTGTGTGCTGAAGAGAGGTGGAACAGGACTGCCCCGCTGGAGCACACCACACCTCCCTGCACCTTCCCTTCGAGGCTGCCATCACCAAGCCCTAATGGACAGATGATAATTCTTTATTTTATTTTAAACTCAGTTTCCTGCCAGAAGTGCTGAAAGCAGTAATAAATATTTTACTGCATGACTCATGCTGCCTTGAACAAATTTTAATGAATTACAGCTTAATGCTGCAAGCCAAGCATTAAACTGTCAAAGGGATGATTAATAGAGTTGCATTTTAATACAGGGGGAAAAAAACACCCAGCTCCTAATCAGGGAAGAAAATGTTGTTCACTCCTCTGGCAGTGGCAGGATAAAGGTACTGCAGCACCAGCTGCTCTACGAAGAGAAATACCTGGAAAATGCCCTGCATGGGAAGAGAGCTGGAGCCCAGCTTCTGGAAGAGCTGTGCCTAGAGCAGCGACAAGGGGAGGGAGGAGCAGATATCTGCACTGGGGTCGTAGGAGGACTACTATTAAACTCTTGGAGTCACAGAATGGCTCAGGTGTCCTCCTCCTGCTGGGGCCAGCAGGACTGGAGGTGAGGTCTCAGCAGAGCAGAGCCGAGGGGCAGAGCGCCCCCTCCACGCAGGTGCTACCCCCGAGGCGCTGCCAGTGGCCGCCAGCAGCCCCAGCAAAAGGCTAATCGCGAGGAGGAACTGCAGAAGTCGTTCACGAAAGCAGGCGGCAGAGCGATTGCCGTGTGGGAGCAGTGGTAAACTAAGTGTCAAACAACCTCCTCAACTGACCTCCTCCCCCCACGCTGAGAGCCACAGAACTGTGCTGGAAAAGCCCTCCAGGGCCACCCAGTCCCACCAGCAACCCAACACCACCATGGCCACACACTGCCTGAGCAGCTCCAGGCACGGGGCCCCCTCCAGCCCCCTGGATAAGCTCTGCCAGTGCCTGTGTCCCCCTGGTGCATCTCAGGGCACAGGTATTGTGTCACCATCTCTGTGTGTTTATCTCTGACACACACACCTGCAGCAGTCTGCAGGCTTAGGAGCCAGGTCCTGCCGTGGCACACGAGGGACAGCTCTGGAGCCTGGCTTGCCCACTGTCAAATGTACTCCACAGAAGCATTCCTCTAGATGAATGCTGACTACTGAGTGCTAGGGAAGGCAGCCTGCCTCCAGCACAAGCTCGCCTTGGCAGCCTGCCACCTCCTGTTGTCTCCCTTCCTCTGGTGACACACGACTGCTTTCCAGCAAAGGGGCATCGGATTAGACTTCAGTGTCACTGACCCCAGTTATTTGTCTCTTTTCACATCTGCTCTCTTCTCCAGACCCTTCCCCAGCTTTGTTGCCCTCCTCTGGACATACTCCAGACCCTCAGCGTCCTTCTTGGAATGAGGGGCCCCAAGCTGAGCCCAGGATTCAAGACGTGGCCTCACCAGTGTCCGCTCCGGGGCCACGACCGCTTCCCTGCTCCTGCTGGCCACAGCCCTGCTGCCCCAGGCCAGGATGGCACAGCTCAGGGGGGAAAGAATAATTGAAACCCCCTCACTTTCTGGGACAGAAACACAGCAGCCCTGGGTGCTGGCAAAAGAGACTCTCAGGCAGCTGAAATCAGTTGCACTCGTGTCGGTCAGAGCCACGAAGGCAGCCGGCACCCACTGTGTTCAGAATAAAGGGAGCCGCAGCCGGGAGGATTAACGTTTCAAATGCAGGCCACCAGATCAGCTGAACTCCGTTGGAATTGCAAATCCTGACCACTTGTCACTGAAGACAGCACGGTGGGTCTGCTTGGCTTTGTTTGTTTGTTTGTTTTGCCAAGCAAGAGATAGTTAGTTCCAGGCTTTGGGTGGAATTCCAGCTTAGTAATTAATTACATTCTGTCCACTTAAATGATCCTAGAAATTACGTGGGGAGAAGTCATTCCTCCTTTCTTCCCTAACTGTAACATATTGCTGCTTTCTCCTGCTCAAACACCAAACTCATTATATCCCAAGGCCACCTCTGAGCAAGCAGAATGAGTTCTAAATGGAAGTGGTTCAGAGGGAGGGCTCAGGGCTTTCTCTTCAGGACGCTGTTCCAGGCGTGCAGCATGAAATTGTTGTCATTAGCAAACGGCAAAGCTTCGCTTCCAGACCCATCTCATCAGCTGTGCTCAAACTGGCTTCTAAAAGGGGGATTCTTGGTTATTAAGGGGGGGAAGAAAGAAGCTCAACACATCACAAAAGACAAAACAAGTTCTGATTTCAGAGTGTCTTTTCTCTGCAATGTCCCCAGCTGGCCAAGGTGCAGCTGGCCAGGGACTCGCTCTGTTGCCCTGCTCTTATAGAACCAGAGAAGACCATGGAGGCCAAGCCAGGCCAGGCCAACCTTTCCCTCACCAAAACTGAGCTCATTGTTGCTGTTTTCAGTTCACTTTCCAAAGGGAAGAGGATGATTATCATCACAAAGGCACAAAGGAGTAGGGAGCCGTGGTTATGCCTGATGCTTTACAAAGATGGTAGTGGAGTTCAACCATTATTAGTCCTTGAATTGCAGTAGTGACAAATCTCATCATGCTCAGGGAAAAACCAAGCAGCCACAATAAAGCAATCCAAAGAGGGAGGTCAGCCCCCACAGTTGTTTAATGCCCAAGCCCCAGTGTTGTGACAGCCTGAGATTCAAGCCTTGCAAACATCTCCTCTAAAGGGCTCAGCTGCCCCCTGATTCTGCATACCACAGCTGTGCATGGACTCGACCTCACCACTCTCTGGAATCAAACACTGCTGTCCTCCAGGTGCTGCCAGGACCTCTGCACAGCAGCTTTCAGACCAAATCACCCAGGATCACTTCGGCTGGAAAAGACCTTCCAGGCCCAGTCCAACCATTAACCCTACTCTACCAAGTCCACCACCAAGCCCTGTCCCCAGGCTCCACACCTGCACAGGTGTTTAGATGCCTCCGCCACCTCCCCGGCAGCCTGCGCCTGACCACCCCTGCAGTGTAAAGGTTTTCCCCTTGTGTCCAGCCCAAACCTCCCCTGCGGCAGCTGGAGGCCGTTTCCTCCCGTCTCGCCTGTTGCCGGTGGGCTACTCGCCCGGCTGCTGTCCCTCCCCCGCCAGCGGCGCTGCCTCCCTGCGGAGCCGCCGCCGGGCAGCGCCCCGGGGCCGTTTAACGGCGCTAAAAGCCTTCTGAGCGCGAACTACAGAGAGAAGCCCTCCTCTGGCACACGCGGCCCCTTTGGCTCTCTGTACTCTGCCCTTTCATCCTTCTCTGGGTAGTTTGTTGCCCCCTTCTTTCACTCCAGCATGGCTTCAGGCTACTTCCCTCCCTCCCTGCCCCCCAGTAATTTCCAGGAGAAACTGGACGTCTGTCCCTCTGGAACACAAGCCTTTATTTTCAGAGAGGGAAATCATAGCTCTGTTTGATAGCCCCAAATGCTCTGCAGACACAAACTTTAATTGGTTCCTGGCACTTGTTGGGCTTAGCAGGATAAATGCATGCTGCAATTTCCAGGTCACCTCACCCCCTCTGCTGGACAGGGTATTCAAGCAGCTCACAATGTACATCTTTATCATGCCCAGGATTCTTGTACCTTCTTTCTTTTCTTGCTGAATACTTCCCTCCATGCACACATTTCACCTCAGCACACTTCACTATTCACTTTCCTTCCCTCTATTATGCCCTTACAAAGCAATCTTATGATAGTCTGCTATCGAGCTGTAGATAGAGATGTTCTGCTCAGCCTTCTCTGCTGGGGTGACATTCCTTTTGTTCAGCTGAGGCTTCCATCCCTCTTCCCTATTTTCATCCTATTTTCATCCCCATTTCCCCAGTGTTCTGCTCAGCTGAATTTTTTATCACACACTTTACATGGTCTCTGTTTTCCTACCGAGATAGGAGTCAAAAGAGTCATTCCTGTGCTGAGCAGGGGAGAGGAGGCAAAAGGTGCTGGTGGGTGAGCTCCTGCTCCTGCCAGAACTAATAGAGAAGAAGAATGTGTTCAGACAAGCAGAGAAGATAAAGTGCAGCAGATTTGTTCAAGGATGAAGTAGCACCAAATGGCTCTGCATCAGCCGGAACAGAGCAGAATTGAAGCTGCTGGAATGAAGCAGGGCGGCTGGGAAGAGGAGCTGAACCTGATGGAAGACATTTTCCCCCAAGACAATCGAGAGAGGTTTCTTTTAAAGTCCCTTTTAAGAGCCACAGTGAAGTTAGCACTTAACAAGAAGAATTACTGCAAACTCATGCCTCCATCCCCAGTCCCTAATGCAGAGCTGTTATAGCCTTAGTAAGATTAAGCTGATGAAACTCAACCTGAGCTCACAGAGGCTGTGTCAGGCAATGATGCTAAAGGGGAAGCAGCTACAGGAAGTGGCAACACAGAGGAAAATTCAGTAGCAAGAAGTACAGAGGAAGAGCAAAGCCTTGGGCAAATGACAGGAGTCAGATGTGTCTCTGCCACAGAAAACCTGCTGCTGCTGCCACGTTTGAGGTGCAGACCAGTAGTCACACAGAGCTTAAAAGGAAGGCCTGTTTGTGAGCCATCTGACAGACTCAACCTGAACTCCAAACTGACAGTTGGAAGCAGTCTTGAGAGCTGAAATGAATTTACTCCTGGGAAAGCTTTTCTGTTTCGCTTGGAGCACAGAACCAGAGCAGTGTGCATAGGGAAAGTTCTGCTGGCACTTCCAGGGTCATTGCACTCTGCTCAGGGATGTCCAGGGACAGCACAAGGGGCACTGGGGGCCAGCTGGAGCAAAGGAGGTTCCACAGGAACAGAAGGGAAAACTTTCCCTGTGAGGGTGCTGGAGCAGGCTGCCCAGAGAGGTTGTGGAGTCTCTTTCTCTGGAGAGATCCAAAAGCTGCCTGGATGTGTTCCTGGGTGCCCTGCCCTGGCAGGGGGGTTGGACTGGGTGATCTCTGGGGGGCCCTTCCCACCCCTCCCATTCCGTGATGCAGCAGGTGGCAACGATGGTGTCTCAGGCTTGAGAAAGCTTTGCCACCAAGGCTTCCTTCCTGGCAGGTGGAGAGGGGCTGTGTGGCTAGGAACAAAGGACCAAAATGCTGCAGCTCAGAAGAGACCTGTGCTCAGCTTGAGTAGACAGAGCCAAAAGGAAGAGATTTTCAACAGCAGATCTTCCTCAGAAGGCTTTTTGGAGAGCTTAACCACCTCCAATAATGAAATCCTGGAGTGCTCTTAGGAAGTGGCAGTGAGCAGCTGAGATTGCTTCTTTGTGACCTTGTGCAGCACAGGAACAGGCAAAGGTTGTTTGCTAATAAAAGACACTCCAGCCTGGCTGCTGGCTCAGTAAGAGACATATCTGGAGGGGTTCCTCCAGCTACTGAATTTTTCTCTTTACAGAGTGGCTAAACTCCCACAAAGTCCTCTCTAGTGTGGAGGAGATTGTTTTACACTGGAGCTGCATCATTTAGCAGAAATTCTGTCTGAGTTTTAACAGTGTGGAAAGAGAAAGAGAAAGACTTCTGGATTTCACCAGTTGCTTGCTCGTTTTTCTGAGAGCCTCCCAGATCAATCCTGTGTTTCATACCACAGGGCTCTGCCTGTAGTTGGTGCATCCTAGGCTGCACACAGTCTGATCATACATCCAAAGTGTGAGCAGGAGCACACATCCTGCAGAACAGCCCAGAGGTCCTTCAGAAGGCACAAAGATGCTTCTCCCAAAACCACAGAGGTTTCACTACCACTGAGAGGCTCAGCAGAGTAAGAGCAAAGCTTCAGGGGCTTGGCTTTGCCATATTATCACAGCAAATGTTCATAGAAAGGTTTGGGTCGGAAGGGACCTCAAAGCTCATCCAGCCCCAACCCCCTGCCATGGGCAAGGAACCTCCCACCAGCCCAGGCTGCTCAGGGCCTCATCCAGCCTGGTCTTCAGCACCTCCAGGGAGGGGACAGCCACAGCCTCCCTGGGCAGCCTGTGCCAGAGTCTCCCCACCCTCACTGGAAAGAATTTGTTCCTCATCTCCAGTCTCAGTCTCCCCTGTTCCAGCACGAAGCCATTGTGCTCCATCCTGGCACTCCCAGCCCTTGTCACAAGTCCCTCCCCAGCTCCCCTGGAGACCCTTCAGGTACTGGAAGGTTGCTCTGAGGTCTCTCTGGTGCCTTCTCTTCTCCAGACTGAGCAGTCCACAAACCTGCCAGCCTCACAGCAGGATAAACCCTAGGCCAAACAGTATTTTCTTTCTTGGTAAGGAGATACCCACCCAGGATCTCCTGAGTCTTACAAAAGGCAAGAGACAGTCAGCTGTGCAGCAAGATGTCTGGAGGCATCCCTGAAAGCTTTCTAGATAAGAGCTCAGAGATGCCTCCCTCCAGCTCCCTGTAGAGATAGAATCAGAGAACTGTTTGGGTTGGGAGAAAGCCTCCAAGCTCCTCCAGCAACAGCAGCCCAACCCCACCACGGCCACCAAACCCTGGCCCCAGGGTTCTGGAACCCCTCCAGGCATGGGGACTCCACCACCTCCCTGGGCAGCCTCTGCCAGGCCCTGACCACTCCTGCAGCAAAGAAATTTCTCCTCCTCACCAACCTAAGCCTCCCCTGGTTGAAACTTAACCTGCTGTACAATGACTTCCCTCCAGCACTCCCATTCCAGGTGAGCTCCTCTCATTTTGGATTGGAGAGAAAGCAAAGAGCAAGAAAAGAAAAAACCCTCTTGCATGAAGCCAGAGAGAGGCTGCTGCTGCCTGGCAGAACAAAGGCAACAGAGAACAAACGGAGATCATAGCTGTAAGTGGTGCAAATACCGCAGGGGTGGCATCCTGCTGGGAAAAGGAGAGGAAGGTGATCTTACAATTAGACAGAATGACCTTTCCGAGTTGTTTTCAGCATCTGCTGCTTGATGCTCCCTTCCAGGCTTCCATCCCCTTTCTCTCTAGGTTCTAGGGGGGAAGTAAACAGCCAAACACAGGTGAAGGTCCAAGGGTGCTGGGCAACAGGAAGGGGCTGCAGCTTGCAGCCCAGAGGCAAAGTGCCAGTCTGGAGAGCAGCAGCAGAGATGTGCTTTTGTCACACTGCTGTTTCTGTCTCAGGCACCACAGACATTCCTCAAAAGGCTGGGAGGAAGGGGGGAAATGGCCAGGAAACAGCAGTAGACCAATTTCTGAGGTTTTGCTGCAGCCTTCAAAGGCAATTTGTATCCTAAGGAACTCTTTTATAGCAGAAAATGCTGCACAACACAGAGAGACAGCCAAGCAGCAGGGCTGCGCAAGAAGTACCTCAGGGCAGCTTTGTCTCTCAGAGAAGGAATCCAACGTGGGGCTCAGAGATGCATCCCTAAAGCAGCACAGGGGCTCCTGTGTGCTGATAAACCCTGCCCAGCTCAGCCTGGGAACGGCCACAGGGACAGCAAAGCTGGAGTGGGTCCAGAGGAGGCCACCAAGATGGTCAGAGGGCTGGGGGAGCTCTGCTAAGAGGACAGGCTGGGAGAGTTGGGGCTGTTCAGCCTGAAGGCTCCAGGGAGACCTCAGAGCAGACTTCCAGTACCTGAAGGGCTCCAGGAGAGCTGGGGAGGGACTCTTGCCAAGGGCTGGGAATGCCAGGATGAGGAACAATGGCTTGGAGCTGGGAGAAAGCAGATTAAGAGTGGATAGGAGGAAGAAACTCTGTACAGTAAGGGTAAGGAGACTCTGGCACAGGTTGCCCAGGGAGGCTGTGGATGTCCCCCTCTGGAGGTGCTCAAGGCCAGGCTGGATGAGGTCTTGAGCAGCCTGGGCTGGTGGAGGTACCATACACAATACAATAGACCAGGCTGGAAGAGACCTTCAAGATCATCACATCCAACCCCTCAACCAACCCAACCCACCTAAACAACTAACCCATGGCACCAAGCACCCCATCGAGTCTCCTCCTGAACACCTCCAGGGATGGTGACTCCACCACCTCCCTGGGCAGCACATCCCAGTGGCCAATCTCTCTCTCTGTGTAGAACTCCTGCCTAACATCCAGCCTAAACCTCCCCTGGCGCAGCCTGAGACTCTGTCCTCTTGTTCTGGTGCTGGCTGCCTGGGAGAAGAGACCAACCCCCAGCTGGCTACAACCTCCCTTCAGGGAGCTGTGGAGCAGTAGTTGCAGAGAGGTGTCCCTGCCCAGGGCAGGGGGTGGGAGTGGGCAATCTCTAAGGTCCCTTCCAAGCCAGTCTGTGGTCTCTGAGCACTCACTCATGGTGAGAGCAGGCAGGCAACTCCCACAGGAGAAGGCTCTGAACTGGCTGAAGCTTGTCTCTGTGCTATGGCTAAGTCCCTTTGTGTAGCTCAGCAGCCTGCCCCCCTCCCCCTGTCCTGCACAGGCTGTGTCCTGCCACCCCTCTGCACGCCCTATGTATTGACCTGGTCCAGGCAGCTGCCAGGCCATAAAGACTGAGAGTTACCACTTTATTTTCTGCTTCCTATGCCTTCAGCATTAGGCTGCACAGAGACAGGTACAGAAACCTATAATTTATGACTCCCACTGCAGCTTAGGCAGCAGACAGCTTCCAAACAGATTAATGTTGTCAGAATTTCAACTCTGCTCATGCTCTGCAGCAGAAAAATGAGATAACCACAGCATTCTGCTGGAGACATTTACATGGGCAAGGAACTGAGCTGCTTCCACACCAGACAAGGACTCTGAGGGTCTCAATTGTAGATGTTGTGGCCTAAATCCTCTTGCAAATTTACAGAGGCACAGAAAAATCACAACAGGTAAACCTCCTAATTCTTTCAAATGAGCCCCAGACCCACCTAGAGAAGCAGCCCCCGGGCTGGATCAGCAGACCGGTGGTGGCCCTTGGCAGCAGTGTCCACGCTGTACTACCTCTGGGATGGGGTTTTTTGTCTCCAGTTTATTACTTAAGCCTAAGAGCAAATCCTGGGAAAGATTTTGGTCCTGCTTAGGACTTGTGGCAAGAAATGATCCAGGGTCTGCTGTAGAAGTGCCAAGAAATGCTGTGAGAGGAGATACTGAGCTGCGTGTCGAGACAAAATCATAGAATCAAAGGGTCCCAGAGCGGCTCAGGCTGGAAGGGAGCTCAGAGCTCAGCTGCTCCAACCTCCCTCCATGCCCAGGGACACCTCCCAGCTACACTCAGCTGCTCAGGACCTCATCCAACCGGGCCCTCAGCACCCCCAGGCAGGAGGCAGCCACAGCCTCCCTGGGCAGCCTGTGCCAGAGCCTCAGCAGCCTCCTGCTGAACAACTTCTTCCTCAGCTCCACACCATTCCCCTTGGCCTGGCTTAGACCCCCTCAGCAAAAGTCTCTCTGCAGCCTTCCTGCAGGATCCCTTCAGCCTGAGCCCTTCTGTGGTTGTTCTCTGATTCATACCAAGCCACAAGGATGCATTTGAAATCTTTTTGTTTCTTCATGACTTCCTTCTAAATACCTTCACTTTTTACCTAACTCTGCTCAGACAGAGTCAGTCTGCCCCAGCATCTCCCTGGCCAATCTGCATGGAGAGGAGCAAACCTCCCTGGCCATGCCTAGGGTCCTGGGGGGGAAGGGTTTTTAATCATAATTTTGCCTCAAACTGAAATTCACTTCCTGCAATTGTTTTGATGTCACTCTCTAGGTCCCATGCATGCTACCAGCAGCTGCCTGAAGGATGTTCAAGGTCCCATTGGCAACAAGCATGGACAAAACGTTTTGCAGCTCTCTCCAGCAGCAGAGGGAAGGGGCATCAAGATTTTGTGTGTGGGGAAAGATGTGGCTGCTACTTGTGAAACAAAGCTCCTGCTCTTCCCAAAGCAGGAAGCAGCTCCCCTGCCAGCTCCCCTGCTTGCTCCGCTTCACACAGCACACCCCGGCAGCCCGGGAGGTGCAGCCACGGCAAGTGTCGTTTTCCTGTTGCTCGAGGATGAAACCCTCCTCGGACCGCTGCAACAGCAGCAGCTCCTCTGACCTGCCTGAAGGTCCCTGCCGAGTGCCTTCGAATCACAGAGTTCTCCCAAACCTAAGCCTCCCCTGGCACAATTCCAGCCCATTGCCTCTCCTTCTATTGTCTGGTCCCCAGAACTCCTGGCATCACCACACAGGATGCAGCCATACAAGTTGGAAGATGACAGATTCAGACTGGGGATGAGGAAGAAATTCTTTCTGGTGAGGGTGGTGAGGCACTAGAAGAGGCTGCCCAGGGAGGCTGTGGGTGCTGCCTCCCTGGAGGTGTTCAAAGCCAGGCTGGATGAGGCCTTGAGCAACCTGGGCTGGTGGGAGGTGTCCCTGCCCATGGCAGGGGGCTGGAGCTGGGTGATAGTAGAATCACAGAGTCAGTCAGGGCTGGAAGGGACCTCAAGGATCAGCCAGTTCCAACCCCCCTGCCATGAGCAGGGACACCTCACACGAGATCTTTAAGTTCCCTTCCAACCCACCCCCTCCTATGAATCTGTGAAGACAATTTTGCTCTCTTCTGCCTTCCCGTGCCTGTCACAGCCTGGCCTGGAGCTGCTGCTCCGGGAGCGGGCGGTCGCCGTTCTCCCAGGGCATTGCCGTGCTCGCAGCAGCCAACTACCCCGCGAGCGGCGCTAAAGCTCATCTCGGTGTACTCGGCTGCCGCCACGCGGGACGAGGCCGTCCGCCCGTGGGAGCGGGGGTGCTGCTGCTGCTGCAGGATGGCCTCACGCTGCACAAACCACCTGCGAATCGCTGCCCTCACGGCAGGAGCAGTTCTGCCATTGGCTCCACAACTGCCACCCTCCGCGGGCAAGGAGGAGCTCCAACAGCTCCGGCGCAAGCCCTGCGGCGCCGCACCGAGCAGAACTGACTGATGGTTCGCGCGGACCCGAGAGCCGGCCGAGACACTCCGCGGCCTTTGGAGGAGCCGAGAAGAGGCTCTGCCGGTAGCAGCAAGAGCCTCAGTCCCTAATGGGGCGTCTGAAGTGGGTGAATTAGCATCTCCCGAGCTCCAGCCTGCTGTGAAGGGGAACAATTACACCACGGAGCTTCGGCAGCGTTTGTGCTGAAGGATTCCCTACCACGCAGGGAATTTATTCTCCTGAGTAAAGAGAATTCATCTCTCTCATGCTTGAGGGCAAAGCGTCTGTTCCTCTAAAGTAGGCATGAAACAGCCCCCCTGATTGCCAGGCTGCCGAGTGAGAATAGCCACGGCTCCAGCCTCTCATCTGTGCAGGTCCTGCTGCCACTTCGGCTGGCGATAAGGAGCTAGGAACAAAGGCTTGCTGCTATCAGATGGCCTTTTGATGTCTATTTCCAGCCTCCCCATCACCTGCTTCTGGCACAGACTGAGTAGCAGGAAGAAGCTCTTTAGAGTGAGGGTGGGGAGACGCTGGCACAGGCTGCCCAGGGAGGCTGTGGCTGTCCCCTCCCTGGAGGTGTCCAAGGCCAGGCTGGATGAGGCCCTGAGCAGCCTGGGCTGGTGGGAGGGGTCCCTGCCCATGGCAGGGGGTGGGAGCCGGATGAGCCCTGGGGGCCCTTCCAACCCAACCCCTTCTGTGACTGGATCAATCTCCGAGCTGAACTTTTGAACTCAGATGCCGATTATTTGGAAATCCTTTGGAACTTCTGACAGCTCAGTTGGGGAATTAATTGGGAATTCCTGGGCATTTGTTACAGTGAGACGTGGAATTTATAGAAGGAAATTGTGTGGCAGTTCAGATTATTCAGGCAGCCTGGCTTTAGGAAACACCTCCCAGCAGCGTTTAATAATAATGAAAATACTTCATAGCCTGAGCAGTTAGTGGTAGGGTAAAAAATTATCCTCACAAGTAGGATGGCAGAGCCACAATTTAACAAGCACCATGCTGCCTGCTGTTTTCTGCCCTTTGTGCCCTCTGCAGCCCTCTTGGCAATGCTGTGCTGGCAGGCAGCCTGCCCTCGTCCCCAGGCTTGCCCAGAGCGCCGCTCCTCGGCGTCACTGCCGCTTCCCCCTCCATTAGGATTCCGCGTTAGGCTGCTGCCCAACGCCAGTCAGGCAGCAGGGCTCCTGCAGCCCAGCTGTGCCGAGCCACAAGCGGACATGGAGCAATCGACCCGGCTGTGCCCAGCTTCGCTGCGCCCAGCTTCGCTGCCCCCGGCCTCGCGCCGCTCGCCGCCCTTCGCGCACCCTCACCAGCCACCACCTCTGCGGCGGGGACCGCTCTCCAGCATAGACAAAAGCCACCTTGGCCAGAGTAAGGCATCGACCAGGAGCAGCACAGCGTCAGAGAGGCCAAGCAGAACCGCAGAGCTCGGATTAGAGATGCTACAGGAGAGGCTTCCCGGCGGTGGGAAGGGAAACAGCATTATCCTATGAAAATAAACACCTGCAGGCCTCCTGGGGACAAGTTAATCCTCCCTGTGCTCTCAGGAGGACTCCACATTCCCTTCTGGAGCAGGGAAAATCAGCTGGCTGAAAGTACTACCCAGACCTTCCCTTTGCTTCTCTCCTGGAGGCACTTGAAGGCCACTCTGCTCTGATCTGCTCTGACCTCATCTGCAGTGCTGTGTCCAGCTACGGGACCCCGACACAAGAGGGACATGGACCTGCTGGAGTGGGTCCAGAGGAGGCCTCCAAGATGATCAGAAGGATGGTCTGAAAGCCAAAGCAGGGAGCCTACAGAAGGCAGATGATGACAGTTCCTGGCCCCCAGCCCCCTCCTGGCCCCCAGCCCCCTCCTGCTTTTCCCCCTGAATTTGACAGAGGCCTGATTGCTTGCCTCAAAGAATGTGGCCTGTGCCTTGCTTAATAAATGTTAATAAACTGCTCAGAGGGTGAGGAAAGCTCTGTCTAAATGCCAGATACGATGATCAATAGCAGTCCTCATTGTTCTTCTTGCAGCACATCCTGCTCCCCAGCACGCCCACTACCTCCTGCGGCATCCCTCAGCGCTCCACAGAGGCAGCCCCACGTCCTGCTGGGCAGCAGGAGGGAGATCAGCCACTCTGACAAGGCTGCTGACAGGGCTCGGGGGGTAGCAGAGTGCCACACTCGACCCCCTCCCTTTCAACACTGCGCCGCCCGGCAGGCTCATCTCCTCCGCACAACAAAGCTGGCATTCCTCAAGGAAGCAGACACACAAATGGGTGAGCCTGAAGTGAGCTGCTGCAGAGAACCACCATGTGGAGCCTGAGCCATCCCCATCTGGAAGCCCAAGGTATTAATTAAATGCCAGGTAGTGGCACCACGACAAAAGCTGCACTCCTTCAACTGACAGCACCAGGGGCGCCTGCTGACAGCACCCCCAGACGTCCGTCCTGCGTGTGCCTGAAGCACAGGGCCTCACAGCAGCAGCAAATGCTCCTCAGCAGCACAGGGCCACAGAATTCTGTGGATTGGAAAGGACCTCCAAGATCCTCCAGTCCAACCATGCCCCAGGTGCCATGGCCAAACGTTTCTGGAACCCCTCCAGGCATGGGGACTCCACCACCTCCCGCCCTGGGCAGCCTCTGCCAGTCCCTGACCACTCTTGCAGCAAACAAATTCTTCCTCCCTCCAACCTAACCCTCCCCTGGCACAATTTCAGGCCAGTTCCTCTCCTATCACCTGAGACTAGGGAGCAGAGCCCAACCCCCAGCTCACTGCAATCTCCTTGCAGGGAGCTGGGGAGCAAGGAGGTCTCCCTCAGCCTCCTCTTCCCCAGACCAAACAACCCCAGGTCCCTCAGCCAGTTCTGGTTTGAAACTAGAGCAGGGCAGATTGAGACTGGACATTAGGGAAGAAATTCTTGACAGTGAGGGTGAGGAGACACTGGAACACTGCCCAGGGAGGCTGTGGATGCTTCTTCCCTGAAAGTGTTTAAGACTTGGCTGGATGAGGCTTTGAGCAACCTGGCCTGGTGGGAGGTGTCCTTGCCAAGGCAGAGGGGCTGGAACTAGTCGATGTTGAAGGCCCCTTCCAACTGAAGCCTGTCTATGATTCTATGACAATTCAGATCTGGTTATTCAGAGGCCCTTTTTATAGCTGATTTTGTCTCTCTGACACAAGCCATCTGTTCTCACCTGGCTCAGAAGGTATCAGTTCTGTACCCTCCTATGTAGGTCACTCCCCGTAGATGGTGAAGCACTCTGTTCCTACTCCTGCCCTGAACCAAGTGCAGAAGGATCCTACAGCTAACCACGAGTGCTCCCAGCCCCAGGCTCCAGCTCCCTTTCTTCTGGGTCCAGACCCATCACCTTAGCAACCTTCCTGCAGGAAGCAGACAGGGAAGTGCCAGGTTTGCCTCCCTTCTGCAGCCAGCCTTGAAGAAAGTGATCCAAGGGATGCTTCACTCACATGGAATCACAGAACTGCTCGGGTTGGAAATGACCTCTGGCTCATCAGCTCCAACCATCAGCCTAAGACCACCATGGCCATAAACCCATGGACTGTTGCTTAGTTCTCTGAAGCCCAGCTTCCATGATCACACTGCGGCAGCCACAGCTGCGCTGCCAGTGCAGGTAAATGGACGCAGGGGGAAGCTCCCCGGGGGTCAGTGGCTGGCTTGTTAAGAATCCTGTCCACAAACACTTAGCAGAGGCACATTTCATCTCCATCTAATGATCCCTGTTATGAAAGTGTGGTCATTAGCATTCAAACCAGGCCATCGGAGCTGTTGGACAGAGAATGCAGGTTGGAGCCTTCGCAGATGCAGCTTTTCCCACAAGAGGTTTGCACTCATCAGTGCAGACCCCGCCGTGGTCATGCTAGAGAGACCTCTGCTAGTGCAGCCTGACACTGCCAGCACCGTTGAGGTTCCTCAAGCCATGAGCTGAACAAACAGGAACTGCAAACGTGTGTGTGGGGAGGCTGCTCCCACCCCGATTCCTTTTCTTCAGTACTTAATCGCTGAGCTTGAAGGGCTCTCGCTTCTCCGCGGCGACTCAGAACGCTTCGTGCAGCACTCCCCGCCGCGGAGCAGGCGTGCAGGGCGATGCGCTGGCTGCTGGGGCGCTCCAGGAGCGGAACGGCGCCCCCAGCCTGCCCCCACACTGCTCCGAGACACGGAGGGGCTGAGGGGTGACCGTGGAAGTCACTCATCATAGAATGACATCACAGAAAGGTTTGGGCTGGAAGGGACCCCAAAGCTCATCCAGCCCCTGCCATGGGCAGGGACACCTCCCACCAGCCCGGGCTGCCCAAGGCCTCATCCAGCCTGGCCCCGAGCACCTCCGGGGAAGGACATCCATGGCCCCCCTGGGCAACCTGCTCCAGTCTCTCACCACCCTCACCCTCAAGAACTTCTTCCTAGTCTCCAGTCTGACTCTGCCCTCCTCAGCTTGTTCAGTTTAGGAGGCAAACCCCAGAGTGCATCCCCCTCAAAACCGAGGGTTTTCCTGAGAACTCAGCCAAAATCACTGTCTGTAAGCAAAGCTCCTGGCAGAGCCACACTTGGGGTTTCCATCCGGGATGCATTAGTATTTCAGTCAACTCTTCCCTGTCATTCAGTGCAGCATCTGAAAAGTTCCTTGGCTCTCTCAGGACCATCATTCTTGCTGTAATTTCAAAACCTGGTAGGATCTGGGTAACTGCAGTAATTATAGGACAATTTTCTTAATTAATGCACTCTGCAAAACACTCAGACAAGAGACAGCAAGAAACATTCCAACTGATTCCTACCAAAATTAATTCCTGCAAAGGAGAGGTTCAGGCAGTACCACAAGAGTCTTCCCTGGCCCCGTGAGTGGAATTTACAGCACAAGTATTCCTAGAATCCCAGGATGGCTCAGGCTGGAAGGGAGCTCAGAGCTCACCTCCTCCAACCTCCCCTCCAGCCTCCCTGGGCAGCCTCTGCCAGAGCCTCAGCTCCCTCCTGCTGAACAGCTTCTTCCTCAGCTCCACTCTGACCCTGCTCTGCCTCAGCTCCAAACCCTTCCCCCTTGGCCTGGCTCCAGACACCCTCCAGAAAAGTCCCTTCCAGCCCTGGTGCTGTGCCTCCTGGCACTCTCAATGACGTTTCTTCACAGAGGATCTGATGCAGAGCTGTATCCTATTGAAGGGCACTGTTGGGTTTCTCCCAGTTCTGTCTATCAAGGGACAGAGGGAAGGGTTTGTTTGTGTTTCTCCCTTGCAGAGAGGGCACTCAGCAAAGGATTTGTCCCTGCAGATGAAGCATTCAGGGATTTGTCTGGAGGAACACAGTGGAGCTGCCTCCTGCTGCTTTGGCAGAGCTTGACAACATGCAAGCTTCCAATCAAAAACCCCAAGTCCTCTGCAATTAACATTCACATTTCTGTAACAGTCAGATGAGCTAAGCAGGATCAAGGCCACCAGGCATCACCATGCACCCTGAGCATGCAGAGCTGGGGAAGGACAGGGCAATCAGCCACAGATCCTGGGTGGTTTGCTCCCAGTAGTTCCCTGGCTGCTGCCAGCTCCAGGCAGATCTCACTACCCCTGTGCTCACTAACTGCAGAGGAGTGTGCAGGCAGGGTAGGGAGCAGATGGCAGCAATGCCTTGGCAGTGCACTAACAGCAACGGCAGAACACTCTTAGGTGGTGAGATACTGGGATTGAGGTCTCCCAGGCTTGTCCAATCATCCTGGCAGCAGCTCGTGCCCTCTTACCCTGGCATGGCAGGTAAGGGGGAGTGCCAAAGCAAGAAGGCAGGCCAGGCCAGTTGGCCCAGCCCCCCTCCCTTCCTAACTTCCAATGTTTCTCCAGTATTAGCCAGTCTCACACTAAATACAACCTGAAGTTCACTGTTCCTCATGTGCAGCCTCAGAGGGGCTCACAGTTCACCCAGGCTGGGATTTACTTCCTGGAGCAGCAGCAATTTTCCATCTAATGCCCAGGCTTCACCACATGCATTCAGGCTTTGAACCCATTGCCACATCCAACTGCTATCAGGATGGTTGGTTGTTTTTCTCCCTGTCCATAGGAACCTCAGAAAATACTAAACAAAGCAGCTCCTCCTACTCCTAGCATGGAAAACTCAGGCTGGATGAGGCCCTGAGCAGCCTGGGCTGGTGGGAGTTGTCCCTGCCCACGGCAGGGGGCTGGAACTGGACGATCTCTAAGGTCCCTTCCAACCCAAACCATGCTGTGAACGAACCTTTGAACACTATGAAATCCTGGCTCCCTGTGCCTGCAGCCACGCCAGCACCACACAAGAGCAAGAGACGCAGGACAGCTCCCCCCCAGCACCACAGGGACAGCTTTGCTTCGAGGATTTCTCATCACTCCACTTCCTCTGGCTGAAGATGGATCTCTTACACAGGAGGGTCAATAGGATGGCAGTTGTGACTTCTGAAACATAAAGGTGCTGAACAAATAGGCACCCCCCAAACATACACCCAGAGACACCGAGGCCTGAGAGCTTCTTTTACGAACATCCCAGTCACTTCGTTGCTTAAATGAGATGCAGGCTTCAAGATTCACAACGAATCAGAGGCCAGTGACAGCAACTGGAGTTGGGTTTCTGTGTGAGTGCAGCTGGGGGTTCAGCTAAGATATTACTGAGATGATGTGAAGCTTATTCATTAGCCACAACAGAACAGGAGAAAATGAGCAATTAATCATCGTTAAGGGTGATGACAAAAGAACAACAACATCGCTTCCTGCGCTGTGCTGCTTGTCATCAATACAATGCAGTCAGCTCCTCACACCTAGCAGCAGGATCAATGCCAGGAGCACCACCAGCAGCTTTGATGCAGCTGCTTAAAGCCCTCCTGTGAAGCTCATTCACCACACTCAGGTGAATTCCAATCATTCTGTTCAGCTCCAAAACGAGAGGGATCCTTAGAGGGTACAACACAGAACCAGAGAATGGTTTGGGTTGGAAAAGCCCTCTGAGACCATCCAGTCCAGCATCAACCCAACCCCACCATGGTGCCAAGAGCCATGGCCACAGGGCTCTGGAACCCCTCCAGGGCTGGGGACTCCACCACCTCCCTGGGCAGCCTCTGCCAGTCCCTGACCACTCTTGCAGCAAAGACCTAACCCTCCCCCGGCACAATTTCAGGCCATTTCCTCTCCTTCTGTCACCTGAGCCCAACCTCACCTCATTGCAACGCGTTTTAAGCATGTTGGGCTGAACTGGCTTTGTAGGTCAGCCTGTGAGCAGGAGCTGTGAGCACCAGGACAGCCAGGCAGTCTGTCCTGAAGCTGCTGGCAGGCCAGCATTCTGAAATGCACAGCACACCCAGGGGCTCCCTGCATTCAGTGCTAGCAACAGGCAGAATCCAAGATCAGTTCCACCTGTCTGCCCAGCACTGCATCAGGCTAAACAGGGAGGTGGTGGAGTCCCCAGCCCTGCAGGTGCTCCAGAACCCTGTGGCCATGGCACTTGTGGCCATGCTGGGGTGATGGTTGGACTGGGTGATCTCAGAGGGCTTTTCCAGCCCAAGCTGAGATTCAGTGTGACAAGTTTCCACTGCTCTGGATGGAAGACTGCCCAAGGAGGTTTCTCCAGCAGGTTTTTGGAACAGTTGCAACCCTCTTCAATATTTGGAAACAGAATGAGCACAAAATTGTCATTTCTTCAGAAGAGCCTGCGTGGGAAAGCTGCCAGAGACTTCTCTGCAATGACAAATGGCCCAGCACTTCCATCCTGATTAACAACCACCTCCTATTCATTAGTGACATTAACAGCTGCAGCCCTGCTAGCACTGGTAGCACGTTGTTCTTAACATCCCAGCAAGCACAGCAGTGCCTGGACAGGCAGAGGCAAGGTTTGCATTCCTCAGTCAGCTTGACAATAGCAGACAAAGATCTATTGCTTCATCCTGCATTATTTTAGCAGCAGCCAATACCAACATCAGCACAGCTCTTGCAAATCCAGAGAAAGGTTTCTCAGCTGTGAGACAGCCTGGGCTGGTGGGAGGTGTCCCTGCCCATGGCAGGGGGCTGAGCTGGATGCTCTCTAAGGTCCCTTCCAACCCAAACCACTCTGTGAGCTAAGTCAGTTTGCTTATGACAAGTTTGGCTCTTGCAGATTCTACCCAAACCCAAGCATAGCTCAGGCATCAAACTGAGCAGCAGCTAGAGTGAGGTCTCTTGCTCTCCATGGCACAAAGCTTCTTTGTTTCTGCACCAGTTAAAACAACATCCAGGATCACACACATCTGGGGCCAGGCTCCGTGCGGTGGTGTCCTGTGCTAGGATGAGAGGCAGTGGACAAACTGCAACCCAGGAAGCTCCACCTCAACATTCTGTAACTCAAAAGCCCTTCACCTGCACTGGAAGGCTGCTGCATGCCATTAAGGTCTCCCTTTGGTTTCCTTCCATTTTGTTTACTTTTCTTTCACAGAATACCTCTCAGACTCTGAGAGCAATTCAGCACCCCAGGCACTGCAGCTCCTCGGAGCCCCGAGGGCTAGGAGGCATTGCAAGAAAGAAGCAAAATCACCAGAACCCGAGAAATAAGTTGATTTGCATTAATTCATCTGCCTCATTCAGAGGGAAAAATGCTCTTTATTATCTTCTTCACCTAGAAAAGCAATGCCTCATTAATTGCAAGCACATCAATCTGCAAGTGCTGTCCATGTCAGCTAGAATAATGCCTGACATTACAGGGAGCACAATAAGCTGCACAGAGAATACCAGGGCCCATTCCTCACTGTCATGGGGATTTATCCTCACCTGTGTCAGCACAGGGGGTGCTGGGGAGGCTTTGCAGAGCACAAAACTTCACAGCAGCTCTGAAGTGCATGAGGAGAGAGAGAGATCATAGAATAATAGAATCATTAAGGTTGGAAAAGGCCTCCAAGCTCACCCAGCCCAACCAGCAACCCAGCCCCACCATGGCCACCAAACCATGGCCCCAGGTGCCACGGGCTCAGGGCTCTGGAACCCCTCCAGGGCTGGGGACTCCACCACCTCCCTGGGCAGCCTCTGCCAGTCCCTGACCACTCTTGCAGCAAAGAAAATTTTCCTCCTCTCCAACCTAAGCCTCCCCTGGCACAACCTCAGGCCATTGCCTCTCCTTCCATCACCTGAGCCTGGGGAGTCTTTAACCAGGGGAACAAGGACACTGCTTCCCGTTTATGCCTCTACAGAAGATGATCTGCTTGTAGGCTTTTACTTTCTTCTCCTCAAATGTTCTCAACTGAAAGCAAAGGAAAAAGTCAATTTGTGACCATAAAGGGAAGATCCTGTGCTGAGAACAAGAGGAAGAGAACTGCATTTCCCTGACCACGTCAGCACACCACCTGGAAGGCCAAGCCACTCGCCTCCCAGGGTGAATGCACCCTGGATGAACAGTTATTCTAACCAATGCCCCTGCTCAAAGCAGCAGGCAATTAGCACAGCTGGGCCTGGATGCCAGAATAACCTCTGCCCACAAGCCACCCCCACGTCAGGAGCAGCTGCTGCGACTGTGACGCTGTCTGGAGGCTCGAGTGGACGGAATGAGCCCAGCTGGACATCCCAGCTCTTCAGAGGGGAAACAGAAAGGAAGTCCTCAGGCACTGGGTGAGCACTTCAGTGAAATAACACAGCCAAGAGGATAAGGGCAGACAAAGCAATCACTGGGGATGTCAGGACAAGAGCAGCATCCTCTCCACAGACTCATTCAGCTTCCCCTCACCCAGTCCTGCCTCCTCAGGGCTTGGCTTCAAGCAGAGGATGATTCTGTCTGTGGCAGACACAGTAACTGTGCTCTGAATCATGGAATTGCTTGGGTTGGAAAAGACCTCTGAGATCACTGAGTCCAGCCAAGGCCTGAGCACTCCTGCCGCAAGCAAACTGTTCCTACTCCACCTGTGAGCAAGTCCAAGGCTGAAAGCTGCTAACAGCAGTCAGAAGGCATGGGAGAGCACTCGCTGGAACAGCAGCCTCAGACTCCTAACATGGCTTGGAAGGGACCACCAAGATCATCCACGGGCAGGGACACCTCCACCAGCCCAGCTCGCTCAGGGCCTCATCCAGCCTGGCCCTGAGCACCTCCAGGGAAGGGACATCCACAGCCTCCCTGGGCAGCCTGCTCCAGTGTCTTCCCACCCTCGCTGTGCAGAATTTCTTCCCCATCTCCAGCCTCAACCTGCTCTCCCCCAGCTTGATGCCTTTAACAAGTGTAATTAAGGCGAGAGGAGGGGAGGCCTCTCCATGCAGGCAGATTTGCTGTTGCTCAAAGATGCTAATTTGCAGCTTCCTTAAAATGCAAGCACTAATTGGATGAATTATGCTGTTGCAGCAACAAGACCAGGAATGGGTAATTACTGCATGGTGTGTGTGGTGGTTCTGAGAGCGTTCCAGCCCCTCTCTCGTGCAGTATGGGGACACAGAGTGCTGCAGAGAGCAGGCTCACATCAGTGCTCTGGTGCTGCTGATTGCAGCCAGGCCACTACTCATTGAACACCTTAAGGGCCACCAGTGCTCCCTGGCAAGAGAGCCCAGAGCTGCTGCAAGGAAATCCTTCAGTTCATCCTGTGCAGAGGAGGAACTGCTGGTGGTCATGGTCAGCACAACCACATGCACCCGAGACATGGCCTTAAGGGCAGCCTGCTCTAGCTGGTGCTGACCCTGCTCAGTGCATAGGAGTGGGACAAGATGACCTTGGAGGGTCCCTTCCAAGCCAGTGCAACCTGTGAGTCTTTGCTACTGTCTCCAAACACCCTTCTGAGCGTCCCAGCAAACGTGGTCTGGGGTCATTCTGTCGTCAAGCACAGCTGGAACAACATTCCAAGGGAGGCAAGGCTGGACACAGTATTACCATAACAGCAGCGAGGATGCCCCAGGAGAGCCACAGGCAAGGCTTTGCCTGGCCTGCTCCCTGCCCTTCTCTTCCTGAAAATCCCACCTGGATGCATCTGCCAGCAGCTGTCTGTGGCTGGCTACCAGCAAAGTGGAAAAGCTGCCAAAGCAGCAGATTCTGCAGAGCAAAGCTGGTTGTACTGCAACCCACTGCCCCTTGTGAATTGAGGCAGAATCCAGGAAGAGGATCACAACAGCAGTGACTGATTCAGCCCTCAAACACAGGCTCTGGAACTGACAGAGCTGGCCCCTAGCTAACCCATGGCCAGTCCTGAAGCAGCATCAGTCCAGTGTGAACTGGGCACATCCAGAGACATCTCAAAGTATAAACACAGAGACAAAGCCAAATTATTTTCCCTCTCTAAAACCTTTCCCACAGGCCAGCAAAACACAATCCTGTGTCTCTAGTGAGCCAGCAGAGAGCCACAGAATCATTTGGGATAGAAAAGTCCTTTAGGAGCATCCAGCCCAACCATTCTCTAGCTGCCACGGCCCTCAGCACCACAGCTCTGCCTCTCTGAAACACCTCCAGGCATGGGCATTCAGCCACCTCCCTGGGAGCCTGGGCCAGGCTCTGAGAACCCTCTCAGTCAAGAAGCTTCTTCCCATATTCAAGCCAGACCTCCCCCGGCGCAGCTTGAGGCCATTTCCTCTTGCCAGGTATCCCCTGGTGCTAGGGAGAAGAGAGCAACCCTCACCCCACTCCAACCTCCCCTTCTCCGGACCTGCTCCAGCCCTGCAAGGTCCTTCTTGGAGCAAGGGCCCCAAAACGGATCCCAGGACTCAAGGTGTGGCCTCAGCAGTGCTGAGAGCAGGGCAAAAGGAATTAGGGCTGTAAGGAAAAGCTCAAAGAGCCATTCAGCAGTGACCTGAACCCTCCTGAGCTGCCACCAGGACAGCTCCTTGCACCCGTGTCAACTCTCACATCCTCAATCTTCAGCAGGCAAACCCCCAGCAATTCACAGATCTGAGCCTGGTGTCCATGTCCACAGAGAGGCTTCTGGTCTGGAGGGAGGACTTTCGGGGGGAGCTCCGCACAGAGCTGCGACTCACACGGCTGAATCGCGCAGCCGTCTCCCCTCGCTGCTCAGCGCCGAGTCCCGTGTCCAGCCCAGCAAGGTGCTGCCAGAGGCGGGGGTAGGGGGGGGGGGCGTGTGTCAAAGGAAGAAAACTGCAGTCAGAAACCACTTTGCAGCTACCCAACTTGTAAAGCACAACCATTCCATAGCACCGTTGGCTCTTCCAGAGAGGCTGCAGCATAAATAACCCTCGGCAGGCAGATGCCGAGCTTCCTGCTCCCGCAGACAACTCTTTAGCCGCACCAGGATGCTCAAGTGCACATCCCAGCGGCTCTGGGGGCACCTAGTGGCGCTCCAGGCACCTTAGGGATGAAGCCGATGGCTAATTCTCAGCAATCCGGACTCGTCCTTCCCGGGGCTGTGCTCCACGTGCAGAGCAAACGAACCCTCATCCGAGCCGGATCCATCCCGGCACAGAGAGCCTCGGGAAACGACAGCCGAGCGCAGCTGCCCCGGCCCCTCTCCGCCCTCTGCAGACTGGAGGAGCTCTGCACACAGCCCCCCCGCCCCTTGGCGTTTATCCTCTGTGCCCTGCCACAGCCCAGCGCTCCCTGAGGAGCTGCCTTCCCTTTGGAGATATTCCACCTCCCATTCCCCTTTGAGCAGAGGGATGCAGCAAAGCCACAGCCGAAGCAGAACCTGGCAATGGAGACATGGAGACGCCCAAACCCAGGCTTGAGGAGGTCCTGGGCAGCCTGATCTAGCTGGAGGTGTCCCTGCTGACTGCAGGGGCATGGGAATGGACCTCAGAGCTCACCTCCTCCAACCTCCCACCACGCTCAGGGACACCTCTCAGCTAGACTCAGCTGCTCAAGGCTCATCCAGCCTGGCCCTGAGTACCCCCAGGCAGGAGGCAGCCACAGCCTCAGCAGCCTCCTGCTGAACAACTTCTTCCTCAGCTCCAAACCACGTCCTCACACAATGGCAGCAGGCAGGGCAGGGATCATTTTCACCCACAGGGACACACCAGTGTGGGAAACCACAACCAGTTAAAGTCAAAAGCAGATGAATAAATCCAGGAAATTAACGACATACCTCAGAAGTTCCTCCTGGATCCACAGGACCTCTTCCCACTCTTGCTGAAGATTATTTTTCCCTTGTTCCATCTCTTCCAGACCTTATCTAAGTTAGAATCACTGAACTGTTTTGGTGCAAAGCCCTTTCAGCTCACCCAGCCCAACCATCCCCTAACTCTGCCAGGGCTGGGGCTAACCCTCAGCTCTCAGCACCACAGCTCTGCCTCTCTGAAGCACCTCCAGGGATGGGCATTCAGCCACCTCCCTGGGCAGCCAGTGCCAGGCTCTGAGAACCCCCTCAGTGGAGAAGTTTCTTCTAATAGCCAGCCTAAACCTCCCCCTGGTGCAGCTGAAGGTCATTTCCCCTCACCCCACCCCTTGTTCCTAGGCAGAAGAGACCAAGCCCCACCTGGCTCCAATCTCCCTTCAGGCAGTTGCAGAGCCGATGAGCTCTGCCCCAGCTGCTGCTTGTCAGGGGCCATCAGCAGCCTCTCCTGCCCTGGGCACCCGCAGCCCTCCTCAAAAGCATGGCCGCAGGCAGCAGCCCTGCCCCTGCAGGGAACCATCCCTGGGCTCCCCCGGGGGCTGCTTTTTTCTGGGGGTTGGGTGGGTTTGGTTTTCAGTTGTTTGGGTCTTTTGTCCTGTGTTGTTCTTGCTGTGGCTCTTGGCTGCTGTGCTCTTGTCTCTCTCTTTTTGCTGGCTGTCTTCTTCTTTGTTGCTCCCCTGGTTCTTTCTGGGGTGGTTCATGGTTGGTTATTTTTTGTTGGTAATTTTACTGCTGGGTTTTTTTCCTGTTGTTTTTTTAACCCTGTTTTTGTTTGTTGGCTTTTTGGTGCTCTTTTGGGTGTCTTTTTTTTTTAACCTCTTCTCTCTTTGTTGTTTAAAGTATCTCTTTCTTTGGTTGGTTTTGCTTTGGGGTTCTTGGGGGGTGGTTCTTTGGCTTTCCTGGCCTTTGTTTTCCTGGGGTTTGGTTTGTTTGAAGCAGCTGAGCTCTCCAGATGCAGCTCATCCTAGTGCTAAACCTCTTCCTTTGGTTCCCACTCAAGCAGTTGCTCTGAAAACCCCCAAATACTCCTAACCCCAGAGGAGAGGGGAGGGGAGGGTTGCTGCTTATTTAGGTCTAGGGCTTGCAATTCCCCTGCAGGCCAGAGGAGCTGTGGGGATTGGAGCTTCCTTGATCTCTGGAAACAAATGCAGACCTGTGCATGAATTATGGATGTGTCCTTATGGAAAGGCTGGATCAAAAGGGTGCACATACAAATAATTATACAGCAAATGTCTTCCCTGCTGGCCCAGAAAGAGCTGGAATTCCCGTGGCAGCCCCGGGAAAGGAGCAGCAAGCAAGGAGGCTGCCAAAGAGGAACGCCGCTCGTGGGTCACGTTGGCACCGTGGTGCAAGGCTGGCTCTGGGGCAGGCACCAGAGGCCTGTGCCCAGGAGCTCAGGTGCAGGTCAAGCCCTTGGGAGATCAGCCTGTGACCCAGGAGGGTTTCAGTCCTGTCGTTGTCCCAGGGCTGATCACTGCACCCTCTGGAAGATCTAAGAGCAGTGCTGAGCCTGAGGGGAAGGGAGCTGTGTCCCTGCAACAGAGTCACAAGTGCTGGGCTTGGGACAGCCTTCTGAGGTCATCCAGCCTGGCCTTCAACACCTCCAGGCAGGGGCATCCACAGCCTCCCTGGGCAACCTGTGCCAGGGTCTCCCTACCCTCCCTGCAAAGGATTTCTTCCTCACCTCCAATGTTTCTCTAGCAGCTGTGGCCTCCAACCACCTGGGATGGTTTGTGTTCACTCTCTGAGCTTCTGCCTCGACCCTCATCAGCTCTCCTGATCCTCTGAGACTCTCCACCTGCAGCTTAGGATCTGGAGTGTGTGAAATGGAGTCATAGAACTGTTTCAGTTGCAAAGGGCCTCTAAGATCATCAAGTCCAACACCACAAGCTGCTGTAGGACTGGAGCCTGGCCAAATGCATGTTTTCAGAGACAGAGCAACTGATTTGTTTTGCCAGTTCCAAGGACAAGCCATCAGCAGCCAGACAAATCTATGCCACACTGGCAGCCACAGATGAAAACGTGTCAAGGCTTGTTAGCAGCCCTCCTGCTTCAAGCTCCAACATCACCAAGGCAAAATGAAGAAGGAAAAGCCAGCCCCAGCCCAATGGCCTTTATTCAAGGGGGGGAAACCTGCAGTGTTTAGGACAAATTGGTTGGATGAAATCACTTGGGGAATCAATAATTAATTAGGAGAAATGCTTCAGATCCCTTATAAATATCAAAGGGGTTTCATAATTACTTTACAAATCCAGATCAGCACAAGCTGTGGAGGCCTGGAAGACTGTGGGAGGTGGAAAGAAGCTCAGAAGTTGAGAACTGCATCACTTAGGGGAAAAAAGGAAGGATTTAAATGTTTTGATTCTCTGCTGCCCTGTTATGGAGGAGAGCAGTGCAGTAAGCATCATGCAGCCACTGAAGCCAACACCACAGCTGGAATGGTCCAGAACCTGACCTGTGGAAAGGGGATTGTGCTGAGAGCTACAGCTCAGGCGTCAGCAGCAGCACCTCAGGGCAAGGTTGCCTGGAAGTGGTTTGAGGCCCTGTCCCCGGGGACATTCAGGATCAGATTTGCTGTGGCCCTGGGCAGCCTGCTCCAGCTGGAGGTGTCCCTGCTGAGGGCAGGGGGGTTGGGCAAGAGGGCCTTGGAGGGTCCCTTCCAACCCAACCTGTGAGTCTGTGCTAGAGCCTGCAGTCAACCCCAGGCTCCTGGGGCACAGCTCTTTGAGGAGACTCAGGACATGTCACCTTCTGCTCAGCATCTGCTGCTCTGGTCAGCTCAGCTGGAGCGTGCTGGAGGGGGTCACACTGATGAAGAGGAGGACTCTGCAGGGAAGCCATCACCTCCCTGCCTCTGCTGGGAGGCTGCCGAGGCAGTGTGCTCCCAGCATCCCAGACCACGTTTCAAGCTGTGCTCCTCCAGAGGAAGGCTGATTGCAGCGCCACTGCCTGCCTGGCAGGGCTGAGGGAAGAGATAATGGCAGACGTTGGGGACAATCATCTGACCTGCTAATGCACCGCACAGGGCTCTAAATTGCCTGCAACCACAGAGGGAGGGGGGAGAAAAGGACTGCGATGCTTGTGTGAACAACTCTATAACATCTCTGCTCAATACACGGCATCGATCACAGGAGCAAACAGAACGTTAGGATGCAAAGGGAGCGATGTTGAAAACGATAGTGAAAGCCAACACCATCATCTAAATCAATGGGAGAGCTTCCTCTGAACCACTGCTCAGCACTTCATCAAAAAGGGACGTGGCAGAGGTTTGCAGACAGCGAGGAGAATGAAGAGAGGCTGGGGAAAACATCGATTAGGTGTGGAATGCAATCACTGGCACAGCTCGGCGGCGAGAGCCGCTCGCCGGGGGGCCATGAATAATGCATGCACGGGATTGAACCTGGGGAGAGAGGGGAGGGCTTTAACTCTGCTTCCAGAGGAGGAGGGAACGGAACAGACCTGTCAGAGAAGAAAAGCTGAATGACAACCGTTGGGAAATGCCAGCAGTTTCAGCAGGACAAAAACAGCGCTTCTGTGGCTGCAGCGTGGTCTGTGGGGAGAGGGGAAACCTCCTTGCTCTCTGCAGCCCCCTGGAAGGCCACCCACCGGGGGAGGGGGAGGTTGGAGATGAGGCTGTGGCTGCCTCCTGCCTGGAGGCCTTCAAGGCCAGGCTGGAGGAGGCCCTGAGCAGCTGAGTCTAGCTGAGAGGTGTCCCTGCCCATGGTGTGGAGGTTGGAGGAGAGGAGCTCTGAGGTCCCTTCCACCCCAAACCCTTCCCTGATTCTGGTGCTTCTCACTGCAAGCTGTACAGGTTAAGATCTTGTTCTGCCTAACTGCATTTTGCTTAGGGAAGAAAAAGGAGGAGGAGCAGGACTGTCCTTGCAGGATAAACATCATTCAATCACAGGATGGTGGGACTGGAAGCGACCTCTGGAGATCTCTGAGTCCAGCTCCCCTGCCAGAGAGCATCACCCAGGGCAGGTCACACAGAACACATCCAGGTGGGGTTGGAAAGCCTCCAGAGAAGGAGACCCCACAGCCTCTCTGGGCAGGTTGTGCTCTCAGGTGCTTCCAGTGTCCCACAGCAGGCTGCTGCCTTGCTGTCACCTGTATGGACAGCTGGCATGTGGGAAGCAAAGCCACTGGATGGTACCCACAGGGCTATTTCTTCTCCTCCAAACCCCCATTCTCTTCTCTCTCATTTGGCTGCTGACTTGAGAGGGACCTTTGCTACTTTGATCATTCAAGGTATTGTGCTGCTAGCTGCTGGGAGTTGGTCTGGATTCACCCACAGAGGTTTGCTCTGCAAGCTGTTATCAGAGGTGCTGCCACTGTGACTCCCTTCAGTAGCTGCCAGGACTTGCCTAGAGGAGATGCCTGAGGAGCTCTCAGCAGCAGCATCTGCAGAGGCATTAGGAGCTCCCAGCAGCTAGAGGGTGGAAGCCACAAACCATTTCTTTCCCCTGGGCCTTTCAGTTCAGCAGCAGGTTATGGACCTGCAGACGTAACAGCTGGGCAAGTTCCCCTCTCTTTCAGTGGCCCTCTGCTCCCTGGCTCCTTATGCCAGCACTCCCTGCCAGGTAGGATCAGCTCGAATCAGGGGAGAGGATCTGCCACGCAGTCTGAAGGCAACAAAATGCAACCTGCAGGGACCCCCTGCCTGAAGTGCTGAAGAGTCTCCATTTCCTTGGGCTTCTCTGTGGGGCCCTGATGACAGAGACATGCAGGCAGGAGGGGAAGCACAGAAGATCCCAGAATGACATAATAGAAACATAGAGGTAAGCCATACCCTGTACTGATGATGTCATAAACCCATGGCAATAACATCAGGAATAACATAACAACACTGTGAAGCAGCAATGGAAGAGACAACCTGAAATTCAACAACAGGCAGTACTAACAGCACAAACCCATGGGAATAAATAGCAGCAGCAAAAGAGAGGATGCTGGGGAATGATGTAATAAGATCATAAAGTCACAGCACAGAAGGTAGAAATAGCAAATCACAGGGTGAGAGCTCTGGCATGAAGTGCTGAACAGCCTCAGTTTCCTCTGGCTTCCCCAGGGAGCCCACATGAGAGAGGCAGCCAGGCAGAAGAGGAGGAGAATAACATCAGAGTGACATCACAGAAGCCCAGAATTAAGATCCTGGAACAAGCATACACTGACCCCCCACAAAGGAGTGATATCCTGGAATCCCAGCACTGAACACGGCCATGAGCTGCTGCCACGGGCAGTGCCAGGCTCAGTGACACCCAGGGGCTGGCTCTCTGCGGAGGGAGGCCTCAACTGCTGCTGTTCTTTTCGGCCCCTGCTGCCCTGTGAAGCTGGCAGAGGGAAGCCCTGGCTAAGGGCCTGCTGACAGAGCACTGCTCCCTTCCTGGGGCTGTGCTTGCAGCCCGGAGCAGCAAGCACCTGCCGGGAGCTGCTCCTGGCTGCCTGAGCCAGGTGCTTAGTGCAGCAGCAGAGGTGCTGCTCGGCCTCCAGGGCTTCCTGGGGGGCAAGGGATGACCAAGAGTGGGTGGTAACTCCTCAACAGGAAGCCTCAGTGCCAAGGGAAGGAGGTGGCTGCACAACACACTAGGCTTAGCCAAGTGTCACCCTCAGACCACAGCCTCCTCCTGCATTGCAGTGGCTGCCCCTTGACTGAGCCTGGCCCTGAGCCCTGTGCTGGGCACCGTGCATGGCAGGGTATTGGCTGTGGGCTTTGGCTGCTCAGGTTGGCTTCTGAAGGTGGGGACCGGGGTTGAGCTACACCAGGAGGTGCCTTCCTCTATGGTCCCAGTCATAGGGACACTCAGATCCTATCAAGCATCTCTTCAGATGCTGGGTTCTTGAGGTCCCCCTTAGAAGGAGGCCAGTACAGAGCAGCCCCCAGCTGTGCAGCACCAGCACAGCCTCACATCCCATCCACTTTGGCAAGCTGAGCTCCTGCAGGATCTTCCCAAAGAAGCCAACTCTGTTGTTCATCGCTGCTGTCAAACACGAGGGTGGTCCCAGGAGCACCCCTCCCTGGAACCGGACACAGCAAACCTCTCGATTAAGCCTTGCAATTGCCTGGGGCAGACAACGCAGGCAGCGCTGCCACGAGGCATCTTGTGCTACAATGTGAAATTCCAATGGCCAATTAGAGCCCGATGGCTAATCAGAGGGAGAGGAAACGCTCTCAAGACACTTAGTCCTTCACGTGAAAAAGCTGTTCCTTGCCTGTTCTGTTACATTTTCTATCTCCCAGCCCGCAGAGGCTGCAGGTTCCTCTGTTCTTCTCCCAGGGAAGTGGTGCCCAGCTGCACTCCTGCTCAGGCTCATTGCAGTGATCAAACTCGAGAAGCACTACAGTGGGTCTTTAAGTTTCAATAACTACTAATTAGCTTTGAAATCAGAATCCAAGCGCTATGAGCCTGAGGCTTGTGCAAGCACAGACCTCGAGGCAGTCAGAGAAACGCAGGACGCTGCCCCGGCAGGCGCCGCAGCAGCTCAGCTGCAAGGGATCTGAGCCAGCCTCAGGCTCCGTGAGCAAGAGGCTCCCCGGAAGCACAATGCTTTGCTACTGCCAGTGATGAGGGCCACCAACAGGACCACCGGATGCTGCTGTGGCAGGAAGAGGTCTGAAGGGCTCTCCTTCACCACTGCTGTGCTGCAAGAATGACCAAAGAGCCAAATGAAGCCCCACAAGTGCCACAGGGTTCAGCAGCTTTGCCCTCCAGGACACGAGACTGAGGTCCCCTGCTCATCAGCCTGCTCTCAGCCCCAGGCTTCCCCGCTTGAAGTGTGTGCAAAACCAAACAGGTTTCAGCTCACTCTCAGAGCTCTGGTGTCGAGCTCTGTTAGCTCTGCTAAAATGGTGCAACCTCAAGGGGAGGCTCAGACCAAGGCCTCAAACATCAGGCAAAGGACTAAACCACCCCAGAGCTGGTTTCACACCGAAGCAGCTACTTTCTCTTGCTGCTGCCAGTGAAAGGCCTCTGGAACTGCTCAGAAGTGTGCAGACTGCTACATGTCACTGCTAAAATCAGAAGAGCTGTATCAAACAGGCAGAGCAGCTGCTTCCAGCTGCCAGCTTTCCCCAGCAGCTGAAGCTTGCTGCAGAGGATACTGTACATTGGCTCCCTGGGTTCCCTCCTTGGGAAGCTGCAGGCTCCTCCTCCTTGGTGCCTCCAGCGATCATTTTCCTCTTTCAGGCTGGGTTCTTCTCGTAAACTGAAGCACTCGCTTCACCTCCTTTTCCTCCCCTTTTCTATCCACTTCCAGGTCCTCTTTGCTCTGGGGTTAAAGGAGACAAACAGGTTGGATGAGGCCTTGGGCAACCTGCTCTAGTGTGAGGTGCCCTCCAGTGGCAGGGGGTTGGAACTGGCTGATCCCTAAGGTCCCTTCCAGCCAAAACCATCCCAGGGTGCTATGACTTTACAGTGCCTGTGGTTTCCAGCCCTCTCAGCTGAAGACACTGGCACAGGCTGCCCAGGGAGGTGGAGGCAGCCTCATCCCTGGGGGTGTTTGCAGCCAGGCTGGAGGTGGCTGTGAGCAATCTGCTGTGGTATGAGTGTCCCTGCCCATGGCAGGGGGGTGGAACTGGCTGAGCCTTGAGGTCCCTTCCAGCCCTGACAGCTCTGTGACTCTAAGCCTTTGAGTGATGCTTGCCCCATCCTGTGGATCTCTGGAAACATTCCCTCCCTTCAGACAGTTACCTGAGCAGTTGCCTTGAACTTGGAGAATGTTTTTGCATGTGGATTTCTTTTCCTCCAAGTGGATGCATTGCAGGATCCTGAAGTGTATTTGTCTAGAGAAACAAAGAAGCAACCACCCATAGGAGCTGTGCCTCCACTTCAGCTACAGCTCCAGGACAGAGTCTGAGATGTGAATTAAATGTGGCATTAGTTGAATGAACTCATCAAGTGAGTCATTCATCATCTCTGCAATGCAAGCTAGCATTAAACAGTTTCTCTTTAGTAGTCTCCAGATGATTTTGCACCAGAGGAAGCTGCCTGAGGACTGATCTTTTCCTGCCAAATTTGGTTGGAATTACTGTTGTTAATACTCCTGGTCTTTGTTAGCTCCCTCTCCATCCCTTTCACTCCAGGGATCAGTTCCACCACCAGCCTAACATTCCCAGTGCACAGAGCAGAGGCCTCACCATAGTGTTCCACCTGGCTCCCAACCCTCCTGCTTGCCTCCAGCTTGTTCTTCTGGCCGGAGCTCCTCCCAGCGCGGGGCTCCGGAGCTGCTGGGGAGAGAGGCAGCAGCGCTGTCAGGGCTGCTCCTGGGGCGCAGTGCTGATCCCTTCAGAGGCTCCAACCTGCACGCCCTACAGGCTGTGTGGCCTGCCCTGGCTGATCCTGCTCTGGCCAGGGGGGTGGGCTGGATGAGCTCCTGAGGTCCCTTCCAAGCCCTCCCAGTCTGTGGTGCTCTGTCACACGAGGAATGTCCTCTGGACGCCGCACTGTCCACCCTCGTGGTGCAGCCCTGTGCCTAGCGTCCAACCTGCATCCCCTCCCGTTTCAGAGCCCTGGCCCTCAGCCTGGGACTGCTCGCAGGAGCCCACCTGAAGCTCTGCTGCCCTTGGGCTCCTGGGTGGGGGTGACGGTGCGGTGGACGACGTAGGCTGCTCTCCGGGGCTCTGGACAGCTCCAGGTGCTGCTCCTTCTGCTCTCTTTCACGTGGGGCCTGGGGGAAGCAGCCTCAGGGCTGCTCCTCTCACCCCTTGCTTGGCATTTTGCTTTCACTCTTGGCTCTGAAGTGCGAGTTCCTACAAGTGAAAAACAAAACAAACCCAAAAGCCAGCAGCTTGAGGAGGGCAGACTGAGACTGGAGAGGAGGAAGAAATTCTGCAGTGAGGCTGGGGAGACTCTGGCACAGGCTGCCCAGGGAGGCTGTGGCTGCCTCCTGCCTGGAGGTGCTCAGGGCCAGGCTGGATGAGGTCCTGAGCAGCCTGGGCTGGTGGGAGGGGTCCCTGCCCGTGGCAGGGGGTTGGGGCTGGCTGAGCTCTGAGGTCCCTGCCAGCCCATTAGGTGCCCTATGAACACAAGGAAGAATGTTGTGCTGTCACTCACAGCCTGACACTGCAGAGCCTGGATGCTGGCAGGAAAGATTAAAGCCCCATTGCTTGTGGACAGCCCAATCACAGTGTGAACTGTCCAGACCTGACCCTGAGCACAGAAATCAGCCAGGTGGTGTCAAACCCTCTAGCAGTGTGGTGCAGAGAACACCCCCAAGCCAGCTCTTCTCTCCACATACCTTTGCCTGCACTGCTGGGTGACTTCCTTGGCTCCTGAGCAATCCATTTCTTCTTTACCTCTTTGTGGTGATAGTTCTTCACCAGCTCAGCGTGCTTGGCCTCTGAGGGGTTCAAACAGCACACAGTCACTGCCTGGCAGGGAGCACACAGCCTCCTCTCATCCCCCCCTGCTGTGGTGCCCTGAACACCTCATCTGCCCTTCCACAGGAGGGCTCCTAGGCTGGCACTTGCTCATGCAGCCTCAGCATGCCAGAAGCATCTCTCCTCAGAGGGAAAGCACCAGTGGCCTATTTCCTGCACCAGCACTCATGGACACAAAGTCTTGAAACTAACTCAGAAACTGGCTGCAAACACAGAGACCAGCCCTGAATGAACCTGCCCTGCCCACAGAACCAGACACCCATACAGCTGTTTGGGGTGGAAAAGGTGGCAGGGACCCCTCCCACCAGCCCAGGTTGCTCAGGGCCATCCAGCCTGGCCCTGAGCACCTCCAGGCAGGAGGCAGCCACAGCCTCCCTGGGCAGCCTGTGCCAGAGTCTCCCCAGCCTCCCTGCTAAGAATTTCTTCCTCATCTCCAGTCTCAGTCTGCCCTCTCCCAGCTCAAAGCCATTGTTCCTCATCCTGGCACTCCCAGCCCTTGTCCAAAGTCCCTCCCCAGCTCTCCTGGAGCCCTTCAGGTACTGGAAGGCTGCTCTGAGGTCTCCCTGGAGCCTTCTCTTCTCCAGGCTGAACAGCCCCAACTCTCCCAGCCTGTCCCACAGGGGAGGTTCTGCAGCCTCTGATCATCTTGGTGGCCTCCTCTGGACCCTCTGCAGCAGTTCCATGTCCCTGCACTGCCAGGGGCCCCAGGGCTGGACACAGTATTCCAGCTGGTCTCATGAGAGCAGAGCAGAGGGGCAGAATCCCCTCCCTGTCCTGCTGGCCACACAAACAACACTGCACCACTGCCAGCTGGAGATTCAACCTCCTGCAGCTCCACCTCTAATGCCAGCAGCCACGGTGCCCAGGGCTATGCCCATGGGCATGTCTCTTCTGTAACTCCACACAACCACTGCTCTGCACAGAGCTCAGCAGGAACAGACCACTTGGGATCAGCACAGGAAGAGGCTGTAGGGTTTGGTTCTAAGCCCAGAGCAAGCAGAGCCCAGCCCAGGTCATGCACACAAGGGAATTACCTCCATTTGCCAAGGACCTGTGATATGTTCTGGGAACACATTCCACTGGCTCCTTCCTTCCTGAATTCTCTCCTTCTCTTCTTGGGTTATGAATTCCTGGAGGAGTTGTGCTACCATCACCTGCAAAGGCAGCACAAGTCATGCTTCAGCTGCTGGGTGCCAGCAGAGGCAATGGCATTGCCCTGCTCTTCCTCCTGCCCCTATGATCACAGAATGGGTTGGGTTGGAAGGGACCTCCAAAGGGCATCTGCTCCAAATCCCTGCAGTCTGCAGGGACATCCTCCACTAGAGCAGGCTGCTCAGAGCCTTGGTGAGCCTGACCTTGAATATCTTCAGGCATGGGGACTCAACCACCTCCCTGGCCAGCCTGCTGCAGTGCTCCAGCAGCCTCATGGTGCAGGACTTGTCCCTAGCACCCAGTCTGCTGAGCTGGTGATCAGTTTAGCTGAGAGCCTTCAGCCTCTGGGTTCAGCTTCTGCTTCTCTTTTGTCAGCTCTGTGGATCCTGTCTAGTGTAAGTGGGGCAGAACCTTCATGCTCTCTAGGAAAGTGCCACCATGCACAATGAAAGGAGCCCATGGCTCAGAGCAGAGCACCAGCCATGGGTGACCAGCTCCCTCTCTAGCTCCGTGCTCCAGGGACGGTGCCACTTGCCTGTCTCTGGCTCCTGCTCCATGGTCTCCGTGGCCAAGAGCCCTTTCCCCGAGGGCGAGGACACAGGTGTTGGTGATGGGTGTTCAGAAAGGTGCTGAATCCCATAATACTCTCCTAAACATAGCCCAAGGAGGGGGGAGGGAGAGAGCAAAGCTGAGTGCCTGGGCAGCAGTGTGGGCAGGAAGCAGGGGGGGGCAGGGTTACCAGATCTCCGGCAGATTTCCTTTATTGCCTTTTCCTCTTCGACATCTTCAGCGGTTTTGGGCTCCCAGGGAGAGAGGTCTGTGGGAAAGATTGGCAAAGCCCTTGGAGACAGCTGCACAGAGACCTTCAGCACCTCTTAACCACCAAACAACACAGAATCACAGCAGCTTTCAGCTGGAAAAGCTCTCTGAGCTCGCCCAGTCCAGCCAGCAACCCAAGCCCACCAAGGCCACCGAGCCATGGCCCCAGGGGCCATGGCCACAGGGCTCTGGAACCCCCCCAGGGCTGGGGACTCCAGCACCTCCCTGGGCAGCCTCTGCCAGTCCCTGACCACTCTGGCAGCTAAGACATTTTCCTCCTCTCCAGCCTCAGCCTCCCCTGGCACAACTTCAGGGCATTTCCTCTCCTTCTGTCACCTGATAGTAGGGAAATTGTCAGACAGAGGCCTGCTAGGCCAGAGGACATCCCAGGCTCTTCTCACTGCAGAACACAAAGGACCTGGCCACAGGTCAGATGTCTCTGGAAAAAACAAGAGGCAGCTGCTCCCAAGTCCCCAGCCTGCAAATATTGCTGGAAGGAAGCAAAAGGAAGAGAAGTGAAAGACTTCCTGTTCACCTCTGCCGTGGCTGAGGCTCCATCCCTGCAGCGTGGCCCTGGCAGCCTGCTCTAGCTGGAGGAGCTCCTGCTGAGTGCAGGGGGTGCAAGATGACCTTTGAGGGTCCCTCCCACGCTGCTGCACTCTGTCACTCCGAGTCTGTGGTTCGTGGTGTGTTTGACAGAGCACTGCCTGCTTTGTCTGCTCCGGCTCTGCACACTCCCCCTGGCAGGGCTGGAGCAAGTTCTGGGGGTTCCCTCTTTTCTTTCTGCCGATCACTTCGCCACCCCAGAGGAAAGAAAATGTTGTTGAGGAGAGAAGCAGCAGGGAGGAGTTCCGCCTTCAGCAGCGCGCTGCGGTGCTGTGCGCGGCTCAGCCACAGCCGGCAGGCTGCTGGCGTCACCCAGTGGGCAGAGAAGCTGCTCACAGGCAGGTGGCACAGGGAGCTGTGTGCGGGAGCAGCTGGCTCCTGACTCACACAAACAGCCTGCTCCGGCAGCAGCTGAGGTGCATTCTGTGCATCAGCTCACTCCCACTCAACCCCCACCTCGTTCCAGCCTCCTGTCGGGGAGGAGAGCTGGGGAGAGCAATGAGGTTCAGCGTGGACTTGGCTGACTGCAACCTGTGCCTCTGGGCAGACAACTGATTCCTTGGGAGCAATGTCCAGGGGCAATGGGAGTTTAAGAAGCTAAGGTCTGTGGATTTGTGAAGTGATTCTAAACTCACTTCCAAAGTGAACCTTTCCACACCAGGAGGAAGGCTGCTGAAGGACAGGACCCCTGCCCAAGGCTTGCTGCAGTGGGGGTTGGACTAGATGACCTTCAGAGGTCCCTTCTGACCCAGACTGTTCCAGGATTCTGCCCAAAGGCACTCTCCTGCAGGTGTGCTGGCACCAGGGCAGTGCTCCTGTGCCCCAGCTAAGGCCACTGGGATAAGCCAAGCTCTGCTCTTTGTATTGGTCACCTTCCTGTGGCTCACCCAGATCGAACCCCAGCTGGGAAGCCAGCAGCAGACACCCCTGCAGGCAGGGCTGAAGGGCAGGGGAGTGCAAGCAGCTTGGGGCTGCCTGAGAACCAGCAGAGCAATCTGTGGAGTGCAGAGGGGACAGGAGGTGGTCCTCTGGCTTCCCCTGCCTGGGAGCCTGCAGCTCATCCTAGAGTCACAGAATGGGCTGGAAGGGACCTCACAGAGCTCTGCAGGGAGTTCATTTTGGTACAGGAAATTCACCTCCACTGTAGCAGAGAATCCATACAAAAATCTTCCCTCCTTTAACTGAATGTGTGTAGCTCTGCTAATGGAGTTAATGGATAAGATTGATTAACTAGAATCAAGCTAATAACCAATACTGTTAGCTGAATCTACTAATGCACAGTATGTGTGGGCTACTGTTAACAGACTAGTGCTGCTTAGTCCTGTGGCTTTCAGAGATCAGTAGCATTCATCTAATGCTATGAATGGAATACATTGATGCTCAGGCTGGGAGTAATTAACACCATTACATTACTAGTACTACATAAATCAATTAACTGAGAGTTTGCTGTGACAGGAGGGGGAAGGGTCTGAAGCTTGAGGAGGGCAGACTGAGACTGGAGAGGAGGAAGAAATTCTGAGCAGTGAGGCTGGGGAGACTCTGGCACAGGCTGCCCAGGGAGGCTGTGGCTGCCCCCTGCCTGGAGGTGCTCAAGGCCAGGCTGGATGAGGCCCTGAGCAGCCTGGGCTGGTGGAGGTGTCCCTGCCCAGGGCAGGGGGTTGGAACTGGATGATCTTGAAGGTCCCTTCCAACCCAACCCAACCCATTCTGTGATTCTCTGAGCTGTGGATCACCTGCTGAGCATTTGAAGCAAAGGAGGGCTGTGAATGAAGTCCCCACTGAAACATGCAGCCAGGCATGACTCACATGAGCTGAGTCAGCTCTACTGCTGCAAGGCTTAGCTGGAGGCTGTTTCCAAACCAACCCTTTCCTACACGTGGGGAGGTTATGACAGCAAGTCCCTTGTGGAGGACATTGCAGGAGCCAACCCCCCACCCTTCTGCCTTGTAAAAGAAAGGGGGGGAAACATTTACAATTCTCTTCCTCTTCATCCTCCTCTTCATCCTCTTCATCACTGAGGTTTATAATCACTGGAGGGTGACTGGGTAGGAAAGTGTTCTCTTGACTTCTGGGTGAAGCTACAAGCAGAGGATGAAAGGGTTTTAGCTCGTGGACTCTTGCTTCTCCTAGCAAACTTCTGTGGGTCACAACTCTGCCAAGCACAAAGTGCAGGCTTTTGGCAGGGAATGTGAGGCTCATGGAAATAATTCACACTTCACTGGAAGAAAACCCAAAGAGAGATTTGGTTTGTCCCTTCGAGGTTTAGACCTACCCAAAAAACCAACTCAGTACCAGGGCAGCATCCCCTGAGAGCCAGGAAATGAAGAGGGTGAAAAACCATCCCTTTGTATGCCTCCAGCTGGCAGCTTTGCTGCCCTAGCTGCCATTACTGCACCAACAGTGCAGCTGGGCCTTCTGTCCAGTTGTGAGGCAAGGAGTTGAAGCAGGAGCTCTTCAGCTCGCTGCTTCTCCTTCTCTTGCTCGCCTGTGAGCAGCACCAGGATCATGCTAACCCCCCCCAGCAACAGCTGATTGCTGAATTCTGGTTTGCTTCCCGGCCCTGCAGGCCCTCACCCTGCACCCAGCTGTCCGCCAGGACTCCGGGCAGACAGAGCTCCTCTTAGAGAGGGCTGAGAGAACACCCAACAGCTCGCCCTGGGGGAGGGTTTCCCCATCAGCAATCTGCTTTCCAGCTCTTTTCCTGCCCCAGATGCTCCTCCTGGGCTCCAAAAGCCTGCACCCAGTGTTGAAGGCTGGTAACTTTGTTCCAAAGGCTGAGCTGGAAATCCTCAGCAGGGCAACCTGCTGCCAGCCACACAAGAGGTGTCTCAGCCACACAAGAGGTGTCTCAGCCACACAAGAGGTGTCTCAGCCACACAAGAGGTGTCTCAGCCACACACCTGCTCTACCCACAAGCAGTACTGCTCCCGGCCCTGCCAACCTCCTCCTCCCATCCTGCACGACCCTTACTTGCTCTTAACGCTGCCCACTAAGCATCTTCACTTCTAGAGAGACTTAATGTAGCAAACACTCAACTGAAGCAACATTTTCACTCCACAGAGCTCACAGAAACGGTCGGTGGAGCCTTCCTGTGTCAGGGCACACAGAGGTCTGTAACATGACAGCTAAGAAAAGTCCCTGTGGCAAGCCTGCTGGAATCACAGAATGGGCTGGGCTGGAAGGGAGCTCCAAAGCTCATCCATCCCAGCCCCCCTGCACTCAGCAGGGACATCCTCCACTAGACAGGTTGCCCTGAGCCTTGTCCACCTCCTGCAATTCCTCCTCTGCCTTCCCCTTTCTGGGATCACACCTAACTGATGATTTGCCTGTCAGAGTTCTCGGCCTTCACACACACCCTGCAAGCACTGGGAGGACATTTGTGTGTATTTGCTTCCTCTAGGGACAAAGGGGGCAGCAAAGATCTCTACTCACTGTTGCTAGGTGGCAGGAAGAGCCCATTGATGTGTCGAGGCTTGCTGTGGTAGAAGGCACAGCTGATCCTCATACAGCCCTGGGGTTGTGTTTCCCAGAAGCAGGAAACGGTGCTGGCCTTCTGCAGGGCGAAACAGGCTTCAGATGGTGCAACTACCCCAACAGGGATGGAGTCAGCACGTGGTTTGCAGGGTGTGCAGCTGTCAGCACATGGCCAAGACTTTGTGGCACCACATCCTGCTCTTTCAGAACATTCAAAGTGATCTTTAAAGTCATTTTGAGCTCCAGATAGCTCTAAAGCTCTCTAGAGGGAGGTCAGTGGAGCTTTCCTTAGGGAAGAGTTCCCAGCCAAGAAGAGGAGGGAAAGCCATCTACCTACTGCACTGCAGGCCTCTCATGGCATGCTGGGGGGAAAGCAGCTGCTAGGCACTGATGGCTGAGCTTTAAGGGCCCTTCCAACCCCACCCACTCCATGAATCTTTGCTTCCACTTCCTATTGGAAACGCCAACCTGGCAGCAGGCCAGCCCTGTTTTCAGACTCAAGGATGTGCCTGGAGGAACTTGCTCCTTTCTACCTTAACTTCCACAACTCCAAACTGCAAACCAGATGTGGAGATCTCCCCCAGTACCACAGCCAAGAGGTTTACCCCAGTGACAGAATCTGCACCTGGAACCCTGAGACGGGAAAATGGCTTTGTGGGGAAGCCACAGTTGGCTCCTATGGCCTAGTGGTTGTGAGTGTGAACCTCCTCTTCTGGAGCACTTGGGGTTTGATTCCTGGGGGAGATGACAGAGTCCATGCATGACGGAGGCAGCAACAAGCAAGAGCTCAGGTTTGTGTGCTGGGTCTCCGTCCTGCTCTATGCCCTGCTCCACACCCAGGAGCCAGCTGCAGGTGCCAGGCTTCTGGTCATGCCTAGAGGAGTCTGAGCCCCTTTTGAAGGAAAGCAAAGGCACAGCTGGCAGTGCTTGGGTGTTCGGAGCTGTCTCACCCAATTCCAGGCACTAACAGCTGGGCCTGAGAGGAGCATCTCCAAGCTCACCACTTGCAGACACTTCAGCACGCCCGGGGCCATCGGCTGGGACACGGCGGGGTGCGGGGCGGCGCCATCTGCGGGGCGGCCTGCCCAGGAGCCCCGGGCAGGGACGTGTCCCGGTGAGCCCCACGCCCGCCCCCCCTCATCCAGGAGGCACAGAAGCAGCTCTGTGCAGCACACACCCGTTGGAAGGGCCTGGTTCACAGGGGGTGCTTTGCAGCAGCCAGCAGCCTGTGCCAGCAGGAGCCACAGCCACGATCCGTTTGTGGAAGGCTGCTTCCATGCAGTGACCTTTGGGAGCAGTTTTTAACCTGGGTGTTCCTTAAGCAGCTGAGCCCAGGTCCCAGGGGAAGCTGTGCACAGCTCCCAGGATCTGCTCTTCTCACCACTTCTGAAACTCGAGTATTTGACCTAGAGAGGCAGTCCTGACCCAGAGGGACATCCCTGCTCCTAAGCTGACCTCCCTTTCGGCACAGATGCATCAAGGGCTTGCCAACCCCTCCAACTGCACAGCATTTACCTGGGTGTGTGGGGAATAGAAATAGCAACAGTGCTCACTGCCTCCTGAGGCCATTTCCACCTCCTGTGCTCCTCCTCCTCTCCCTGAGCACCAGCACAAGGTCCAGGAGCAGGGCAGCAGCCTTCAGGTAAAGCCTAATCTGCTCCTGGAAGCAGGACTTTTCTTGCCCACTCTGGACCCTCAGCACCTCAGCCCTGCTGCTGTGTTGGCACCAAGCCCCCAACTGACAGCCAGATACAGTTGAACGAAGGAGCTGCTGCCTGCTCCTGCCTTGCTGAGCCGGCCAAGGCCGTTGCCAGCCGGTTTAGAATGTTGCCCTTCCATGGTTGCCAACCGCTCCTGCGGGCTGGTGACATCAGCAGGCTTATGCAGCCCCTCCTGCAGCACCCCCTCCCTGCTCCCCCCTGCTCTGGGGCAGCTAGGGGAAACTGGGCAGCTTCAGAGTCTCCCACTACAGCCTTTCAACGGGCAAGAAACCTCAACCGATGCCCGGCTTCTTGAGTGGGAGCTGAGGACCAAATCCCTGGGACCACAAAGACAAATCCCTGGGACCACAAAGACAAATCCCTGGGACCACACAAAGCCCAATCCCTGGGACCACAAAGCCCAATCCTTGACTACTGACTATTCTTGGGGCTATTTTCAACCACATATTCTTGCACCCTATGTTTCCTCTTCCTGCAGCACAAATCTTTGACTTTTGACTATTTTTTTTTACTATTTTGGGGACTATTTTAAAAGCAGAATTCCTGCACCCAGTGCTTCTCTTTCTGTGCCACTTTGGCATGAGAAACCTGCTGAGTGACTCAGATATCAGTAGATGGTCCCAAGAGGAAGGGCACAGGAACATCTCCGGTGCCTGACCACTGGGGCGTTGCCACTGGGATCAGATGATGTCTGCAGGAAGCACAGGATGGAGCTGCTCACTGGGGTGGAGATGGGGAGGGCTGGGGAGAGCTGTGCACAGAGAAGTGAGGCAAAAGGCCTCCCACAGTTCCATCAGCCCCACAACTGGCCAGGGCACAGAGGGACGGGAATGCAGGAGAGCAGATGAGGCCCATGAGTAAGGAACTCTCAGCAGACTGGAGCAACCACAGGGAGAAAGCTGTCAAGGGCTTTGTGAGCAAGGACTCTTTGTACCTATCTGGCTGTGCCTAGGTGAGGTGCAGGAGAGCGTCAGGAGGAGCTAATTTGGTACTGAGTCTGAAGGACAGGTTTTGGCAGCAAGGGGGCTACTGGGGTGGCTCCAAGATGGACCTGCCAGGGGCCCAGGCTGAGCCCCTCAGAGCATGGCAGCTCCTCTGTGACAACTGCTGAGCCACAGCAGGCAGGGGACTGGGAATCCCTGCAGACATGAAGGTCAGTGAAGGAAGTGGAGAAGTTGTTTCTGATGTCAGAGCACAGATTCTGCTGGTGAAGACCACGGTGAGGCAGAGTGGGGTCCTGCAGCTTATGGAACTGCATGGGGAAGCAGATATCCACCTGCAGCCCCAGGGGAACCCACTGCTGCAGCAGGATGTGCCCTAAAGGAAGCTGCAGAGAGGAAGCTCCTTGCAGGACCTGTGACCCCCCAGAGAGAAGCCTGCGGAGGCCTCCTGCTGGAGCAGTCTGTGTCTGGAGGACTCGGGGGAACAGCACGAGAAGGGAAGGAGAACCAGAGACAAATGTGTGATGGTGACCACAACCCTCACTGCCCATCCCTGAGGAGCATGAGGGAGACCAGAAGTGAAGCTGGGTGTGGAAAGAAGGGCAAGATGCTTGCAGGTTTTATTTCTGATGCCTCTAGCCAGATTTGATTGGCAATTAATTTCCTTGAGTTGATCCTTCTCCTCCTGCCCTTATCTCAACCCTCAGGCCTGGATTCCTTTATCTCGCTGCCTTTAACTCCCATTTTTTTATCTGCCTTAAACGCCATTTTTCTTCTATCTGCCTTTAATTCCATTTTTATCTGCCTTTATTTCCATTTTTTATCTGCTTTTACTTCCATTTTTCTATCTGCCTTAAATTCCATTTTTCTTCTGCCTTTAATTCCGTGTATCTGCCTTTACTTCCATTTCTTCCATTTTTTATCTATCTGCCTTTAATTCCCTTTTCCACCTATCCACCTTTAATTCTACGTTTTTCTGCCTGTCAGTTCTCTCCCGTGCAGCCGGGGCGGGAGGCAGTCACGGGTTGCAGATCAGCCAAAGGGAAGCCCTGGGCGCAGGGCAGCCAAGATGGCGGCTGGGCGGGAAGCAGCCTGAGGAAAGGCGCCGGGCCGGGCCGGATAACGGCTGCGGGACGAGACGGGAGACAGGGAAGGGCGGCGGCTGGCCCGGAAGCCCCGGCCGCTTCCGGTGGCGACGGAGCCACTTCCGGTGCGACGCCTGGGCCGGTGACGTCACCTCCCGCGGGCCGTGCCGCGGCTTCCTGTCGGGCACCGCGAAGCCGCTGGGGCTGGGGGCGGCGCCAGGCCGCGGCCATGAACCGGCGCGGTGCGGTGCAAAGGAAGGTGCCGTGCTTGTTCGTGACCGAAGTGAAGGAGGAGCCGTCGGCCAAGCGGGAGCGCCAGGTGCCCCCGGGTGGCGCGGGGCTGGCTGGGAGGGAGGGAGCCGGCGGTGACGGCGGCACCGGTCGGGCCTGGCCTGGCCGCAAAGCGGGGGGCAGCCGAATGAAGAGAGGTTTTGCTGCAGATCTTGAGAGGTAAAGGATTCCACAGGGTTGCCCTCGTGAATGCAGGAAGGTTGGTTGGGAGCCGTTTGGGTTCCGTCCCATGCTTTTCCTGGCGAGGGGATCCAGAGGTTTGCCCTGATCCTGCTTTTTCTGCGAGCTGGGAATAGTCGTGGGAAGGAATGAGGCCACTCCACCCTGGCTGGGAGCATCTGCAGGACCAGGAGTTGCTCTGTGTTTTGCTAGCAGAAGGGGACAGTGAGCGCCGCACAAGTCAGAGCTGCCTCGGGAGGGAGGGGTGCTGGTTCCACAGGAGAGTATTCGAGTGCAGACACAGCTGATGACATGGTTGCAGGGAAACGCTTGGAGCAGCCCTGTGCAAGGCCTCCCAGGAGTTTGGGCTAGCTGTGGCCAGGGATCTTGCAGACCTCCAGGTCGTTTATTTCTCTGCTGGTTCTGAGTGGAGAAGCGCTCAGCTGGCAGCACTGAGTGCTGGGCACCAGCATGCTTCTGCCAGCTTGCACTGCTCTGAGCACTGCACTAACTTGGTGCTTCTGACTTCCAGCTCCCAGTGCAAGCTGCACATGGTCACAGACTTGTTTTGGTTGGGAAAGAGCTTTAAGATCACCAAACCCAGCCATTCTAAATGATGAAGTTCCATTTCTAACACAGAAGACACCTCAAAGCCTCCCAGCATTGCACTGGGACCCTTCCACCTCACATGCACTATTTAAAGGGGAAGGCAAAGTCACCTCTGACGTAGTCAAGAATGGCAAAGCAGCAGGGGGGTGCAAAAGATGGCCTTTGTTGTAGAGCATTCCCAACCTGTCCCATCCTGAAGAAACCAGGCACTGGCAGTCAGCAATGTAATGAGCAGTACCAGGCCTAGAGGGGCCAGCTGCAGGGAGCAGGCATCCAGATGGGAACAAGGCAGTGGTGCAGCCATGCTGGGGGGTTACAATAATTGTCTTCTTTTCAGCCATTTAAAGTTTTGGCAACTGAAACTCTCAGTGGAAAAGCCTTAGAGGCAGATCTGTCCAGTGCCATTCCCACTGAGAAGGTGGATGGGACCTGCTGCTATGTCACTGCCTATGAAGGTAAGGGGAAGTGATCCCCCTGCAGTCCTCATGCCGACCAGGAGCTGCTTTTGCACAGCTGCTGTTGTGTGGTTATTGGATGAATTCAACTCTCATGAGGCACCCTCAGCACAAGCAGTTACCATAACCGTCCCAGGTGCTTGCAGACCCCCTGCTCAGTGGAGCTGCCCATCCTCCTGGAGCTTCACTGCCATCAGCTGGGCAGGACATAGGATTCACACAATTGGCTGCTTTCTCCTGCTCAGCTCAGAGATCCATAGAGGGGGCTGGGTGAGAAGGGAGCTTGAAGATCCTCTCTTTGCAGCCCCTCTGCCATGGGCAGGATTTAAGCCAGGGAAGGAATTCCTGCAGCTTCAGAGTGTCTCATCACTAAGGCTCCTCTGAGCACTGGGATTTGTGTGATGGAAGCTGTTTGTTGGCCTGGGGGAGAAGCAGAAGCGTGGAGGCCAGGAGGAAAGTGGTTCACTGCACCACTTGGTTTCTTGCCTCGAGCTGAAGTTGTAAGGAAACTTTGGTTCCCCTGGGCAAGAGGCTACAAACAGGTTGGGAGGTTCCTAGAGAGTGATTGATTGATTGATTGATTGAAGTGCTGTCCCTGGACACCAGCTGCCTGCAGTGGCAGATGCATCCTGTGCTGCCTCTCCTGTCGTCAGCTGTGGCAGCCTGCAGGCTGTGGTGCCTCTGAACTGCTGCTTCTCTCCCTCTGGATCCTGCAGGGAAGCCCTGCCTGTGGGCCAGGCTGGACCGCAGACCCTCCAAGCAGGCCGAGAAGAGGTTCAGACGCTGCCTGTATGCACTGGATGGCTGCAGAGGTCAGTGAGGCCTTCCCTCCTGTGGCCACTGGGGCTGCTGATCAGCTCCAGCCTAGCACAGGGGCTGCCAGTGGTCCCAGAATCACAGAGTTTGGGGTTGGGAAAGCTCTCTGAGATCATCCAGTCCAACGTCAGCCCAACCCCACCATGGCCACCAAACCATGGCCCCAGGTGCCATGGCCCCAGGTTTGTGGAACCCCTCCAGGGCTGGGGACTCCAGCACCTCCCTGGGCAGCCTCTGCCAGTCCCTGACCACTCTGGCAGCAAAGTCATTGTTCCTCCTCTCCAACCTAACCCTCTGTACTGTCACTCTTGCCTCTGAGAGAAGTTGGAACTGGAACTGATGGGGGAAAGGCAGCAGCTAAGGCAGTGGTGGGAACAGGGACTTCCATTTGTGGATGCTGAAATTCTGAGGGCCCAGCTGAGTGGTCACAGGTCCGTGGGGCCTGATGGAAGTGGAACCTGCAGATGGGAAGGTTGGAAGGGACCTTGAAGATCATCCAGCTCCCACTCCCCTGCCATGGGCAGGGACACCTCCCACCAGCCCAGGCTGCTGAGGCTCCATCCAGACTGGCCTTGGACACCCCCAGGGAGGGGATGTTAAACCAGGGTGGGATCAGAATCCTTGCACTGAAAGAGGGTGAAGGTGTAAGATGGGCTCAGCCACAAACTGAGTCTCCCATTTTGGTGTCCAGAGTTTGTGTGGAATGTTGAAGAGGATTTCAAGCCTGTCCCAGACACCTGGATTCCAGCCAAGGACATTGAGTTCTCTAATGGCAACCCTTTGCCTGATGAAAATGGCCACATGCCAGGTACCTGTGGTGAGGTGGGAGCGGGGGCACTGCACTGCTGGCGTGACTTGGGTTGGTTGAGGGGCTGGCAGCAGTAGCTGACACCTGCAGAGAGCACTGGGCCTGCCCTTCCTTCCTTGCCTGTCCAGAGAGGCTTTGCTCTCCTGATCCCCAGTGGCAGCCCTTCAGGCCTGGGGGGCTTGGGGGGGTTGGTGTCCTCTCTGCCATACCACACAGAGCTCCTGTGGCTGTGTGTGGCTGCAGGGCTCTCAGTGCCTGTGCTCACTGCAGTGTCCTGTCCTAGGCTGGGTGCCTGTGGAGAAGCACAGCAAGCAGCACTGCTGGCACTGCTCTGCCATCAGCTATGAGGCTGAGGTGGCTCTGGTGCTGAGGCACCACACAGAGCCAGGCCTGCTGGAGATCAGCCCTGTGCCACTGGCAGAGCTGCTGGAGCAGACCCTGGAGCTGATTGGGACCAACATCAACAGCAATCCATATGGTGAGTTTGCAGGGGCTGCTCTGAAAGGCTTCTGGGTGCTGACAGCTTGGAATGAGCACTCTGCAGCTCCCAGCTTCAGCCCCAGGCTTCTGAGGCAGGAGAGGCTGCAGCCCTCTCACACAGCTAGCAGCAAGGGTTTGTTTCTTTAACACAGGCTTGGGAAGCAAGAAGCAGCCAATTCACCTGCTGGTACCACATGGAGCTTTTGAGATCAAGAACCCCCCTGCTCTGAAACACAAGGCCATCCTCTCCTGGTTTGAGGGCTGCAGTGAGGGCAAAGTGGAAGGCATTGTGTGGCACTGCCAGGATGGCTGCTTGATCAAGGTGAGGCGATCAAGGCTGGAGGGGGCCTGGGGCAGCCTGGGCTGGGGGGAGGGGTCCCTGCCCATGGCAGGAGGCTGCAACTGGATGAGCTTTAGGTCCCTTCCAACCCAAGCCATTCTGTGACTCCATGAATCCAAACAGATAATCATTGATAATGTCAGGAGCTGTCACTTCCTGTCCTGGCTTCCAGATCCTGCCGTGGGCACTGCTCAGGTGAGAGCAGAGTGCTGCTGCCATGGCAGCCCTGAGCTTTGGCATTGCCTGGGGGGCTCCAAGGAACTGCAATGTAATCAATGATCAGCTGTGGCCCTGGCACCGGGGGCCAGGGTGGTGGTGGGCCGCTGGTTGGACTGGATGGTCTCAGGGGGCTTTGCCAACCCCCACAGCTCTGACTGACTGCTGCCCCTGTCCAGCAGCACCCAGCGCTGCCAACCTTGGTGCGACCTGCCGATTCTCCCTGGGCGTGCTGACTGCTGGGCAGGGGCTGTAACTGCTCAGCCTGCAGGAGCTCTCAGCCTGTGCTTCATCCCTGGGAGGCTGAGCAGTTGGCAAGGGACCCCAGCAGCACAGGCTCCACGTGCCCAGGCTGGCACCTCCTGGGCTCTCAGAGCTCTGACCTCTCTCCTTCTCGCTGCAGCTCCATCGCCACCACCTTGGCTTGCGCTGGCCCCTGGCAGAGCCTCACCTGAGCTCCCAGCCTGTGGTCATCTCCTTCCACACAACTGAGCACCACTTTGACTTGGAACCAAAGAGTTTGTTTCACCAATTTGCCAAGCTGGATGGGCGAAGGTTTGACAGGCTCCAGGACATCAAGTTTGATGCTTGAAATCATCTTCCTCTTCCCAGTGTTTGCTCTGCTGCCTTCCTCTCCCTTCAGTCTCCCCTGGAGCTCTGCAGGTTCTCTCCCAGCTTGGGCAGCAGGCCAGGTGCTTGCTGCCAGACTTCCCTCAAGGACTAACTTCCTTCTGAAAACTCCTGCCCTTCTCAGCCCTTTCCTGGGAGCTGTTGGGATGCAGAGTCAAGGCTGCTGTCTCTCACTGGCCGGTCCTGATGCCTTAGCTGAGGAAGGCAATCGGCTGCTCAAGGCCGTGGCTTGCACTGCTGTCAGCAGTCACATCACACTGGGCCCTGGGGGCTCAGGCTGATGCTCTGCCTGGGTCTAACAGCAGAGGGAAGCTTTCAGGTGGGACCAGAAATAGGCCTGGAACTGGAGCAGGTTTTGCACAGTTGTAACAATTCCCTTTGGAGGGAAACCTCTCCCCTGTGTTATTTGAGCTGCAGCATTGTGCTGCTACTCAAAAACCTAATGAGCTGCAGCCTGCTGCTCTGGGACAGAAAGGAGGAAGGGGTGGAAAGTGTCCTGGTTCTGCTCTGCAGATCCTTGGGGGTTGGAGGCATGAGCTGGCTTTTGATGGCAGCTCAATGGGGAAGCTTCATCAAGGGCACATGAAGTAAGATGGTGTAGGAACAATAAAGGTGAGAATGGATGCTTGGAGTTGTCTTTATCTGATCTGTGCTGGAACAGTGAGCAGCCAGCTGCAGCAGAACACCACCAGGCTGGCTGAGACAGCAGCACTGCAGCTGCACTGCTTTGCCCTTGGGTCTTCAAGAATGGGTTGGGTGGGAAGGGACCTTAAAGCTCATCCAGCTCCAACCCCCTGCCATGGGCAGGGACACTCCCACCAGCCCAGGTTGCTCAGGGCCTCCTCCAGCCTGGCCTTGAACACCTCCAGGGAGGGGACAGCCACAGCCTCCCTGGGCAGCCTGTGCCAGAGCCTCCCCACCCTCACTCTCAACAATTTCTTCCTCCTCTCCACTCTCAGTCTGCCCTCTCCCAGCTCAAAGCCATCGTTCCTCATCCTGGCACTCCCAGCCTTGTCACAAGTCCCTCCCCAGCTCTCCTGGAGCCCTTCAGGTACTGGAAGTCAATCCCCACAAAAGACCTGGAAGGGAGAAGGGAAGCCCTGCAGCAACCCTGCTCTGCAGAGCAACTGGGGCGGATTGCAAGGCCACGTGAAGCTGCTGTGCCCGCAGGGTGCCCACAGGGTGCCCGCAGGGTTCTGTGTGTGCCCTCAGCCAGGTTGCTGCTGCCACCACGCTGGGAGGGGTGGCTGCCACCCCATCAGGCTGTGCTGCCATTCACTGAGACCTGGGCTGGCTCAGGAACCCCAAGAGGATCAACAAGTGAAGGGTCCTGCCCCTGGGGAGGAACAACCCCAGGCACCAGCACGGGTGAGGAGCTGCCCTGCTGCAAAGCAGCTCCACGGAGCAGGACCTTGAGAGTCCTGGTGGACAGCAAGTTCTGCATGGCACAGCAATGTGCCCTGGTGGCCAGGGGGCCAAGGGCCTCCCGGGGGGCAGCAAGGACGGTGTGGCCAGCAGGGCTGGGGAGGTTCTCCTGCCCCTCTGCTCTGCCCTGCTGAGACCTCACCTGGAGTGCTGTGTCCAGTTCTGGGCTCCCCAGGCCGAGAGGGCCAGGGAACTGCTGGGGAGAGTCGAAGGGAGGCCATGAGGATGCTGAAGGGCCTGGAACCATCTGTGTGATGAGGGAAGGCTGAGCCCTGGGGCCGGTTAGCCTGGAGGAGGCTGAGAGGGTCACTTCCTAACAGCAGTGAGGAACAAGGTCTGTGTCCCCTCTACACTGCAGGCAGTGGCCATGGTTAGAAGAGGACCTTCAAACAGCACCTCAGCTGCTGCCGGAGCAGGCTGTTTGTGTGAGTCAGGAGCCAGCTGCTCCCGCACACAGCTCCCTGTGCCACCTGCCTGTGAGCAGCTTCTCTGCCCACTGGGTGACGCCAGCAGCCTGCCGGCTGCGGCTGAGCCGCGCACAGCACCGCAGCGCGCTGCTGACGGCGGAACTCCTCCCTGCTGCTTCTCTCCTCAACAACATTTTCTTTCCTCTGGGGTGGCAGTGATCGGCAGAAAGAAAAGAGGGAACCCCCAGAACTTGCTCCAGCCCTGCCAGGGGGAGTGTGCAGAGCCGGAGGGTTGAGCTGGAAGGTAGGGAAGGCACAAGGGGAAGGGATGGGCACCAGTGAAGACAGCAGCAGCAAACTGGAATCCAAAGGAAGTTCCTTTTCTCACAGCACGTCATCCAGCTGTGCAAGCCTTTGCCACAGGATGGTGTGGAGGCCAAAGTCCAAGAGTCTCCAGCATGGGATCTGATACCCTGCTGAGGGGCAGCTGCACTGGCACCTATCAAACTGACAGCCCAGACCCATGGGCATGGCTCCTGCCCCCAGCACCCCAAGGCTCCTTCTTCAGGGCTGCTCTCGACCCACTCTGCACCCAGCCTGGATGAATCCAACCTTCCCAAGGCATCTCCTGTGGAAGGAACAGAAGTCCCTGGGAAAGGAAGCAGCAGGAATGGTCGGTGCTGAGGGGTTGGTGCTGGGTTTTAACTCAGCACGAGCCGTGGGTTTGCAAAGCCACTTCTTGCAAACAGAGTAAAAGCTTCGGCTGCCTCCTGCCCCCCAGAGCCCAGCTGGCTCACGCTTGGGGCTCAGGATTTCAGCCCTGGCTGAAGATCTTTAGGTGGGGGCAGGGGCAGAGGCAGAGAGGGCCGTCCCTGTGGCAGGAAGTGGATGCCAGGATCAGAGCACAGCGATTGCCCCTGGGAGCAGCTGCCTGCTCCAGCTGCTTCTGTGCAACCCTCTCCTCCAGGCAGCTCCAGGCCTCTGTGCAGAGCTGGCTGAAAGCAAATGTTTACTGTCCCACAGCATCTCCTCTGGCCTCACATCTTCAGTCAAACTTCAGCTGAAATCTCTCTCTTTGAAGCCATGAATTCCTCCTCCTGACCTCCCTGGCATTTATTTAGCTGACCAGGAGCTGTTTCAAGAGGAAATGAGGGCTGGGCTCCGAGCTCCCCAGCGTGCTGAGGGCAGCCCTTGGAGTCCTTCAGAGGGCTTCATCTTGAAGCTTTTTTCCTGCTGATCTGAGGAAATCCCCCAAGTGCAGAGGAAATTGGTTGGCTGCCTCGAGAGGGAAGCAGCCAAGACGAAGGAAGGGTTGGACCCTGCTTTAACGCTCTGGGAGAGGCCTCCCCTGCCTGGGAAGAGGTCTGCTGCATGGAAGCTTTACAAGTGAAAATCCACACAAAGCTGCTTGGGTTCTCTGGTTCTGAATCATCCTCAGCTGCAGACATCAAACACCTGTGTGATCCTGCCAGGAGCTGTAAGTCAGCTCAGCTGCTCTGCAGCATGCAAAGGAGAGCTCACTCCCCCTCCTCTGTACTTCACAGCCCGGGGGGGAGGCACTGCAAAACCTGAGCAGACGACAAAGTCTCCATCAGAGGCATCTGAGCTCTGCTGTTACATCCAGAGGAACCCCAGCAGGGCCAAGTCTTTCCCATCTGAGCAGGGCTGCACGGCTGCCAGTGGGTTTGTCAGGCTGCTTCTCTGAGGGCAGCCTGAAGCCAGAGGACTTTCCCCTGCTGGGCCCAGGTGAAGTTTGCTGATCTGCAGGGAACGTTCCTAGAGAGAGGAAGAAGGAAATTAACCTCGAGAGGGACTGTCACAGAGCCAGGCAGAGAGCTTGGGATAACTTGGAGGCAGCCCCACTTGACCCCTTCAGCCAGCTGGACAGCTGCAGCAGGGCACATGAGGGGAAGAGGCTGGGCTGAGCTCCCAACCCCTACCCCATGGCTCTGCTTAGTGTCTGGAAGTCCTCTTCTCCCAGAGGTTAAAAGCAAGCAGGACAGAGATGGATGTGCTTGCAACCCCAACCTACTGCTGCCAGTAATAAACCATTTTCCTTTTGCCTCCTTTCCCAGAGTGCTGCTGCTCTGGAGTTCAGGACTTCAGGAGCAGTGAAGTTCAGCTCTGACCTTTCACATGTTTTATGTGCAGGAATGAGGGAGAAAAACAAATCCCCTCCCTCTCTGCCCGGCCCGCTGGGGATGGCTCCCTCATCATTTCCCTCCCAGCCTCTTGGCCAAGGGTTTGCTTAGCTCTGGAAGGAGCCTCCCACCCCTCCCTCCCAACTCACCTCCTGGCTTTCCCTCAAGCCTTGGCTCTTCAACCACTCTGCATTAGAGTGACCCCAGCAGGGGCAAGGGAGCCTTGCTCTGGCAGTTCATACCCTCAGAGCTGCCTGCCCAGGAACCTCCTGGTGGCTCTGCAGGGAACCAAGCCACAAGGGAACGTTGTAGGAGACAAAACTCTTCCTCGTGCCACAAGCTGCCAGCCTGTGGCAGCCAGCTGCTGCAGGAGGCCATCATGAGGGACAGGCAGCTGAGGAGCTCTGGGAGGCTGTGTCTGGTGCCCCTCCTGTGCTGGGCAAGCAAAGCAAAGCTCCAGGCACGCTTCAATTTTATGCCTGAAGGCACAAACTGATTGCTGCTGGTGGAAGGAACAATGAAATTCCTCCAAGTCCTAGCAGCAGGTACCAAGCAGGGGAACTGTAAGGGAAAGGGCAGCAGAGGTGGCTGCTGGAGGCAGGGCTCACCTGGCAGCCTCAGTGCACTGTGCCCCTGCAGCACAGCACACCTGGGGGCGGTTCTCAGCCTCCCCCCTGCTCAGTCACACAACAGACATGCAGGGAGCAGAGTCCTTGCTCAAAGCACTCTGCAGCGGCAGAAGCTTCCTTCCCCGGCTGCCTGCTGCACTTCTCATCCTCAGCCACAAGGAAACAGAGCTCTGGATGGACTAAAGACTGGAATGAACTTTCCTTGCTGCCAGAGTGGTCAGGGACTGGCAGAGGCTGCCTGGGGTGGGGTGGAGTCCCCAGCCCTGGAGGGGTTCCAGGCACTTGGGGCCATGGTGGGGTTGGGTTGGTGGTGGGACTGGGTGATCTCAGAAGGCTTTCCCAGCCCAAACACTTCCATGAGCTTACACAAGCAGGAACTGGGCAGCACAAGCAGCCCAGGGAAGCCTAATGCAGCCCAGCTGGACACATGCTGGAGTGGCTCCTCAGGACTGTGGCTCCAGGGCAGCCAGCCCCACGGGAGCAGCCCACAGCACCTGAAGTGGAAGGAGGAATCCCAAGAGGAAGCAGCACAGCAGAGAGGTGAGAAGAACAGGTTTTAATGAGAGAAGGAGAAATACAGCAACACAGCTGGTACAAAGAGATACACAATTAACACAAGTGTCTAATAAATCAGCAGGGAAGTAGAGAAAGAGGGAGGAGGGTTGGGATGGCTGAAGAAAGAGGCTTGCTCAAAAAGATACAATCTTGAGTCTCATAGATAGATCTGTACATTCTTGGCAGTATAGGAAAGGTCCAGCTCCTACCCAGGGAAGCCTGGAGTGGAAGTACCACGTCCTGCAGAGTGTCTGCCTCTGAAGAGCACTCCCAGGCAGCTCAGCACTCCGAGCACCTCCAAGCCAAGCAAACATCACAGACCCCTGGCGGTGGGCAGGCTTCTCCTAGCAGGAGCAGCTGGATCTGTTCAGTGCTGCCCAGGGAAACAACCCAGCCTGGAGAGCAAAGGGCGAGCGAGGCCTTGGCACTGCACAGCAAGGCAGCGCTGCTCAGGCAGAGACTCAGAGCTCCTGCCTCAGCAGGCTTCCCTGCCTGCATCACTCTCTTGCCTCTCCCCCAGCCAGCTCTGAGCTTTCCTTCCTGCAGATACCAGTGAGGAGAGGAGAGTGCTCCAGGGCCTGGGAATCCCCCAGGGAGAAGGCTGGCAGCCAGAGGAGTGCACCAGCCACGGCCCCTGGCCTCGGCAGGACCCAGGCCCTGCGCTGGCCACAGCCTGAGCACCGAGGGGGCCACCACGCTGCAGACCAAAGGAGGCACTCCTGCTGCTGCCCTGCTTTGGCACTGCCACAGTGTACAGACAGAGTCTCCCTCTTAGCAGCACTACAGCTAGACAGGTGCCCAGGATCTGCTGCTGCTAGTCTCCCAGCTGAGCCATCAGGCTCCCCCACAGCCCCAGCACGGTGGCCGCTGGTGGGACGCTCCAAGGGCTGCCTGAGGAGGCTGCACTGAGCTGGGGACTGGCCTCTTCCAAGTGACTAGAGCCAGGACAAGAGGAAATGGCCTCAAGTTGCACCAGGGGAAGGTCAGGCTGAAGATGAGGAAAGATTTCTTTGCTGCAAGAGTGGTCAGGGACTGGCAGAGGCTGCCCAGGGAGGTGGTGGAGTCCCCAGCCCTGGAGGGGTTCCAGAACCCTGTGGCCATGGCACTTGGTAAGAAAAAGAAACACAAAAGGACAAGGCAGGAGCCAGGCCTGTGCCAGAGCTGCAGCCCCTGCAGCCTCCCCAGCCAGCCACCAGGCTTCATGCCTGCTTCCAAGGCCTGCAGGTCCAGAGCTGCCTGAGGCTGTGTCCAAAGCAGCATCAGCAACTGGCAGCAGAGGGGCAGAACAGCTCCCGGGGGGGGGTGGTGCAGCTGAAGGAAGGAGGCTGACACCAGACAGAGCTGGAGGGAGGAGCCCAGAGCCTGATCCACACGGAGCTGGCTCTTGCCTTTCCAGCACAGCAGGCCTGAGCCTGGCTGCAAAGAGCAGAGGAGCTGGGGGTGTGCAGGGCTGCTAAGAGCAGCAGTCTGCTGAACGTTTCCTGCCTCCACACTCGGGAGAAGCTGTGGACTCCAGAGTGTGCCACATGTGACTTCCCTCTGTAGCCCTGCCAGCAGCTCCCTGCTGCAGGTTGCTCTTTTCAACATTTCCTCTTCTGTTTCAGCTCTCATTTATTAAGCAGTTCCACAGCAGCTTATCCAGGTTCTTCTCTTTCCCTTCCCTGTGGTTTCCTTGGCAATCTGTGCTGCCCTGAGGGCCTGGGCTGGGAACTGCTAAGAGTGCAGCAGGCAGGAAGTGCCAGGAAGCTGTGTGGTGCTTAAGACCAGGCAGAGGGGCAGGCAGGCCCTGCCAGGGGCTCAGCTGCAAAGCCTTAGCAGGAGCAAACAAGACGGAAAAGCTTTCTACTCTGGGGGAAAGGCAGTGTGCATCTGATCCACCCCCACAGCCTGCTGGCTAGAAGGGAGCTCAGGCCTGGTGCTGCTGGGCAGCAAGAGTGACATTTGTGGTCACCTCAGCAGGTAACTGGGAAGTCTGAGAGGAGAACTCCACCTCTGTGCCAGGCAGGCCTCGCAGCACGGCCCCTGGCAGCAGCCATGTGGAGCACCTCTGGGGGTGTGTGGAGAGGAAACTCCTACCAAGCCCTCAAGGGACTAAGGAACAAGTCACTGGTGCTCTGACTAGAAGGCAGAAGGGCTCAGCAGCAGCTGACAGTGGGGAAGGCCTAGGGCCCTGAGCTCTCAGCTCAAGGCTGGGCAGCTGTGGAGCCAAAGCACCTTGGCAGAGCAGCTGGAGGGCGAGCTCTCAGCCCTTGCTGCAGGAGGGAGCAGGCTCGGTCAGGGGGAGGCAGGCTAGGCACAGCTGGGCCACCCTCCTGCTGGGAAGAGTGAGGACAGGGATGTGAGGAGCAACCTGGGTCCAAGGAGCAGCCTGCTGAGGAGCCCTCCCATCCCAGGATCACCAGGGAGGGGGATTTCTGGAAGTGAACGTTCTGAGGTGCAGGAAGGAATAGGAGGGGCAGGCTGAAATGTAGGGCAAAGCTCCCTGGAAGGACAGACAGGACAGCCAGGCTGCCAGCCCTGAGGACTGCATGAGGATGAGAAGTTCAGAGGCACAAGTGACCAAGCTCCTGAAGAGCTGGCTGCAGAATGCTGGAGGAGAGCTGGAGGCTGCTAAGAGAGCACTGGAGGGAAGGACAGGCCTAGCAGAACCTGGAGGAGCCTCTCTCATTGAAGGGTGCTGGAGCCCTGGAGCAGGCTGCTCAGGGTGCTGCAGTCTCCATCTCTGGAGACCTTCAAACCCACCTGGACACACTCCTGTGTGACCTTCTCCAGGCAATCCTGCCTTGGGAGGGGGCTGGACTGGATGATCTCCAGAGGTCCCTTCCAACCCCTGCCACTCTGTGAGAGTCATGGAGCCTAGCTCAGAACCTCCAGAGTCACCTCAGTGCAACCCTTCCCAGGAGGGCTGAAGCCAGAGGAGCCTCTCCAGCCCCTGTGTGCCCTGGCCCTGTCTTCTGCAGCATGGCTACTAGTGCTCCAGCTTCTGCTGGAGGCTCCTTACCTGCTGCAGTGCAGCACAGTAACCCAGGTGAGAAACAAAGGCCAGCCCTCCAGAGCTGCTTTGGGTGGCCATGCAGAGGTGAGGAGGGAGCAGGTTCTGAGGGGGACTGCAGGTGGCAAGAGAGCAAGCAAGAGGCACTAAAGCCAGCACCCTTGAGAGCCATCCTGCTCCTGTGCAGGCTTCACAGCACTGCTCCAGCACCTCCCAGGCCTGGCTGCCCCCCAGGACACAGGTGCATGCAGCCTGCCTGTGAGCACTCCTGGGGGGACATGAAAACCCCTGAGGAGGTCAGGCTGAGCAGTGCAGCATCAGCCAGCAGGAACCTGTTTAAATCTGAGCAGCTGTGGCCCTGGATGAGAGTCCTGGAGGACAACTCCTCCAGGCCTGGCTTTTATCCCAGAGTGTATCTCAAACCTGTCATTGTTACTCTTGTAGAAGCACAAAGATCAGGCACCCTGAACAGCCCTTACTCGTGGTGCTTCTCCTGAGATCAGCTGGCTGCTGGCAGCCACCACTCCTGAGGTTACCAAGCCCTGCCTGCTCCCCTCCTCTGCACCTCGGCAAGGAGCTCCTCCCAGCAGCTGACAGTGAACCACGGAACTGCTCCGCTGGACGAGCTCTCGGGGCTCATCCAGCCCCGCCACCCAGCCCCACCATGGCCACCAAGCCACAGCCCCAGCTGCCAGGCCCACAGGACTTTTGAACACCTCCTGTCCTGCAGAGCCAGCAGTGCCTCCTGCAGCCCAGAGGCAGCTGTGTGCTGGCTGCAGCCAGAGCAGGGTGGGCAGCAGGGCAGCAGAGGGGATTCTGCCCCTGGGCTCTGCTCAGACCTCCCCTCCAACCCTGCCTCCAGCTCTGGGGTCCCCAGCAGCAGAAGGACACAGAGCTGTGGAGAGAGGCCAGAGGAGGCCACAGAGATGCTCCAAGGGCTGGAGCAGCTCTGCCCTGGGCACAGGCTGAGGGAGCTGGGGCTGTGCAGCCTGCAGAGGAGAAGGCTCCAGGGGCACCTCAGAGCTGCTGCCAGCACCTGAAGGGATCCTGCAGGAAGGCTGCAGAGAGACTTTTGCTGAGGGGGTCTGGAGCCAGGCCAAGGGGGAAGGGTTTGGAGCTGAGGCAGAGCAGGGTCAGAGTGGGGCTGAGGAAGAAGTTGTTCAGCAGGAGGCTGCTGAGGCTCTGGCCCAGGCTGCCCAGGGAGGCTGTGGCTGCCTCCTGCCTGGGGGTGTTGAGGGCCAGGCTGGATGAGGCTCTGAGCAGCTGAGTGCAGCTGGGAGGTGTCCCTGGGCATGGAGGGAGGTTGGGGCAGATGAGCTCTGAGGCTGGCATATTTTCACCCCTCATCAGCTGTGAGGAAGCCTTCCTCTGAAGCATGACTGCCTTCATCCCACCCCCCCACCCCAGCACTCACCTATTAACTCTTCCAAGTTTTGCCTTCAAACTCTGCTCTTTCAGCTGGGAGCACAGCACCACACAGCCCTGCCCTGGCTTAGCCAACACACTGCAGGCACAAAGCAGGAAGTGGAGGGGAAGATCCCAGGCAGCAGTTCAGGCTCTTCCATCAGCAGTGGCCTGGCTGGGTTGGTTGGTTTGTTGGCACAAACATTCATCCCAGGACAACAGAATCAGAGAGCAAAACCAGAATAAAACTCAGGGAGTGCTGGAATTCCCTTTTTAACTCCTTTTTAGACAAAAAAGAGAATCAGCAGAGGAGATCTTAATGGACATAAATGAAGCAGAAAGCACAAACTGCAAACCCCACCACTAGGCTCTCTCAAGGCAGCCCCATCCATCTCCTGAGTGCAGCCTAAGCCTCTGACCTGCACACCCTCCCCACATTCAGAAGTGCTACTTAGTGTCTCAGACTTACAGATGCCTTACACTGAGGTCTCCTTTCCTCCACCCAGTGTTAGCCTTGCAGCCCCCACCTCAGCCTTTTCCACCACCTTGCCTGCTGTTGGTTTAACCAAAGTCACCTCAGACTCAGCATTTCCCTTCGCTTTCAGAGCCTCTCTCTTCGCTCTCACAGTCCTCCACATGCTCTTCACACTCCTCCTCCTCATCTCCAAAAGTCTCCTCTTGCATTGCAGTGAAAGTGAAAGACCTGGCAGCAGCCTGTGCAGCCAGGCCCGAGGTGAAGGTGAGGTCTGTGGCTGCGTGGAGCTGGGCCAGCCTGAGCTTGATCTTGGAGTGTAGTGCATCCTTCCAGGGAGGCTCTGCAGCCTCTGCTCCATCCCAGCTGCTTGCCTTCAGTTCTTCCCCTTCCCCCTGGTGCTGGTTACACATTCCTTCTTCAGCCCCCACAGAAACACCTTCCTCAGCAGCACTGCCTTTGCTTCCCTCCACCTCGGGGTCTTCAGACAAATTCTCTGTCCTGCTGTTTTCAGCAGCATTCCCTTTTGGGGCCGAGTCTGTCTCTTCAGCTCCGTCACACCTCTGGCTACAGTCCTGCTGTTCTGTATCTGAATTCATGTGTGATCCCACATTATTTGGTAGCTCCAGTGGCTCTACAGGAGACAAGGGTTTCACTGCAGCTTAAAGAGGGGGGGAAAAACATAAATGATAACTAAAAGCAAGCTGCTGGATAGAAATAATTCAGTCATAAAGATTGCAAGGGTCAAAATGGCTTAAAACAAACCACCTCTGAAACAACAGAAACAGAAAAAGCCACAAGCCAACAAAACTTGAAACAAAAGTGTTTGCTCATCACAAGGCTGAAGCCAAATGTGAAAGCCACTTGTTGGAACTGCTCCTGCAGCTCTGTGACATAAAGAGACAGCACAAGACTGAGCATGTTTGGAGCTGGCATCAAACACAGATGATGCATTGGAAGTGAAAAAGGAAAACAAGGAACAGTGCTGCACTGTGTACAGCTGGGAGCTGCCTGGGAGTGAAGCAACACTTTACCTAATCCAATCAAGAGAGCTGAGCCAGGAGCAAGTCCTTCCAGGCAAGATCTGGTCTCAAACAGCACACCAGAGCAACACACCCCGTGTCCCACAGCCGGGGAAGGTGTCCTCACAAAGAGAGGGCGGGCTCACTTGAGCCTCTTGCAGTTAGCAGCAGCAGCCAGCCCCACTGCCGGCAAGGGGCTGCTTGCCAGGAAGTCTCTCCTCCCGGGGTCAAGGGTTAGTACAACTTGGTACAATCACTCCATGAAGAAGGAGAACTTGTCCAGTTCCAATGGGAGAGGCCCTAAGCTGCAGCAGCTCCATTAGAGTAGCAGCAGGAACATAAATGAGTGGCAACAGCAGATTCCCAGGGTGCACTTCCCTTTCTAACTCCATTCTGACTTTACCCCTGCAAGCAGAGACGAAAACAGCTCTGGGAAATAAGCAAACTTTGCACAGGAAACAACAGGCAAGGCATGAGAGTCCTCCACTGCAGCCTGGCTTGGGTAGTCCTGGCCGCAGCTGGCCGAGAGCAGCAGCGTGGTCAGGGCCGGCCCGCTGCCCCCAGCGCGCTGAATCTCCGCCCCTTGGAACTGCTGTGGGAGCAGACACAGCCCTGCAGGCCCCCGAGGGCAAGCCTGATGGGGCCCGAGCAAGCTGAGCTAGTCGGAGATGTCCCTGCTGACTGGGGAGCAGGGACAAGCTGCCAGGCTCTTTTTGAGTGGTGCTCAGGAATAGCAAAAGGAACAAGAGGTGTAAGCTGGACCCCGGGAGGTCCACCTCAGCATGAGGAGAACCTTCTTTGGTGTGAGAGTGCTGGAGCCTGGGGCAGGCTGCCCAGGGAGGCTGTGGAGTCTCCTTGACTCTCCTGGAGAGCTTTCAAAGCCTCCTGCACGTATTCCTGTGTGGCCTGCCCTAGGTGATCCTGCTCTGGAAGGGGTTGGACTGGGTCACCTCTGGAGGTCCCTCCCAGCTCCTGGCATTCTGTGACTCTGAGTGGCCTGAGCGTTTCTTTGGCCATGGCTGCGGCTAAATGAACAAGGGAGGGAGCTGTGAAGAGCAAGCTGTGGGTTTGATGTTCAAAAGAACAATCTGCTCGGTGGGGTGGTCTGCTCCTGGGTGTTCTCACTGAATGATTGGCAGATGCAATCCAGGTCTTTGTTTTTGTGGCAGACTGGCAGAGGCAGAATCCTTGGCTGTGCTGCCAGACGTGAGGGTTGTGTGAAACACCAGAGAAAGTGAAGTGTTTTAGAAGGCTCCTCATAATCTCTCTAAGAGGAAGGAATGAAAATGGGAAAGAGAAGGGGGAAAGGAGGGGACAGATGACTGCCAGTTTACCAGAGACCAAATCCAGCAGGGAAAGGAAGGGAGCTGTTTCCACTCTTATTGCTGGGACAGAGGCTGAGGCCAGAGAGGCTTCCATATTCCTGCCTTCAGCTGCAAGTGGCTGGAGCTCCCCAGCAGCCCTCAGAGCTCTGGGCTTCAGTTCTGTTTCCAAACATATTCTGCATGCCCAGTGTCTGATGGGAACCAGAGCCAGGCTGACCCTTTGATGAGCCTTTAATATTCAAAGCCTAGCTCTTCACTTGAACCCAGTTTTGAAGTCAGGGATTTTTTCTGCTGGTTTCTTCACATTCTGAGGAATGATTTATTTATGCCCCCTGATTAAAATGCCTACTTACTGGAAAGCCATGGAAGTCAGCTCAGTTTGAGGGGCTGAGTGCCTGACAGTTCTCCTGTTGCTCTCCTCATATGCTGTGTGTTAAATAATTTAGCTCCAGATTTTGTCTGGGGCCCAGTTCCCATTTCTCTGAGGTGTTTTCAACAGGCAGTAAAATGAGATGGAGCAGCAAACCTCTGCCAAAACTCTGCTACAGCCGAGCCCTGTCCCAGTGCTACCACAGCCAGCAGCTGGTGGCAAACAGACCCCAGCCCTTTCTTAGAGAGGAGCTCATTCTTCAGGAGCAATGCTTACCATGGTCACTGAAGAGCAGCTGCTTCCACTTCTGCCTTTCTATCTCCGAAGCCTTGAAGCCCAGCACAGATTTGAGCTCTTGCAGCACCCTCTTAGATTCCTGCCTCTCTCGTTCTTGTCTCTCTCTCTCTTCCTGGGAGAAGCAGTAGAAATCTTCCCTCCTGTATTCATTCTCTGAATCAGAATAATCCACATAGGCTTCCAACTCCTAAAGGAAGAAACCAAGAGAGAAGGAAGATGCTGATCATCGCCGTCGGAGCAGCTCCGGCCCCGCAACCCGGCGCGCAGCCAGGCGCCCACCACAGCACCAGGATGGGGCCCGGTCTGAGCAGAGCCAGAGGGTCTGACACTGCTCCAGCTGTACCTGACTGACTCTGGGGCAAGTCCACTCACTGGAAGTTAACTTTCCTGCAGCCACCTAAGATTTCCTTTCACACACGAGAGGGATCAGCACCAGGAGACCCTTCCTGGGGGTGAGGCTGCTGGGGCAGGCTGCCCAGAGAGGTTGTGGAGTCTCCTGCTCTGGAGACTTTCCAACCCCACCTGGCTGTGCTCCTGTGTGACCTGCTCTGGCAGGAGGGTTGGACTGGATGATCCCCAGAGGTCCCTTCCAGCCCCATCCCTCCTGTGACTCTCTGCACAAAAGGCATGGCTGCAGCAAACAAGCCCCAGCTTGTATTTGAAGCTGTCCCTCTTTTTACCTGCTCCTCAGGGACTGGGTCTCTGTTTTCTATGTGTATGGCAGGCTGCCTTAAAGGGACTGCAGTATGCTGGAGGCTGGCACAGGAAGCCTCAGGTTTGCCTTTGGGGGAAGAGAAGAAAAGGCATTAAACAAAAAATAGGAAAAGATTGCACCTTGGATGTTTCTGACTCAGGCAGGGTCCAGGCACCTTCCCCAAGCAGCACTGGCAAAGTTTCCCTACTGGAGACATGCTGCCTGGAGAAGCACCACAAAAGCCTTCCTTTGTTTAAACACTCAGCACAAGGATGAGATCCTGCTAAAAATGTTTACCAGATCCACACAGCTGCCAGGCAATGAAAGATTTCCTCTCACCACTGAGGCTAAGCAATCAGCAGCAGCTCCCTCTTCAGCACTGTTCACAAGTGACACTGCAAATGGCATCCCCTCTGCTCTACTGGTGAGCTGGTTAGCTGAACTGAACAAGGAGAGCAGGGCTGATGAGGACAGCCTGAGCCAGCTGGGATTGTTTAGCCTGGAGAAGAGAAGGCTGAGAGGAGACCTCATGGCTCTCTACAGCTCCCTGAAAGGAGGCTGGAGCCAAGTGGGGGTTGGTCTCTTCTCCCTAGAAACTAACAACAGGATAAGAGGAAATGGCCTCAAGTTGCACCAGGGGAGGGTTAGGTTGGAGATTAGGAAGAATTTCTTGGCTGCAAGAGTGGTCAGGGACTGGCAGAGGCTGCCCAGGGAGGTGGTGGAGTCCCCACCCCTGGAGGGGCTCAAGAAACCTGTGGCCATAGCACTTGGGGCCATGGTACAGTGGCCATGGAGGTGCTGGGTAGAAGGTTGGACTGGATGATCTGGGAGAGCTTTTCCAAGCTTTCTGCCTCTATGATTCCTTCCATGCTCTGTTGCAGCAAGTGCTGGGCATTCCCTTGGACACCATGCCTGCCAGCAGAACATTCTGACTACAGCTCTTGCCAAAGGATTCATTTGGGTTTGCATCAAGGCAAAAGAAGGCTCAGCTCGGCTGCTGTGTTATTCCAACTGCAGCTGTCCTCTTCCCCAGAGCTTTCAGGAAGCAGAGGGCAAAATGAGCTACTTGAATGAAGTAATTCACATAGCCATGGCTGGCAGAGCAGCTCTGCAGGTTTGGAGAAAGACAGCAGAAGAATTAGAGTTGATTAGCTTGAAAAGGTCAACTCTCAGAAGCAGGACTGCTTGGAATTACATCAGGGAAGTCAAACAGTCAGACAAAAATAGTTTTCAATGACTAACATCCATTTAAAAGTAGCTCCTGTGATGTAATTCAGTCAGATTGCTGCAAAACAGAGGCTGAGCTCCAGCTCATTCCCAGGAAAGTCACTGGGCAGTAGTGCAAGTGAGGGATCTCTGTGTTTTCCCTTTCCCATGCAAGGCCTCCCCTCCACACCTCCCAGCAGGACAGTCCTGTGCTGCAGCAGGTCCCAGTACAAGTGCCTGCTGGGAGATGGATGCACACAGCAAACCCAAAGCTCCAGCAGCTACAAACACTCTGGTGTGCAGTCCAGAGAGGCCAGGTGAGGCAAGGGACTGCTGCTTGTGGGGACATCAGCCACCACACCAGGCTGGCACATGCAGATGCAGCAGGGCCCTGCTGCCTGAGAGGGAAGCTGTCAGAGCAGGCTGCCAGGCAAAGCAGACACTCACTTGGTTAGCTCACACCTGGACCTGCACAGAAATCCATGGAATGGCTCAGGCTGGAGGGGACCTCAGAGCTCATCTGCTCCAACCTTCCTCCATGCCCAGGGACACCTCTCAGCTACACTCAGCTGCTCAGGGCCTCATCCAGCCTGGCCCTCAACACCCCCAGGCAGGAGGCAGCCACAGCCTCCCTGGGCAGCCTGTGCCAGAGCCTCAGCAGCCTCCTACCTCAGCTCCACTCTAACCCTGCTCTGCCTCAGCTCCAAACCCTTCCCCCTTGGCCTGGCTCCAGACCCCCTCAGCAAAAGTCTCTCTGCAGCCTTCCTGCAGGATGCCTTCAGGTGCTGGCAGCAGCTCTGAGGTGCCCCTGGAGCCTTCTCCTCTGCAGGCTGCACAGCCCCAGCTCCCTCAGCCTGTGCTCCCAGCAGAGGATTTATTTAACAGCCAATTTCTGCATTATTCCTCTCTGTGCTGGAGTAAGGATGGGCAAGGGCAGCTTGCACAGCTGTGGCCCACAGCAGCATCCATCCACCTGCTGGGCATCCCAGCCTGTGTCATGCAGAGCTCAGCTCCCTACACATCTGCACTTCTGTAGGAAGCTTGCTGACAGCCCCAGCCCCAGGCTCCATCCCCAGCCTTTTCCAGCTACTCAACTGTGCCTTCCTTGGACAGCAGCAAAGCCCCTGGAAGAAAGAACAATTAGAGAGGGCAGGTTCAGCTCCCTGTCAGGAGAGCCTCAGTTTGCTTCCGTGGTGGCTGGGTTACAGCTGGACTCCATGGTCTGAGAGGTCCTTTTCCACCTTCATGAGTCTATGACTCTGGGAGGCTTTAAGGCAGTGGTGATGCACAGGAGCAGCATGGGCAGCACAGGGCCCTCAGCCTGGGGTATGGTGCTCAGTGTGTCTCCTAAGCACACTCCCAGGGAGAAGGCAAAGGATATGAAGTGCTCAGTCCAGCCTCTACAATTTAAAGTGCTCCAGGCAATGCCATTGCCAAGAAAGCTCTGTGGCAGTGCCAGTGCAATGTCAGTCAGCTCTCTGCCTTCAATGCAACAAACAAATTCAACTCTCAAGGACAATTCACCCAGGTCCTTCACACGAGAGCCACCAGGCACAGGCAGAAAGCCACTCTGGGCCCCACCTGGAACTGAACAACCTGAACCCACGGGGCTGAAGCAGAGTTAGCAAAGTGACTTTGTTTTTGCTGTAACAAAAGCTTCAAGATCATCACAATGAACAAATTCTGACCTATGTACAGAGATTGGTCAAAGTGGATGGCTGAGAGACCCTCTTCAGCCAGAGCTCTGCTGCCTGGGGTGGATGCTGTCTTTGACCCCTTGCAGTGCATCCCATCACTGCCAGATTCAGTCCCACACTGTTACCTTTCTGATTGGGGTTTCTTCCACTCATTCTTTCCACCTGAGAAATGGCTTCTTCCCAGCAGCTGTTGCTTGCCTGCATATGAGGCTGAATGAACTTCAGTTTCTGCTCCAGAGCTTGATGGGCTTCTGTTGTCAACTCAGCTGCCTCCTTAGTGCTGACAAGCTTTTCAAGTTCATCCTCAAGAATTATTACCCTGAGCGATGAAGAGATGGACAGCAAGAAGTCACAACACAGACCTGACCTCACCTTCCCTTCAGCCCTTCCACTTCATATCCTCTGATTTCCCCTTCAAGAACAGGCTGCCCACAGAGGCTGTGGAGTCTCCCTCTCTGGAGACTTCCCAAACCCACCTGGACGCGTTCCTGTGTGCCCTGCTCTGGCACTGGGGGCTCTGTGGAGGCCCCCCCCAGCGCTCCGTGAGGCAGTGACTGCGCTGCCCACGGCTGTCTGCCCGCTCGGCCTCGCTGTGGGACGCAAACTGCCAGCCCACAGACCCGAGGGCGAAGCCCCCTTCCCCGCCCCGCGAGGCGGGGGCGCACTCACTCGTTGAGCAGCGCCTTCAGGTGGAGCTGCAGGCTGCGCAGCGCCGTCTGCAGGCCGCTGAGCCGCCCGCAGCGCTGCCGCCCGCCCCGCGCCGCCCGCTCGCCGCCCGCCTGGTGCTGCGTCTCCAAGTAGCGATAGAACTCGTAGCTCCTCCTCAGCTCCTCCAGGCAGGCAGCGTGGGTGTGAGGTAGGCCTTGGGTCACGTCGGACAGGATGTGGTGAGGCAGGCGGTCAGGGCACAGCAGGGGCTTGGGGGAGGCGTTGGCCGGCGAGAGGAGCAGCGCCAGCCTCCTGAAGAACTCCGAGCTCTGTCCCACCCAGAGCTGGAAGAGGACCTGCAAAACAGGGCAGGCTCAGCTCCGTGCGCACGGCAGCGGGGCCGGGCTCCGGAGGAAGCCTGCTGGCACAGCCTGGGGAAGCACTCCTCGGGCAGCAGCGGGAGAACCCGACTCACAGCACGGCCCAGGCGGGAAGGGAGCTCAGAGCTCATCAGCTCCAAGCTGCCCCCCATGCCCAGGGACACCTCTCAGCTGGACTCAGCTGCTCAGGGCCTCATCCAGCCTGGCCGTGGTGGCACTGGGTCAATGGCTGGACTCGATGATCTTGGAGGTCTTTTCCACCCCACGGAAGGCTCTGATTCTCTGCTTGAGAATGTCAGCCATGGTCCAAGAGGAGCCAGTGCACCTGGGAGCAAGGGAAAGCACCACTGCAATTGCCTGAGACCCTGCAAGGGAAGGAACTGCTTCCAAACTGCAGGGGAAACTAGTGGCTCAGGACACCATGGCGGATGGGGACTCTACCTCTCCGATGCAAGGGGCAGCTGTGACAATTCTCCCTGCAATAGTGACCCCTATTAGAAGGTGGCTGTAGGTGCAGGCTGTAATGCAGAGCGAGGGAGACCAAGCAAAATTACTCCTCATGCTTTTCCCCACCTCTTTCAGCTCAGAACAGAACTCCCAATGTCCTTGTGCTGAGGTCCTGGACCTGCAGCACGTGGAACAAAACATTTCCATCTTCGGACTACTACAGACAAGCAGCAGGGGTTGCTCCCCAGTGTGCAAACAATCAAGAGCAAAGCATTCAGAGCAGTCAAATAAAAACTGCAATGCCTTCAGCTGGATGTGCCCTGATACAGCCCCAGGGTATATCCAGAACACTGGGATGCAAATGACCAAATATTCCAAAGGAAACACAAATAATTCCATTGCCAAGAGATGGTTGTGGGAAGAAAGAGCACTGAGCGCTGTGGAAGTCACTTGGGGCACACATGCAGGACTGTGACTTGCAAGGATGCTAGAGGAAAAAGCAACCAGGCAGGGTCCCGAGGCTGTGCTGCCCAGGGCAGGAGGTCAAGCAGCTCATGCTCTAAGCAGCACAACAGAAGACCAATCCCTTCCACCAGGCACAAGGCAAAAGGTGTGAAAAAGCAGCAGACAAAGTAGTGGAGTTCAGGAATTAAGAACAACAATAATCCAAAACCTACCTGAGCAAAGGCAAAATGGTGAGAGGAAAGGAGATTCCAGGTGTGCTCAGGCTTGCCAAGAGCTTGCTTTGTCCATGTTCTGAGGAGCTTTACTGACACTGAACCTCACCCAAACCATCCCCCTGGCTCCCCTCAGCTGCCAGCACTGTTTTTAATTAAGCCAAAATTTTTCCCTCTTCAAACTGGTTTAGTTCAAGGACAAGGCAGCAAAAAGACACAGACAGCATCTGTCCTATGGCCTCCACATGGGGTTGGATGAAAAGCAACCTGTTCACCAAGTCTGAAGAAATGTCTGCATTGCAGCTGCATTTCAGTGCAAAGGCAAGAGCTGTCCACCACTCCAAGTGAGGAGCACTGCACAGGAGCCCAGGGCTGCAACACAAGCAAGGCTGAGGGGAGACCCCGCTGCCCCCTGCGACTCCCTGCCAGGAGGCTGCAGGGAGCTGGGGCTGGGCTCTGCTCCCTCAGGTGCAGAAGGAGAGGCAATGGCCTGAATTGTGCCAGGGGAGGCTTAGGTTGGAGAGGAGGAAAAATGTCTTTGCTGCAAGAGTGGTCAGGGTTTGGCACAGGCTGCCCAGGGAGGTGGTGGAGTCCCCATGCCTGGAGGGGTTCAAGAAATGTATGGCCATGGCACCTGGGGCCATGGCGGGGTTGGGTTGATGTTGGACTGGATCTCAGAGGACTTTTCCAACCCAAACAATTCCATGGTTCTAGAAATATGTCCCAATGTTATCAAAGTATCAAAGCAGGAATCTGCTTGGGACTGATTTATGCTAATTGAGCTGGGTTCAAGCACCCCCCAGCCTGCATCAATGCCTGAGGTAACAGCGACTGAAGTGCAGCAGCTGTGACCCAAACTGCACCCAGGAGGCAGCCCAAGGGTTGGACTGAAAAACATCTCAGGAGTTACTGCAAATTGCAGGTGAAAAAAGACTGCAAGCTGGAGCAGAGGAGGTTCCACAGGAACAGGAGGGAAAACTTGGTCACTGTGAGGGTGCAGAGCCCTGGAGCAGGCTGCCCAGAGAGGTTGTGGAGTCTCCTGCTCTGAAGACTTTCAAAGTCCACCTGGATGTGCTCCTGTGTGACCTGCTCTGGGTGCTCTGGCAGGGGGGCTGCACACAATGACCTCTGGAGGTCCTTTCCAACCCCTGCCCCTTCTTCTGTGACTTGGTTTACAAGGTTGGTTTAGCTCTGACTGGCTTCTTGTGGGCAAGTAAGAAGGGTTGCACAGCTGCAGTGAGGAACCATTCCAGAAGCTTGCATCTGATGCAGCCTCTTGTTTACATCAAAACTTGGCAACCACTATTCCTGGTAACATTTACTACCAGAACAAAAGAAATCAAGAGCTAGGAATTAAGTGACTAAAGTACAACAAGAGCCAGCTCCACAGGAACACAGAAGTCACAGAAGAATGGAATTTGCCATACAAAAATGCTGAAAGGGAAGAGGCTCAGCAGAGAAGCCCTGAGGAGCAGGCGGCCTGCATTCAAACCAGCTCTTCCTTCCAGCTGCAAGCACTGACTCCTGCAGATGGCAAACACCCAACATCTGGGCTCAAACACTGATAGAAGGCCACTCCATGGCTGGCATTCTGTGCACTTCAGGGGTTCCCAAAGATCATAGAACGGCTCAGGCTGGAGGGGACCTCAGAGCTCATCTGCTCCAACCTCCCTCCATGCCCAGGGACACCTCTCAGCTGCACTCAGCTGCTCAGGACCTCATCCAGCCTGGCCCTCAACACCCCCAGGCAGGAGGCAGCCACAGCCTCCCTGGGCAGCCTGTGCCAGAGCCTCAGCTCCCTCCTGCTGAACAACTTCTTCCTCAAAACTAAACTGAAAGGAGAAATGGGAGTAAGGATCCTGCTTCCTTCAAGGCTTCTCCAGTGCCCAGGCCTCACAGGGATGGGCTCCTGGAGAGCAGTGAGCCTCCTGCCACCCCCATGCCTGGCACCAGTACACTTTGCCAGTAGCACCTCTGGCATCGGTGGTGAACAGATCCCTTCTGTACCTCAGGTCCTGGAAACTCTGCTAACAAGGCTTAAAAAACTGCAAGTCAGTGGAAAGCTCCTACAGGCCAGGCAGTGCCAGCCACAGGGCTTCCTGAGAGGTGAGAGACTTCCAGCAGGAGCTTGTGTGGCTGCCTGTGGCCCTCTAGGAGTGCTCACCTTGAGTGCAGGCAGGCTGAAGCCGTCGGTCAGGTTGTGTGCCTCCTCTTCAGACACCTGCTCTTCACTCAGCCCCAGGCCCAGCTCCTTGAAAGGGACGACACAGATGTAGCTGCTCACATTGTCGCTCTCCGAGTTCAGAGGGTAGGTGCAGCTGGAGTCAAGGTGGCTAACAGAGCAGCTTTGGCATGAAGCACACAACAGGGAAACCCCCCTGCTGACTGGCTCGTTTCTGGCAAGCTGTGTAAGAGCACAAACGTTCCACCCCAACCCCCCTGAGGCCAGCTCCGCTGGATGCTTGCACCCTCGCTCAGAGCAGAAGTCTCAAAGGCTCTTAGAAGGGTGGGATCTAAGACACTGGCAAACCCACACATCTACATATAAACACACCACCACCACACCTGAGCAATGCCAAGTGCCTCCAGCAAATGCCTCCAGCACTTCCCAGGGAGGAACACACTAAGATTCCAAGCAGTAGTCTAAGCCAAGCTTAAACCAGAAGTCACGGAGTTAGCAGAGGAGAGAGGAGCCCCCTGTGCAGCTTCAGAGCAGCCTGTGTTACAGAGCAGACATGGGATGATGCCCATGCCCCGGGGGCTCTCACTGCTCCGCTCTGAAACTGCAGCAGGGCACATTTTGGTTGGACATCAGGGGGAAGCTCTGCACAGGGAGGGTAGTGAAATCCTGGCACAGGCTGCCCAGGGAGGGGGCTGAGGCTCCATCCCTGCAGACATTCAAGCTCAGCCCGGACGTGTCCCTGGGCAGCCTGCTCTAGCTGGAGCTGTGCCTGCTGCCTGCAGGGGGTTGGACAGGATGCCCTTGGTGGGAGGGAGTCTGAGTGAGGGGCAGGGGGCAGGTGAGGAGGGCTGGGGGTGCAGACAAAGGATATGCTTTCAGCATGTAGAGCGTGGCCAGCCTGGCGGCGCGGAGGTTGGCTGCGACCGCTCTGTACACAGCCCTGCGCAGGCCCGGCAGGTGCTGGCTGGGGTGCTGGCCAGCTTTAGTGAATGGGCAAGCAGCACTGACCCTGTCAAGCAAACTTGAAAAGTAAAATGTGATACAACTGTACAGATGTCCTACAGTGTGTCCACACAACAGCACATCACTTCTCTCATGCCAGCACCGTCTCGAGCCGCCCGGTGACTCTGAGGGCCAACGGCCGGCGCCCAGCCCCGGCACAGCCGTGGCAAGGCCGCCCCTCGGGGAGCAGAGAGGGGCCCCAGCAGCCTGCTTCTGTTCCCACCTAAGCCAGGGACATTTGTTTTCCACAAGCTTTTCCAACATCATGGAATCATGGAATTGCTTGGGTGGAGAAGACCTCCATGCCCAGGGCCTTTCCTGATCTCCAACCCAGGCCTCCCTTGCCCGTGGCTAAGGGGGGTTGGAACTGGATGAGCCTTCATGTCCCTTCCAGCCCAACCCATTCTACAAAGCTCTGAACCCAGCTCCTGCCCCCCTTAGCCGTGGGCAGGGATGTCTTCCACTAGACCAGGCTGTGGAAGGTCCTCCCAAAGCGGCCTTGAACACCTCCAGGGAGGGGATTCCATGTTCAGAGGGGAAGGACAGGAGTGAGGAGGGCTGCAGGCCTGGTAACTTCCTGCAGCCCCTCTGGCTGATGAGCTGAGGAAGGCAGCAGACCTGGCCCTGATGCTTGTGCTTAGCTGGGCCAGGCTGCACAGTGACTGGGAGGGGAAACAGCTTATGGCCTTCACTGCCAAATACCAGAAGCAAAGCAGCCCACCCAGAGAGCAAGGCTGGACCCAAGTCAGGATGTTTAATGTGATGAGCACCAGGGGATTGATGCCAAAGGCTGCAGTTTGCTGAAGATGTCAGCTGAGAGCATATGGAAATATCTGTGTCCCACATGAGACTATGTGAGTGATGTGCAAGGGCCTGCAGCTGGGCTGGGACAACCCCAGGCACCAGTCCAGGCTGGGTGCAGAGTGGGTTGAGAGCAGCCCTGGAGAAAGAGCCTTGGGGGTGCTGGGTGCTGAGCAGCTCCCCAGGAGCCAGCAGTGCCTCCTGCAGCCCAGAGGCAGCTGTGTGCTGGCTGCAGCCAGAGCAGGGTGGGCAGCAGGGCAGCAGAGGGGATTCTGCCCCTGGGCTCTGCTCAGACCTCCCCTCCAACCCTGCCTCCAGTTCTGGGGTCCCCAGCAGCAGAAGGACACAGAGCTGTGGAGTGAGGCCAGAGGAGGCCACAGAGATGCTCCATGGGCTGGAGCAGCTCTGCCCTGAGCACAGGCTGAGGGAGCTGGGGCTGTGCAGCCTGCAGAGGAGAAGGCTCCAGGGGCACCTCAGAGCTGCTGCCAGCACCTGAAGGGATCCTGCAGGAAGGCTGCAGAGAGACTTTTGCTGAGGGTGCCTGGAGCCAGGCCAAGGGGAAGGGTTTGGAGCTGAGGCAGAGCAGGGTCAGAGTGGAGCTGAGGAAGAAGTTGTTCAGCAGAAGGCTGCTGAGGCTGTGGCACAGGCTGCCCAGGGAGGCTGTGGCTGCCTCCTGCCTGGGGGTGTTGAGGGCCAGGCTGGATGAGGCCCTGAGCAGCTGAGTGCAGCTGAGAGGTGTCCCTGGGCATGGAGGGAGGTTGGAGGAGATGAGCTCTGAGCTCCCCTCCAGCCTGAGCCACTCTGTGGTTCTAGGATTCTATACTGAAGGGCTTTATACAACCTCTCATAAAGGACTTTAAAGACCTAATAAAATAAAACCCAGCTGGGCTGATCCATTTCTGAACATAAATTTCCACTGCCAGCCCTGCCATAGGTTTCCCTAGGGAGCACCACAGCATGGCATGTTCTGCATGCCATCCTCTGCCATTTCCCTAGCTCCTGAAGGTAACAGCTGGAAGTGTTTGTGGATAAACTGCACCTCAGTGGGCAGAGCCAAAGAAAAGGAACAAAATTCTTCTACCATGAAGCAGAGAAAATAGACCTGGCTTGTGCTCCAGTGATGTGAGCACTCCCAGCTCCTCCACACAACAATGCCCCAGCTGCCAGTGCCCAGCAAAGCCACTTGCTCTGCTTCTGGGCAGGGGGCTTCAGGCTTCTTGTCCAACAGTTCTATATTCCAGGAATCTCACATTAGCATAAGTGGCAAACAGGTCTGTGTGCCAGGCCTGCCATTGCCCTAACTTCCTAATGTCCATTTATCTTCTGTGCATTTTAATTGGGCTTACAAAATGTTGCCAGCTTTGTCTATCAGCCACAAAGAGCAGAAGGGAAAAAAGGTTAAGTGCAGAGAAAGGCAACAGAGCTGGTGAAGGGTCAGGGGAAGAAGCCTTCTGAGGAGCAGCTGATGGAACTGGGGTTGTGCAGCCTGGAGAAGAGAGGGCTCCAGAGAGACCTAACAGCAGCCTTCCAGTACCTGAAATGAGCTCCAGGAAGGCTGCAGAGGGACTGTGTGCAAAGGCCTGCAGGGACAGGATGAGGCTGCAGGGCACTGGAGCAGGCTGCCCAGAGAGGTTGTGGAGTCTCCTGCTCTGGAGACTTTCCAAACTTGCCTGGACACATCCTTGTGCAACCTGATCCAGGTGACCCTGTGTTAGCAGGAGGGTTGGCCCAGGGGCTCTCCAGAGCTCCCTTCCAACCACCACCAATTGTATGCTCCTCCAGGCTAAAGCAAAGCAAACCCTGCAGAGCTCTGGCCAGTTGCTGCCAGGAGCATGCTGGCACAGCCACACTGCTCCCACTCCATCCCACTGCAGAGGCTTTGAGCAGCTTGCCAGAGCTTTCAGTGCAGAGGCTGTCAGGTCAAGCATCAGCTTCCAGTGCAGCCTGGGCTTTGTCCATCTCTTATCTAAGACATGCAGTGATGCAGACACTGACCACGAGTTCGGCTGGGTAGGCTTAGGAAGGCTCCAAATGTTTCTCCCCAGCTGGAATTTGGACAAGCCCTGACAGCAACAACTCCTCAGAGCCTGTCTGCAAAGATAAGGCTGCCTCTTGCCTCACTGGGTGCTTCTTCAGCAAAATCCAACCCAAAACAGAGCTGGGCAGGCTGAGGACATGCTGCTGCATTCCAGAGGGAGAAGGAAACATTGCTTCAAGGAAGCAAACCGAGGGTAGCTCAGGCTAGACAATGAGTTCAAAGTGTTAAGTCTACAGTTTCAAGGCTGCATGTGAGAACATGTGCCTGGGAGCAGAAGGGGCTGGCAGGGACACAGCTGCTTGGTTTGTTATTGTGTTTAGAAAGAAGTCAGTTGGAGTTGAGCTGCTGGCATTTGCCACCTCCCTTCACCTGCAGTCAGACTGGCACATGTTCACCCAGAGGCTGTACTAGGAAACAAAGCACACTTGGCAGTGCACAGGAGCAGGCTGGCTGGCATCCACTGAACATGTCCTGATGGTCTTTCACACAGCAAATCACCACAGATTAGCAGAAGGCTGTGAGAGGTAAGAAGCCCTTAACTGACATCCCTTAACTGGACAAGAGGCAAATGCAGCAGTCAGTGACTGCAGAATCTGAACAGCTCACCAACTGCATGCAAGAAGAGCTTGGGGGTGGGAAATGACCTCTGGTGGCCTTTGTCCATTGCTGTGCTCTCTGCTGCTAAATACGAGCAGAATGGTTTTCATGCCACCTTGTCTCCTGGAACCTGAGCACTTGCACTTCACTTGATTTACACAGATTTGGTCACATGAGACAAAAAATCCTCAAGCTGCTCTGTGATTGATCCTCAATCCTCAGTGCTGCTCTGATTCCCCAAACCAGTTACCTCAGCTGGTACCAAATCCATTTCTTCAAGTAACTAACTGCTAGCAGAGAAGGAGGTCTCAAAGGTCTAGGGGGTTTGCGAGCCTCAGCTCTCCTGTGGGACTCAGGGGTGAGCTCTGAGGTGTCAGAGTTGCTAGCTGCAGCTTGTCTGCCTGGCTATGGCAGAGGAGCTGGGAGGCAGCTGGAGAGGGAGCTGGGAGGCAGCTGGAGAGGGAGCTGGGAGGCAGCTGGAGAGGGAGCTGGGAGGCAGCTGGAGAGGGAGCTGGGAGGCAGCTGGGAGGCAGCTGGAGAGGGAGCTAGGAGGCCGCTGGACAGGGAGCTGGGAGGCCGCTGGACAGGGAGCTGGGAGGCCGCTGGACAGGGAGCTGGGAGGCCGCTGGACAGGGAGCTGGGAGGCCGCTGGACAGGGAGCTGGGAGGCCGCTGGACAGGGAGCTGGGAGGCCGCTGGACAGGGAGCTGGAGAGGGAGCTGGGAGGCAGCTGGGGAGGCAGCTGGGGAGGCAGCTGAGAGGCCGCCCGGCCGGCCGGCCCCGTGCGGAGCGCCGCGCAGCGCAGACTCACAGGGTGAATCCTCGGGAGATGACCTCGGTCTCCTGGATGAGCCGCAGGGCTTTCCTCACCAGGTTAGTGAACGCGCGGCTGTTGGCCACCGTTTCCTCCAGCTGGACGCAGTATCTTCGCAGCGACATCTGCAGCTGGGCTGTCCTCCATGTGCCCCACAGGCGAAAGGCTGCATAGCCCAGCAGGAGCAGTCCCCAGGGCAGCCACCAGGACTCCTTCCAGCACGAAGGAAGCATAAACACGGCACTTACAAAGGCAAGGAGCAGCGAGACATCCCTGCAAAGAGAGACACAGCATCAGCCGCGGGCTGCTCGCCTCAGGCCCCTGGGAAAACCACAGAGTCACCGCCTCTGAATGGCTGAGGCTGGAAGGGACCTTCCAGATCATCCAGCTCCAACCCCCCTCCCACCAGCCCAGGCTGCTCAGGGCCTCATCCAGCCTAGCCTTCAACACCTCCAGGCAGGGGGCAGCCACAGCCTCCCTGGGTGACCTGTTGCAGAGTCTCAGCACCCTCATGCCAAAGAACTTTTTCCTAACATCCAATTCCTTCCCAATCTCCAGTCTGAATCTCTTCTCTTCCAGCTTCAATTCATCCCCTCTCATCCTATCAGCAGAAGGCTGAGAGAGCCAGGGTTGTTCAGCCTGGAGAGAGAAGGCTCAGGGAGATCTTATGGCCGTGGAGCAGGACATAAAGGGTGGTTTCAACTCCACCAGCACCTAGCAAGGTTGGGGCAGATGATCCTTGGCAGGGTCCTTCCCAGCTGGCACTCTGTGCTCAGCTCTTTTATGGCACCAGTAGAAGACCAAGGCCCATGCTGAAAGGTCAGTTTCCCTCCCACACTTGACTTTAAACACAAACCAGGGAAGGAAAGAGCAAAAGCAAAGGCCTGCCTGCTCAGCACTGAGGCAGGGAGGGCAGGAGGCAGAGCCTCTGTACTTCCAGGTTCAAGAGCAGGGAAGGGCTTGTGCCTGGTGGTGACAACACCCTCCAGCAATGCCAGCTCCCCTCTTGCCAGGCCCTGACTCATTTAACTTGGACACCAAGCACACCACTAGTTTCAAACACATTCTTATCAGGCCTTGAATCATCACTTTAGATGATGTGGCTTTTCAAAACCCAGCAGTGAGTTAGTGGCAATCTCAGTTCAGCTGTTTCTTAAGGGTAGTTTAAACACTTCATAAAGTTGTCACCTCCAGCCAGGAGAGCTCAGCCCAGAGCAGAAGGCAGGCTGTGTGCCTGTGTGTGCCTCACCCTGGGGATCAGAGACTCAGGCTGGTACAATGCTGACAGCCCCCACAGAGCTGGCTGGGAATGGGCCTCTGGGGGCACAGAAACTTTACTTGCTCAGATCTCTTCTCTTGTTTGTGTTTTGAAAGGAAACTCCTGCCTCTCTCCACCTCTCACAGCTCTGCATCCTGTGTTGGGGTTTGGAAGTCTTCACAGGGAATGTTTTCCCATTTCTAAAATAGGAAATCATCTCTGGGGTTCTATTTTTCTGCACAGTTCTGTGGTCACAGATCAAGCAGCTCTGCAAGTGTAAAAAGTCCCTCCCCTGCCTTCCTGTAGCCCCCTGCAGGTATTGAAATGCAGCTCTAAGGTCTCCCTGGAGCCTTCTCTTCTCCAGCCCCAACTCTCCCAGCCTGTCCCACAGGGCAGGTTCCCAGCCCTCTCTTATAATCTCCATGGCCTCCTCTGGACCCACCCCAGCAGTTTCATCTCCTTCTTATGCTGGGGGCCCCAGAACTGGACACAGTGCTCCAGGTGGGGTCTCACAGTGCTACACCTGAAAATTAATTCCACCCCCCCACCATGTTTTATGGAGACTACTCTGGGTTCAGCCTTCACCATCACATCTCATTTATCAACATCACCACTGCATAGCTTTGGGGCCTGATGAACCAATCAATCAATCAATCAGTATCACCACTGGATAGCTTTGGAGACTGATGAACCAATCCAAACCATAGCTCTGGACACTGAGTTCATCAGCCATGTGAGTTCTTCCTTTCAGCACCCAGCAGGGTCCATTCATGTTCAGGTAGCTACCTCAGGCTGAACCCCACTCCTTCCAGCACACACCTGAGTGAAACCCCATGCTGACATAAACCATTTGAGGACCACTGGACCAAAGACCCCCCAGGACCTGAGGAAAGAAGAGTGGTTATTTGTGGCAGCACTTCCTCTCCAGGAGAGGGAGCGTGGCGGAGGCTGCCGCAGCCGTGCTCTGTACAGTACCAAATGCTGGGAGCTGCTAGGGAGCGGAGCGTCGGCAGCTGCCTGCTGTCCTGGTGCTTACACTGCCCTGCAGCCAGGATGCTGGGGTCAAGGAACTCCATCAGCTCCACATCCTCCTGCAGCAGCACTTCCTGGTGCAGGATGGTCCGGAGCGTGTCGGCCCGGAACCCGACGTCCTGGCCGGGAGAGAGAAGCAGAGCGAACAATCAGCAGCTGGTAAGCAGAGCAGGCAGCCAGGAGAGCCCCCAGGCCCTGCCCACAGCCTGCAGCAGACACACAGCTGCTGAGCGCTGACCCCTCCCCACGCCGCCCTCCTGGGGGCTCACGCCAGCCCCCTGCGCCGTCCTGGTCACAAGAGCTGCCTCGTGCACAGGCGTGCCAAGGAGCTGGCGCTCAGCCGCTGCACAGCAGGCACTGAGCTGCGAAGCCCTGGCAGAATGGATGAACCAAGGGACAGGACAGACACACAGATTCACACAATCACAGAGTGGCTGCCTCGTGCACAGGCGTGCCAAGGAGCTGGCACTCAGCCGCTGCACAGCAGGCACTGAGCTGCAGAAGTCCTGGCAGAATGGATGAACCAAGGGACAGGACAGACACACAGATTCACACAATCACAGAGTGGCTGCCTCGTGCCACAGGCGTGCCAAGGAGCTGGCGCTCAGCCGCTGCACCACGCACAGCCGGCACTGAGCTGCAGAAGTCCTGGCAGAATGGATGAACCAAGGGACAGGACAGACACACAGATTCACACAATCACAGAGTGGCTGCCTCGGAAGGGACCTTCAAGATCATCCAGCTCCAACCCCCTGCCATGGGCAGGGACACCTCCCACTGGCCCAGGCTGCTCAGGGCCTCATCCAGCCTGGCCTTGGACACCTCCAGGCAGGAGGCAGCCACAGCCTCCCTGGGCAGCCCGTGCCAGTCTCCCCACCCTCACTCTAAAGAATTTCTTCCTCATCTCCAGTCTCAATCTGCCCTCCTCAAGCTTCAATCCATTGTCCTATCAGTCCAAGCTCTTGTCCAAAGTCCCTCCCCAGCTCTCCTGGAGCCCCTTCAGGTACTGGCAGGCTGCTCTAAGGTCTCCCTGGAGCCTTCTCTTCTCCAGGCTGCACAGCCCCAGCTCTCTCACACTGCTATCACTTCAGATAACTTGCACTCTGCTGCTAATGGAAAACATTTGTTTCAGGACTATGTTGAGGAGGAAACTCTGCCCTCCTCTGACTCATCCTGTGTCATCCTGTGCTGCCATTCAGCCAGAGGCTGGAGAGCTGGGTAGGGAGAAACTGAATCTTCAGCCTGGCTAATGATATTGTTCCTGGGTTTGTGTGCCCAGTTTGCCTGGCACAGCAACACTGCAAACCAGGACCAACATTATCTGAAGAATAAGCAAAACTGGGAGCCAAACCCAACCCAACAGCCCAGAGATGGTGCTCAGAAGATGAGGAACAGAGGGGAAGAGGATTTGTGGGTTAGGAAAGGAAATGGAATAAACCCAAAGGGATCACTTACCAGGCGGTGAAGGATGTCCTCATTTCTCTTGCAGTGTGGAAAAGGAAACCAGCTCCTGAAGAACTCAGCTAGTTTTGACAGGATGCCTTGCTGAAGGGAACAGAAATTACTCCAGTTAGAACCCAGCCAAGCCAGAGCCAAGCAAACAGCAACAGGCACTTCAGGGCTCTCTGCATCTGCTTTTCTTGCCAGCTCAGAGCAGAGCACCTGTAAGGAAGTTTCGCTCACTGTGCCTGGCCCAGCATCAGAGGACACCGAGGCAGCATCTGCTTCCTGCCCCTCTGCCTGCACACAGACCCTGAGAGAAAGCTTTCAGTAACCCCACCTAGCTGGGCCAGCAGGGACCGAGCTGCACTGCTCAGAACTGCCATCAGCTGGGGCTCAAAAGACCACAACTCGCCCACAAAAGAGTTCCTCTCTCCTTAGGGATGAAAAGCCAGCAGTGGAATGAAACGGCCACCAGGGACCGCAGTAAGTGACCAGGAGAGGAACAGCCTCTCCCTGTCTCCTTGCTGGCATTGCTCTGGAGAAGAACAGAGACAGGGAGGAGTGACTGTAAGAAGAGGAGCCCCCCAGAAGCTCCCTGCTCCAAGCAGTGTGTGGAACCACACAATCAGAGGCTCACAGACCATCTGTCATCCTGAAGCCCTTGTGCTTCACCTAGTTTTCACTGTCCTGCTCTGGGCACTCAAGGAACCTAGCTCCAATTTCTCTTCATGGGTGTCTCACCTCTGTGCACAGCTACACCCAGGGGAGTGTTTTTAGGTCAGTGGAGAGGCAAAGCAGCAGCACAGGTTTGATAATGACAGCTCTTCCCAACACACAAACATCCCTGTGGCTCATTAGGAGGAGCTCTCCCAGCAACCCACAATGCTTAGGACTATGGAATAATCCAAGTGATTGCATTCTTGTGCTGCTCAGGGACACTGACAGAGATAGGAAGTAGTGGGTCACAAATCAGAACAGCCTCCAAAATTCTTCTAAAGTGGTGCAAAACAAAACCAGAATTTCCTAACTATGGTTTGTGGGCACTGGGAATTAAACAAACAAAGGTCCTGGCAGAGCAACTTCTTCCTCAGCTCCACTCTAACCCTGCTCTGCCTCAGCTCCAAACCCTTCCCCTTGGCCTGGCTCCAGACCCCCTCAGCAAAAGTCTCTCTGCAGCCTTCCTGCAGGATGCCTTCAGGTGCTGGCAGCAGCTCTGAGGTGCCCCTGGAGCCTTCTCCTCTGCAGGCTGCACAGCCCCAGCTCCCTCAGCCTGTGCCCAGGGCAGAGCTGCTCCAGCCCTTGGCTCACCTTTGTGGCCTCCTCTGGACTCTCTCCAGGCAGGGTTGGAGGTGAGGTCTGAGCAGAGCCCAGGGGCAGAATCCCCTCTCCTGACTTCAAACTCTGCGAGCAGAGCACACAGAGCCTCTGCACTTGCTGCAGGCAGTGAGGCTGCCTGCTCAGCCCTCACAGCTCTCTGGGTTTCCCCCATGAGGGATAATTTTGAACTGCTGCCAGCTGCCTCCAGCAGCCTGTGGCACGGCTCAAAGACACCAGCCAAGGCCCTGTGCTGGGTAGGGAAGATTTGGGGCTACTTCCCATCTTCCAGTGTGAAAATACAAATGTGAGCTTAGAGAAAGCCTCCCGAGGCATGCCAGGGCTTGAAAACAAACCAGGACAGCCCCCTCCCGGCCCTGGGCCGTGGCCCAGCAGGTGACAGTAACACAGGACACTATCTAGCTCCTGGAGCAGTGGCTCCCAGCTTGCATTCCCTCTGGGAGTGTTGCTGACAGTCAAACTCCTCCCAGCAGCACACAGGGCAGGCCACACTGCCAGTGCCTCTGGAGTGCTCTCCCACTGCAGAGCACCACCCAGGCCACCTCTGGCACCTGAGTACCTCAGATGGACAACTAGTCATTGCTTTGGGGTTTGTGTTGTGAGTTTTTCTCCTGTTGTTTTTGTTCTGATGTTTAGGTTTTTCCATGGAATAGCTCAGTTGGCAAAGACCTTTGAGGCCACTGAGTCCAGCCCTTAAGCCAGCTCTGCCAGGCCACCACCAAAGCATGACCCTCAGCACCACATCCCCATGGCTTCGGAACCCCTCTACGGATGGGGACTCCACCACTGCCCAGGGCAGCTTGGGCCAGGCCTGCACGACCCTCAAAGGGGCAGAAATTGTTCCTCATGGCCAAACCAAACCTGCCCTGGGGCAACTGGAGGCTGACTCCTTGTGTGGCACCACTCAGGACAAGAGATCTCAGCCCCCACCTGGCTCCAACTTCCTTTCAGTGTGTTGCAGAGAGTGAGAAGATCTCCCCTCAGCCTCCTTGTCTTCAGGCCCCTCAGTCTCTCCTCAAGTCCTCCAGACCCTTCACCAGCTTCATTGCCACCACCTTCATGACCTTCTTGGGAGAAGGGGCCCAGAACTGAACCCAGGACTCCAGGTGCAGCCCCACCAGTGCCCCCAGTACAGGAGGACAACCTCTGCTCCTGCTGGCCACAGCATTGCTGCTCCAGTCCAGGATGCTGGTGGCCACCTTAGCCACCCGGGCCCAGACTGGCTCATCTCCAGCCTCTGCCACCAACCCCCAGGTCCTGTCCCACCAGGCAGTTTCCAGCCACTCTCCCCAAGCACAAAGAACAAAGCATGGCAGACCCACATCCCTCACAGATCTCACTCCTCTGCTGCTGCACCTCCAGCAGCTGCCTGCCCACAACACTCTCCCATTAGTTTTTGAAGCAGAATAAGAGATTTCTGGTTTTCCCCTCCGATTTTGCCTGCTGGTGAAGAGATGTGGTTCTCCCTGGAGAGGATGAAGGTGCAGGAAGAGGAGAGGACTCACTCTCTGGGCAGCATGCACAGCTCTCTCCTTCTGGCTCCCTGCTGCTGCACACAGCTCTGCCCTCTGCGACACGGAGGAGCATGCTTCAAAGTCTGTGTGCCCCAGGTCCTGCAGGTACTGGTACAGAGGGGAGTTCTGAAAGGAAAAGGACAAAGATTACAAACCCTCCCTGCTGCCCAGCAGCAACACCTGGGAATACAGCACCCACACAGCCAGGAAGGGAGGGAGTCCCAACACAACAGAGGCATGGACCTGAGGGAGCAGGTCCAGAGGAGGCCACCAAGAGATCAGAGGCCTGGAGAACCTCTGCTATGAAGACAGGCTGGGAGAGTTGAGGCTGCTCAGCCTGGAGAAGGGAAGGCTCCAGAGAAACAGCAGCATTTTATCTGGAGGGGAGCTGCAGGCAGCTGGGGAGGGACTGCTCAGAAGGGGCTGCAGGGACAGGCCCAGGGGCAATGGTTTGGAACTGGAGCAGGGCAGAGTCAGGTTGGACATCAGGAGGAAGCTCTGCACAGGGAGGCTGGGGAGACACTGGCACAGGCTGCCCAGGGAGGGGCTGAGGCCCTGTCCCTGCAGACATCCGAGCTCAGCCTTGCTGTGTCCCTGGGCAGCCTGCTCTGGCTGGAGCTGTCCCTGCTGCCTGCAGGGGGTTTGGAGAAGATGACCTTGGAGGGTCCCTTCCAACCCAATGCAATCTATAGCTCTGTGCTATTTCCACTCTTTGAAGCATGCTAGGACATCCTCTGCACCCTCTGAGGAGTTATTCAGCACAGATTCAGTGCCCAGTCATGACCTGAAACTCAAACACTGCCAGCAGCTCACAGGCAGTGTCCCTCACCCACAGTGCCAAGGGTTGTGCAAAGGCACAGGGATGTTAATGACTCATTTCCTCCGGGGAATTCTTCCAGTGTCACAACTCCGTTCTCTCTCTTCCCAGCAGCCTTCCTCCACGGCTGAGCACCTTCCCCAGCTCTAACGAAGCAGTGTGCTGGAGAGGCTACAGAGCAGGGTTGGTTCTGAGTGGAAAAGCAAACATTGTGGCCTGCTTCTCTTGTTTAAGCCACTCCCCAGTCTGCTTAATGATTCCAGGACCAACCCTGGAATGTGAGTGGATATGCATCACCTGGTCTTCTGACACTGGGCTTCATGCAGAGCCAGCTGCCCACTGCCAGCACAGCTGGCAAAGTCTCAGCAGCTCCACTCAAGAGGCTTTAGGGCAGCACGGAGGTCTTGGGCAAAACCAGCCAGCTTTGTCCTCAGGCAGACCCAGCAGGGGATGAACCCAGGAAGTCTCACCAAAAACCTGTTTGGAGGCTCACTCCAGGCTGGAACCCAAGGAAATCCTAGCTAGGCTCCTGGCAGACCTGTCCATCATCCTGACCTCATTTGTCCATCATCATCCATAACCTCAGGCTGCACCAGGGCAGGGTTAGGCTGGAGAGGAGGAAAGATCTCTTTGCTGCAAGGGTGGTCAGGAGCAGTGGCAATGGCTTTGAGCTGGAAGGGGGCAGATTGAGACTGGAGAAATTCTTGACAGACACTGAAACAGAGGGTCTGGGGATGCCCCCTCCCTGGAGGTGCTCAAGGCCAGGCTGGATGAGGCCTTGAGCAACCTGGCCCCCATGGCAGGGGGGCTGGAACTGGATGGTGTTGAAGGTCCCTTCCAAGCCAAACCATTCTGTGAACCTCTGAGCCTGGATAACCACCACAACAGTCAGCCCTCACTCGTGTCCAACAGCCAGGTTTATCTATTGCTAGCTGTCTGTGGCAGGAGGATATTGCCATGAATCACTGGCAAAACAAAGGGAAACCCTCTCAATACTGCAGCTCTGACCAGCCAGGGGTGGGAACAGGACCTGAAGCACGGGAGGACACCAGGAGGGTTTTCAGTGCTGTGCTGCACTTATTTCTGACATTTCCTCTGTGTGCCTTCTTCTAAGGCACCTTGTGAGCTCACCTAGACACCAGAGGCAGCCAGGGCTGGAGATACATCGCTGCATTGCCAGACAAGGACACTGCCTGTCTGAGACCACTGCTGGGAAGGCAGAGGCGTGGCAGGACAAGCAGAAGGCAAAATGCCACTGCTGCTGAGCTCTGCACAACTGCATGTGCAAAATCTCCTTAACCAGTGGAGCAAGGCAGGCAGAGCACCTGGTGCACTGGGCAGGGAGATAACCTCTGGAAAACATGGAGCAGTTCAGTGCTTCCTGGGGACTCTGCTGAGCCTGGCAACAGGCTGAGGAAAGAAACCAGCACTTATTTCTAGGACTCTTGTGACTCACTGCACTGAGTGGTACTGCAAAGCCACTCAATTCTAACCAGAGAGAGTAGAGCACAGATGCAGGCAAGCTCCCATTCCCAGGATCAAGACAGGAAGTCCTTCCCTGCCATACAAATCTCTGCTTTTATAGAGACAGATGAAGAGAGCTCCCTGAGCATGTGTTTCAGATCCATACTACTAAAACTCGTGGAACTCACAGCCAGATGTTTAATCACAACTCTCCTTCTGCCATTGTCTCATTCTAAATGCTGTGTAAGTGATGCAGGATTAAAGGACAATCCACTGAATTCATTTTGCTCTCTAACCCTTCCCCAGTGCTTAGTTTAATGCCCCTTGCCATGCAGCACTGCCTTGGTTAGAACAAAGCAGCACCTAAGACTACACATCATGGCTGCAGCTCTGAGTCCACAAAATTAAGGCAAGTTCAAACCCAAGCAAACCAAACTCAAGCCAAACACCAGAAGATAATCAAACCTGCCCAACACTGCCTGCTGCCGTGGTGGCAGGGGTGGTACAGTAGAGAATTGCCTAGCTTCAGGAAAGAGCTTATTTTGGATAGCTACTGACTCAAGTACTTACATCTGCTGCAGGCTTGCAAGCACAGACACTGCTCTTTAGTATGTGAGGCATTGTGGGAGTATGCTGAGGCAAACCTTTGCAATCCCAAAGCAGATGAAGACTCTGCTAGCTTGCAGAGTCTCCTTACAGCAGCGGCTGGGAATCAAGGCCACACCCAGGCTGATTTTTGCTGATGCACCATGAAGTCAGTGACTCAGGAGTCCTCCATCAGGGGCTCCAGTGTTCCACACCGTGACACGATTCACTACCTGGTAACCCTCCTTGCCCTAGTTTCCAATCACAGCTAATCAACAGATGAACCTTAAGAGGAATACTTAAGGGCCACTGCACAAAACAAGAGGTTCAAAGATCTCTTCTTTAAAATCTGGAGATGTTTTTCCAAAGCTGAGCTTTGCAATGTGCCCCAAAACACTGTGGGGGCTTAAATACCCTCCCAGGCGGGAGCCATCAGCTAAAGCCCAATATATATAACTGGAACACTTCTGGCAGAGGGGAGCAGTGCTGCAGAGCTGGCTGCAGGCAGGGCAGAGCAGAGCAGAGCAGAGCGAGCTGTGCCCCCGGCCCCCGGCAGGGGCGAGGCAGTGGAGCCGGCACTCACAGTCAGCGCGGTCTTGGTCTCCCGGACGAGGCTGTTCCATCTCTCTCGGTGCTGCTGCTGCCATGCACCTGACAGGATCTCATCCACCTCCCTCCTTCCTTCTGCTTGTCCCTCCAGGATGCCCCACGCCGAGGATGAGGAGCAGCAGTCAGCGTGGCCGTCCCTGTGCTCCTGCCCAGTAGCATCTTCCCGAGGGCATGGGCAGATGCGGTCTGAAACTCCTCAGGCTCCTGACTAATGTGGCTTCCAGCCGGGGGGAGGGAGAGGAGGCTGGCAGGCTGCTAAGGGCTTTTAAAAAGATCCTGCCTGAAGGAGTTATTGCACATCCATCTCACATGCAGCCATTAATGCTTCCCAAGCAACAGCATTTAAAAGCCTGGGTCATATTCTGCTGGCTGGAAACCACTCCTCCTGTGCCCCCGCTGAGAGTGCCAGGTGCTGACAGGGCTAATCTTAGACAGTGGCTTCAAGGCAGCAAAGGATCCTTTCAATTTCCTCTGCTGCTGCCACCGGCACAGGAGCACAGGCCTTGGCTTCTCCAGCACTGCTGCATCATCTGCTTGAGAAGCAGGCTCTGAGAACTACTCTGCAGCCATTAATCTGATGCTGTTCCCAGAGAGCCTCTGCTGGACCATCCCGGGCTGAGACCAAACTGGGTGGGGAGGCTGACACCCCAGAAGGGGGGCTGCAGGAGGGGGCTAGCAAGACCCTTATGAGGCTCAATGGGGACAAGTGCAGGGTCTTGCAATGGGAAAACAGAACCCAGCAGTGCAGCTCAGAGTGGGACGCACCTGGCTGGAGAGCAGCCCTGTGGAGAGGGACCTGGGGAGCCTGGCTGGCAAAGAGCTCAGCATGAGAGCACAGTGAGCTGGGCTGCTGGTGGGACTGGCTGATCTCAGAGGGCTCTTCCAACCCAAACAACTATGATCCTGTGGAGGAGGACTTGAACACTTTTCTACCATCAGACCTTAACATTTACTCATGGACTGTTGTCCTCAAACTTTGCATCACAAATCAAGAGGGCAGTGTGGGCTCACACCACACACAGCCCGTGGAATCCTCTCCTCTGCCTGTCCAGACACATTAGTGCTCTCCAGCACTGCCTGATGAGCTGACTTGGCCTCCACAGCCGTCAGACAGCTCTTTACACAGCTTTAATCTTCTCAGTATCACCTGCCTCCTGCTCATCTGGTGAAAAGGAGCACAGCCTATGCTCTCCTGCCTCTTAGCAGACTGCTGAGAAGCAAGGTAGCTAAAATTGTCCATCACTGCCAGCTGCCTCCATGGTGCACAGCACTTTGCAGCAGAGATCTCCCCAGGCTGCAGTTACATGGTCAATTTAATCTGCCATGACTAGCAGGTGCAGAGGAAAGCTGCAGTACCAGTTTGGAACACTGATTTATACAGCCAAATGGTGAGATGGGACCAGGAACTGAGCCCTCTGCAGCAGAAAAATAACACACAGGTGGCTTTTCTTTCTGTCTTTGCCAGGGCAGGTCACAGTCAGCTCAAACTGCTGGAGTGAGGCCACCAAGATGATCAGAGGCCTGGAGAAGCCTCCCTATCAGAACAGGCTGAGAGTTGGGGCTGTTCAGCCTGGGGAAGAGAAGGCTCCAGGGAGACCTCAGAGCTGCATTTCAATGTCTGAAGAGGACCTCCAGGCAGGCTGGGGAGGGACTGCTCAGAAGGGCTGTGGGGAGAGGACCAGAGGCAGGGGTTTGAGACTGGAGCAGGGCAGAGTCAGGTTGGACATCAGGAGGAAGCTCTGCACAGAGAGGGCGGTGAGACACTGGCACAGGCTGCCCAGGGAGGTAACCCTAACCCTGAGGCTCCATCCCTGGAGACATTCAAGATCAGACTTGCTGTAGCTGTGATCTAATTGGGGGTGTCCCTGCTGACTACAGAGGGTTGGACAAGATGACCTTTGAGGGTCACTTCCACCCTGCTGCAATCTGTGACTGTGATACTCCTTGAACTGCCCTCCCATTAGTCCTGGAACAGCTACTGACAGACAAAACTGGTTGTAGGAACGGTGTGAGGCTCTTGTGTGAACCAAAGCAATGCCAGCTTCGTCCCCTAGCACCAAACCACAGTGCACAGAGATGTTTATGGCAACTAAATGAGTTATTGCACTTTACAGAGCTCCACAGGCAAAGCTTTGTATTTCAAATGCTGTGTCTGAAAAGCCCCTCCAGAATCTAAGGGGCTGGGAGTCTGACACAGTGGGTGTCACCACCTCAGCTTTTTGTGTGCAATCTGGTGACATCTTGCCAGGCTTAGCTTTCTCCTGCAAACACAGCATTCAGATGCAAAACAACTACAGTCGGCCCCAGACCTTCCACCGACTCCCACAGCCAGGCCCTCACAGAGGCTTGTGGGACGAGGCTCCAACACCTCTCCAGGTGATGCTGAGGGCAGAGCAGCTTGCTGCAGGAAAGGCCGAGCTGAGACTGCTCAGCGTGGAGAAGGCTCAGGGGCATCTCATTAAGGTATGAGCTATCCAAAGGCAGGATGCAGAGGGGCTGGAGTCAGGCTCTTCTCAGTGGTGTTCAGTGAGAGGACCAGAGGCACTGGGCACAAACAGGAGCTGGAGGCCCCCTCTGAACACTTAGAGTCACTGTGAGGGCGACTGAGCACTGGGCTGCTCAGAGAGGTTGTGGTGTCTCCATTCTCGGAGACATTCAAAAGCTGCCTGCACGTGGTCCTGGACAACCAGCTCTGGGCTGGACCAGGTGACCTCCCAGTCCCTTCCAGCCTCAGCCCTTCTGTGATTCCGTGAGCACAGCTCTCCTGCCCGTCCCAAACCAACCTGCACAGGCCCAGTGAAATCTGGGACAAATGACTGCGCTGGGAGCACAAACTGGAGTGCAAAAAGCACTCCAAGGGCAGTGTTTGGGTCGCCTGCATCCCAGCATTGTGAAGGATGTGTAATACAAGTGGGAGCTGAGAAGTGGTACAAGGCAAACACAAGGCTTGTATTTACGGGGCAGGGGGAAGAAATGGAATGTGTCAGGCCCACGGATCTGATCAAAGCCTGCTCCTGAGACTCCTGACTCTTGCCTGCAAGCCCAAAGAGAGATGAGCAAAGAAAACATCACAGGGGTTCAGCAGGGGTAGATTGTGCCAAACTCAGCTGCCACCTGCCAGGGACAAGGCTGCATTCCCCTGGGTCAAGCCTGTATGGACTTTCGCTCCTGTGCCGAATCAGTCAAGAGGAAAGCGATGGACAAGGACCCAAGCGTGCAGAGGGCAGAGGCAGCAGGGAGTTATGCTGAATGGAAAGCTGGCAGGAGAATGGTACTGAGCAAGGGGTCTTCAGCCAAAGCTTTTGAAGTTTCCTTAATTAATCTTCTCCCAGCAAAAGGCCTGCTCACAGCATTGCCCAGCACCAAGTACCTCATGCATGCTGCAGAGGAGTGAAACATCACAGGAATCACAGGCGTGGAAAGGACCTCCAAAGCTCAGCTAATCCAAGCCCCTGCACTCAGCAGGGACATCTTCCACCAGAGCAGCTTGCTCAGAGCCCTCTCCAGCCTCACCCTGACTATCTCCAGGGATGGGGGCTTCAACCACCTCCCTGGGCAACCTGTTGCAGTGTTCCTCCTGGTGCAGAGCTCGTTCCTCACATTCAGTCTAAATCTGCTCCTCTCCCATCTCAAACCATTGCCCCTCATCCTGTCACTGCAGGCCTTTGGGAACAGACCCTCTGCAGCCCTTCTCCACAGCCTCCCTGGGCAACCTGTGCCAGTGTCTCACCACCCTCACTGGAAAGATTTTCTTCCTCATCTCCAGTCTCAGTCTGCCCTCTTGCAGCTCAAAGCCATTGCCCCTCAGCCTAGCACCCTAACGAGTCTCTCATGTTGGGGGCCCCAGAGCTCACTCCAGGTGAGGCCTCAACATGCAGTGGCAGAACCACCTCTCAGCCACTCTGACTTACTGGCTCCCCTCTACTGGTCACCAGTGGCTCCTCTGTGTGGAGCACATTCACGGTTCTCTGTGGAGCCTTTCTTTTACAACAGCATGGAGCCTGCAGAGCACTTCTGCAGGTAATCTGTGGGGGTATTTCAAGGCAGTCATTACCAGCAGGTCTCTCACCCAGCTCTGCACCCCAACCAATCAAGCAACCAAAACAATCTGTATTGGTCCTCCTGCTGCTTGTCTGCTGTTAGAGCTGTGCTCCAGCACGTGAGAGAGATACTGCTCTGCTCACCTCTCCTGAAGAAGGAAATGCAAAATGAATTCTCATCATGGATTTATGTCACTGGAGGAAGTAATTTAACACAGCAGCCACATAAATATCAGATGTTATTGTTAGGGCTCAAGGCTGGTCATGGATAAACACAGAACTCTGGTACAGACCAAAGCCATGCACAGGTAGCACTTGCACAGCCGTGGAGAGAAGAATCCTTCCTCATACAAGGCCCTTTCTGCATCCTGGTGAAACCAGAAGCCTTATTGCTATTACAATAATGCCACTTCCACTGACTCCTGCAGAGACAGCATTTCCCTCCAACAGCTTTCTCTGCACACCTGCAAACCCAGGTGTGCCTTAAACAAAGATGCAAATCACATTTACCAGCTGCAAAGCCATCTGATTTTGAGACTGAACTGCAGCAGGAGATATATTTAGCCAGTGATTGAAATAAGGTCAAGATGATGCTGTAGCCTCATTATCTAATGAGAGGTCTCATTCTCTCTGTATCTGGGGCTGAACAGCAACTGCTGACCCCCTGCCAGCTGAGAAGGGGGATTGGGAAAAGGAGAGAAGGCTGATTGAACGACACAACACTCCTAATCCAAATGACAGCACAAAGTGTACAAAATTCTACTCAGCCCAGCAAAGGCACAGCAGTCACAAGAAGGGGAAAGCAGCCCTCAGAGGAATGGGAAGGGAGCCCCTCGAGGGGCTGAGGCAAGCAGGAGATGCAGAGCAGATCCGGAGGAAAGCCCATCCTCAGCAAACTCCTCCCTTTACAACGGGCATGATGCTCACGGTCTGGGACCCACCTGTGAGCCAACTCAAGTCAGCTGCCCCGGCTGACTCCAAATTGTCACTGGCCGGCAAAGCAGGGCTGGTTTTGAGTCTGCCCCAGCAAAACCAGGCCACAAGCCCTACCAGAGCCGGCGGTTTCACGCAAGTCCTGTAAGGAACACAAACGCCTGGAAGCCAAGGTACTTTCAGTACTCACCACACAGGTGAGTGCATGCTGAAATGCACCTTCCAGACGCCTTACACTGATTTAGAAGCAGAGTTTATTTGCTGCACAGCGGAGTTGCTGCCTTTGCTCAGCCTCCAGCACAGAGTAGCGCGAAGCCCCCTCCTCCCGCACCGCGCTTTCTGCTCCTGCCCTCACAGGCCGTGCCGCCGGCACACTCCGCACCGACCCCCGGCCGGTCTCTTTCGTCCCTCCTCAGCCCCTCCTGGCTCCGAGGGCCGGCGCCTCGGCGGGAGCAGCGCCCGGCACGGCCCTCCCACGGCCGCGCACCGAGACCGCAACGCCCGCAGGCGGAGGCGGGCAGCCTGGGCGAGCCGGCGCACAAAGGAATCGCCCCTCGCACGGCGGAGGCTCCGGCGGCCCCGGCCCGGCTCGCTCTCATGCCGGCGGTGCCGTCCTCGGCCAGCGCGGAGGGGCGCGGCGGCCACCCAAGGATGCTACGGGACACCCCACGCCGGTCCCGGCAAGCACCCGCCGGGGCTGCCGGCTCCCGCCCGCGGCAGACGCTACCTCCGGCCTGGCCCCACGGCCTGGCCCCACGCCCGCCCCACGCCCGCCGGTCGCCTCGGCCCGCCCGGCACACGCCGCCCCCGGGGGCCGTGGCGCAACGCCCCGGCGAGGGGCGGAGAGACACGGGCCCGGCCCAACCCGCCCCGGGTCGCCCCCGCGCCCACCTCAAACACCACTTCTTCGTCAAACTCCGGTGTCATCCTTCTCCGCCATGCCACCCGCTATGGGCACTCTGGGAAACGGAGTCCGCCGCGGCGCCCCCGCCGCCGCCTTCCCTCCCTACCCTGCCCGGCGCGGCCCGGACACTACAGCCCCCAGGATGCACCGCGAGAGGCACTTCCGGCCGCGCTCCGGGCGGGGCTGGTTGGTCGGACGGGTGGGCAGGAGGGACGCGGTTCGTCCCGGGGCCAGCAGGGGGCGCTGCCGGGCGGCGGCGCTGTGGGCAGCGGCTGCCGGCGCTCAGTCTGCCGCCAGCCGCGGGGTGTTATGCGGCGACGGGCGGTGGGCATAGCTGCTGCTGGCGGGCGGCGCAGGGGAACAATGGGCTCCTTCTCCTCGGCCCTCCGAGGGGCCGTGGCGTAAGGGACGAGAGGGAGGACGGCGCGGCGCGTGGGGAGCACCATGAGCTCCGCTGGTGAGTGCCCGGAGAAAGTTTGAGGAGCGGCTGTTCCCTTCCGCCCGGCCAGCCGGTGGCAAGCGGGGAGCCCGCACGTCCCTACGGCCACAGAGCCGAGCCTCAGCCCGTGGTGCCCGGCAGGGCCCGGGTGCAACAGGGGCGGGGGGCCACAAGGGAGGGGCACCGCCGTCGCCCCGCGGTGCCGGCGCGGGACGGGAGCCGCAGCTGCTGTGGCGATTTTCGTCCCTGCCGCTCCGGGCGGCTGCGCCCAGCTCTCCCCTGCCGCCGCGGCGGGGCTGGGAGCGGCGTCCCGGCAGAAGGGAGCGGGGGAGCAGTCTCGCACCCCGCTCCTGCCCCGAGTGCAGCCCTTCCCCGGGGTCCCCTCTTGGCCCTCGGGGCCGTGCGGGCACGTCCCAGCCCCGGCGGTGCGCGGAACTGACCCTGCGCGCCCTGCCCCCCGTGGCCGCTCCCGCGTGTCCGGCCGCGGACAGGGTCACTTCGGTGGGGCTGGGCTGGCGGCGGGTAGAACCTGCCAGGAGGCTCCGCCGGGGGCCTGCGGCAGGAAAGGCAGCCCCGAGCTTTGAGTTCCTGCTCCGTCCGGCTCGGCGGGGCTGGCAGAGTTTGTCAGCGGCTGAGCTTCGCCGTTGCTCGGGGCTATAGCAGAGTCCTCCCGCAGGGGCAGGGGTGCTGGAAAGCCTTCAGCCTCTCCAGCTTCAGCTGGCCTACTTCAGCGCTGTCCTCACCTTTCCTCCCCCTCCCCTGGCTAAAAGAGGTGCGAGGCGAATCCTGGATTAAAGCGAACTTCCCTGCCTCGAAGGGAGTTGTGCTCATTTATGTGTTCCTGTGGTTGCACGGCGGTGTGCTGCTGGTACTTTCCTTCACCCATGTGCTAGATCGGTCGCTTCCTTTCTTTACTCCACTTGAGGAAGAGGCTGGGAGTCGTTTCTGCCCTGGGAGGATGTCATGTGTGAGCTGGGATGTGCTGGGGGAAGCACACCGCAGTGTAAACCCGAAGGAGCAGACTGCTGCCGGCCAGGGCTGGGAGCAGAGGAGGTGTTTGAAGTTACAAATGGCACACAGGCGTCAAGCAAAACCATCGACCTCATCCTGAGCGATTTCCCCTCAAATATGGGATAGGACTTGTGGGGATGTGATGAGGGGGAATGGATTGAAGCTGCAAGAGGGCAGATTTAGACTGGACCTTAGGAAGAAATTCTTTCCAGTGAGGGTGGGGAGACACTGGCACAGGCTGCCCAGGGAGGCTGTGGCTCCCTCCTCCCTGGAGGTGTTGAAGGCCAGGCTGGATGAGGCCTTGAGCAACCTGGGAGGTGTCCCTGCCCATGGCAGAGGGAGGGAACTGGATGAGCTTTGAGGTCCTTTCCGACCCAACCCGTTCCCTGATTCCAGGTCAGATTGTTACTGAGTCCAGCATCAGCTACCTGGCCTCATGAAGCAGAACGTGCTGGGAAACAGCAAGCTAGGTGATGCATCTTTGTGCTCCATTTAATGGGTTTCCGCTTTTAATCACACCACAGAACTGGTTTGGTTGAGAGCTGGGGAAAAGACGTGAGCAAGTGGGAGAGCAGCTCTGCTGCACTGCTGTCGCGGGGCAGTGCTGCTGCCAGCGGGACTCTCGCTGCTCCTCTGAGCAGCTCTGCGAAGAGGAGATGCGGCTTAGGGGGTGCTCAAGAGCTTGGAGCTGGGCTGCTGCAATTTGGTGAGGTGCAGAAAGTTTTCTCAGCACCGAGCAGTGATTTCAGGACTTCCAGGGCCGAGGTTTTGTGATTGTTTCTGCTGATTTAGTTTGTCTGCTGATGGTGTCTGAGGAGGAGGAGGGTTTGCTGAACAGTCACTTGGAAAGCAAGGGAAAGGGATGCTGAGGACCACCGGTGACAAGGAAGTGGAACAGTTACATGGAAAATGTGAGCTTTAGCCAAGGATTTGCAGGGCAAGGTGTAGAAAGAGTCCTGATGGGCAGAAAGAGCTGAGGGGGTATGTGAGGGGCCTGGAAGAAAGGATGAAGAGTATTGTGTGGGTGATGTGTTATGGAGGACTGAAAAAAAAATGTCCTTGGAGAGCAAGTGAAACAAGAGGGGAGACTGGAGACCTTGCTGCCAGCGTCATGACATCTGTCTGATGAGGAAAGGCTGAGAGCCCTGGGGCTGTTTAGCCTGGAGAAGACTGAGGGGGGATCTGGGCAATGCTTGTAAATGTCTGAGGGGTGGGGGGCAAGCAGAAGGGGCCAGGCTCTTTTTGGTGGTGCCCTGTGCTGGGATGAGGGGCAGTGAGCACAAACTGGAGCCCAGGCAGTTCCACCTCAACTTGAGGAGAAACTTCCTTGGTGTGAGGGTAGCAGAGCCCTGGAGCAGGCTGCCCAGAGAGGTTGTGGAGTCTCCTCTGGAGGCTTTCCAACCCCACCTGGGTGTGTTCCTGTGTGAGCCTGCTCTGGCACAGGGGTTGGACTGGATGGTCTCCAGAGGCCCCTTCCCACCCCTGGCAATCTGTGAATCTGTGACAGCCTTTGACGTTTCAGCTAAGGAGCTCTGAGGCAGGGTCTGAAAAGGTTTGAGGACTGCCAGGAGACAGTCCTGAGGGTTTAATATCCATCTCTTGCTTTGTGTTGCTGCAGAATTCAGCTCCTGCAGTGTATAGCTGTTGCTCCAAAGCCACAGACTTAGCAGCTCCTATATTTTGCTTCATAGAATTACAGAATGGTTTGGGTTGGAGGGGCCCCTAAAGATGATGTGGTTCCAACCCAGGTCCTGTGATCCATGGGATCTGTTTGCTCCCCTGAAATGATGTAGCTGTGAACTCAGTTGTCGCTCTGGGCTGTGCTACCTGAGCTGCCTTTCTGACAGCTGATTGCTAACACAGCACTTCAGGGAACACTTCAGCATCGTGTGTGGGGCTACAGGTGGAACTTGGAATGCCCTGGAATCCTCCTGCTTCACTTGAAGGGGTTGAGTCTGCCTTTTGTGTCTTCTTTTAATGCCCCTTTGGAACACAGCAAGCTGGTGCAGCATTGTCTGTGCTGACTGAGTATTGGTAAAGTAGGATTTGCAGATCTGAGTGACTTCAGCTTGATCTGCAGGGCTGTGCTGCTTGAGGGGATGGTGGAGAGGAAAATCAAACACAGCTTCTGGCTGTGAGCAGAGTTGTGAAAGGTCTGCCAATGGTAAGCCAGCCTTAGCTCCAGCCCAGCCTGCCTGCTGCCCTGCTAAATAATGCAGTGCATATTCAGTTCCTTGCTCTGTCTCTCCTGGTTCCTCTGCAGTTTCAGTTACCTCTCGGTCCAGAGCTGGACATAACTCAGTGACAGGTGAAGGAGTTCTGCCATAGCTGTTGCTTGCATATCTGAAAATGTATATTTACTCCTGGGCTGGTTAGAACCAAGGAAGAGAGGTGGTGGGGAGGTTGGAGGAGATGGTCTTTGAGGTCCCTTCCAACCTGAGCCAGTCTGTGATCGATCTGCATGTTGGTTCCCACCTCGTTTCTAGCTGCTCTCCCGCTGCTTTCTCATGTGCTGCATATTCTTTACAGAGGATGCTGCTGAGTGCACATTTACTCACTTTCTGCCTGGAACCATTTTGCTGTCTTCAAGTCTGTGCTTTGCCTTTAAAAGGGAAAAACGAAAAGCTGAGAGGTAAGGACTTGGACATTTCCTGTTGCCAGTCCTTGTATGTGGCTCTCCCCAGCTCGTTTCACGTGAGCAGGAGGGACAGCTTCGGCTTCAGGGCTGGGTTGGCAGCAGCAAAGAGCAAAGTGCAGGGTATTGTGATGCCCACAATGTAATCCAGAGCGGGGGAGAAAACCCCACCATGGCAGGATCAGAATAAGCCAAATCAACTTGACTTTTCTAGTCAGACTTCATCGCTTTCAAGGGCTGGAGAAATGAGGCCTCCAGGGTTTAATGTCCCTTTAACCCTCGAATCTGTCAAGTCCCATTAGAGTTACTCAGCTCTAGCTCCACATGCAGTCTGAAAAGGTTGCTTATTCCTCTCTTGTCCTTACTCTAAAGCTATCCTCAGCTTTCCTGTTAGGTTTCAACAAGGCACTGGACCAAGCTGAGCTTTTGCCATGGCTGTCTCCCTTGGGCAGTTTGGTTAGGAGCTGCTTGGGGAGCAGCATTTTCCCTGGTGTTTTCAAACCTTCCTCTGTGATCTTCCAGGGTCTCATGACTCATTCCCTTTGTTGTTGTTTTCTTCTGAGCATTGTGGCACCCAGGCAAATCAGAGTGACAAAAGTGCATTGGCAAGGAATAAATTAATGATCTCAGGATGCCTTTCTTTGGAGCCGTTTGCTGCAAGCAAAGCAAATGAGCTGCAAAGCTTCACTGTGAGGCGTTGAAAGTTAGGTTGCTGGTGAGTGAAGAGTGTTCCAACACCTGATCTCTGTGCACTGCATTGAATGCCATCACAGTCATCTCTTGAGTGGATCCCAAACACACAGCAGTAATTCTTCCCCTCCATACAGGCTCTTCAAAAGCCAGATTGGCTTTCATGTTCTGTGGAGTTGTTTAGCCTGGAGAGGAGAAGGCTAAGGAGAAGGCTAAGGATTGCTCTCTACAGCTCTCTAAAAGGAGGTTGGAGTGAGGCTGGTGTTGGCCTCTTCTCCCTAGTAACCAGCAATAGGACAAGAGGTACAGACCTCAGGCTACACGAGGAGAGGCTTAGGTTGGCTCTTTATGGTGGTGCCCAGTGATAGGACAAGGACCAACAGGTACCAGCTGGTACCCAGGAGGCTCCATCTCAGCATGAGGAGCAACTTCTTTGGTGTGAGGGTGGCAGAGCCCTGGAGCAGGCTGCCCAGAGAGGCTGTGGAGTCTTCTTCCCTGGAGGCTTTGCAGACCCACCGGGATGTGTTCCTGTGTGACCTGGTCTGATGATCCTGCTTTGGCAGGGGGGTTGGACTTGATCTCTGGAGGTCCCTTCCAAGCCCTAACATTCTGTGATGCTGTGATTTTTAAGTGAGATCCTCAGCTGCCAAATCTTGTCATCTGAAGAAGAGAAGTAGACACTTCAAGGCCAAAACGTTGAGAGCAGGAGTTGCTGCAGGGTGTTCTCCTCCTCCTCTAAACCAGGTTGAAGGCAGGACAGGAACAGTCCAGCAGCAGGGAGTGTCAGAGGAGCTCATCAGGGGGATGAGAATGGGGATGTTGCTCTGTCCTCAGCACACTGAGGAGATAATTGGCGGAGGGACAAATGTCTGTTCTCTGTGCTGTGACCTGAAGTGGAACACAGAACAAATGCATTGACCTGCTGAGATGGTGCCAGTGGCTGTTTGGTGTTAGAAGGAGTTGCCTTTGAGATCCACTCTTTAAAGGGAGCTGCCTGTGCTGGGGGTTGAAGCACCTCTCTTTTTCCCTTCACACTGAACACCATCCTGGCTGTCCCTGGAGGAGCAGGAGGTTTCCTGTTGCTGATGGCAGCTTTCTTAGTCACTTTATTTATGGACTTCTTCCTCTGCCAAGTCAAGCAACTCAGAGGATGTACCTGGCTGCTCCTCTGCCTCTTAGCTATCTGCTTAGCTGTTTGTGCAAGTAAAACTTGGTCCTTCTGCTCCTCCATCTGGGTTCATTTCTGGTAACTCATGGTGCAGGGACCCTGTCTGAGAAATGGGGCAGGTTTGGAGGGGGAACTGGGGGAAGTCACAGTGATTCTCTGTTCTGACCTCCTAAGACAATCCAGAGAATCCAATGTCCAGTCCAAATTTCCTCTGGGACTTCTATACATCTCAGAAAGTGAGTTTAGGTTCCTTGTAAGTGCTGGTGGCCCCCCACAGCCCTGGGGGAGGTATTCCTGTAGTTAGTTATTCTGGGGCCTTGGGATTCCTAATCATTTGAAGGCTGTGTTTCTACTTGGGACTTGTCAGACTTCAGTGGTGAGCTGGGGGATCTCCTCTCTCTCTCTCATGACTGAAGAGCCATCTGCTCTCAAAACCCATTGTCACTCCTTAGGTGCATGCACTGCTGGCAGCTCCCCTCAGCTTTCCTGGGACGTGGGGGGCTGGCATGATTGTGTCGTAATGTGCTGCATTCATCCCCAGTCTCCACCCAGCAGTGGCAGGAGGGGGCAGCGCTGTCAGTCGCAGTCTGGCCGGTGTTGTGCACAGAAATGTTTTCAGGTGCCTTCCTAGTTTCACCTCTGCCTCCTTGTCACTGCCAGTGAGCAGCAGGCCTGCAGGCAGCTGCTAGCAAGCGCTGCAATCATTTCCACGTTCAGTTCTGCTCTCCTCAGCATGACCAACCACCTCTGTTCCCAGGTGAGCAGCTCCCTGTGGCCCCAGGAGCAAGCCCCCTGCCCAGAGCACTCCATGCTTCATTGTGTAATGCTTCCTGGCTTGTATTGGTTGTTTTTTGCCCAGAGAGGCTGTCTTGTGCTCATCACGTAACACCAAGTCATGCTCATATGGCTGCCACTCGCTCCTCAACTTTAGGTAGAACCACTGCCTCCCACTTAGTTTTCTTTCTATTCCTGGTGGGAAATTGTCCCCTTTAAAGCTCTGTGTTGTGAGGAGCTGGGTTTGATCCACACAAGTGAACTGAATTGGTTTACAATCAACTGAATTAATGCAGCCCAGCAGGCAGCTGTGTGCTGGGCTGCAGCCAGAGCAGGGTGGGCAGCAGAGGGGATTCTGCCCCTGGGCTCTGCTCTGCCAAGACCTCACCTCCAATCCTGCCTCCAGTTCTGGGGTCCCCAGCGTGGCAGGAGCCAGGCCAAGGGGGAATGGTTTGGAGCTGAGGCAGAGCAGGGTTAGAGTGGAGCTGAGGAAGAAGTTGTTCAGCAGGAGGCTGCTGAGGCTCTGGCACAGGCTGCCCAGGGAGGCTGTGGCTGCCTCCTGCCTGGGGTTGTTGAGGACCAGGCTGGATGAGCCTTGAGCAGCTGAGTGCAGCTGAGAGGTGTCCCTGGGCATGGAGGGAGGTTGGAGGAGATGAGCTCTGAGCTCCCTTCCAGCCTGAACCACTCTGTCATCCCATGAACTTAAGCTCTTGATTTCTGGTTAACATCTAAGGTATTTCTCCTCTTGCCTAGCTGCTGTGATTTTTCCAGAGCAGTTCATCACTTGTATTTTTCAGGCACTTAATGATGCTTTGTGGAGGGGAATCTCCTGGTATGCATTCCCTGCCTGGAGTCCTTCCTCTCACGTCATGTGTGTGCTTGAAAGGGCTCTTCATTGCATTCCTTTCTGCTGGAGTGGTTGGCTGAGGTCTGTATTGATACAGAGGCTGTAATGTGCCTCTTGTTACACTGACCTATATCTCCCCTGCCTGCATAGTGCTGTCTTTATTACACCACGTGCCTGCCTGGGCTCCTGGCTGGCCCAGGGCTTCGCAGTGCTGAAGTGGTTTGAAAAGTTCTGCTGGGTTTGGATTGCATTTGCTGTCAGCATTGACTCTGTCTTGCTTTGTTCATTATCCAGGTTTCCATTATTGGCAAATAGACAACTGCTTTGTGTTCCCTGCCCGCCCTGCCGCCTGCCCCCTGCCCGCCCTGCCGCCTGCCCGCCCTGCCCCCTGCCCGCCCTGCCCCCTGCCCGCCCTGCCGCCTGCCCGCCCTGCCGCCTGCCCGCCCTGCCCCCTGCCCGCCCTGCCCCCTGCCCGCCCTGCCCCCTGCCCGCCCTGCCGCCTGCCCCCTGCCCGCCCTGCCGCCTGCCCCCTGCCCGCCCTGCCGCCTGCCCGCCCTGCCGCCTGCCGCCTGCCCGCCCTGCCGCCTGCCCCCTGCCCGCCCTGCCGCCTGCCTGCCCTGCCGCCTGCCCCCTGCCCGCCCTGCCGCCTGCCCCCTGCCCGCCCTGCCGCCTGCCCCTGCCCGCCCTGCTGCCTGCCCCCTGCCCGCCCTGCTGCCTGCCCCCTGCCCGCCCTGCTGCCTGCCCGCCCTGCTGCCTGCCCGCCCTGCCGCCTGCCCGCCCTGCCGCCTGCCCGCCCTGCTGCCTGCCCCCTGCCCGCCCTGCTGCCTGCCCCCTGCCCGCCCTGCTGCCTGCCCCCTGCCCGCCCTGCTGCCTGCCCCCTGCCCGCCCTGCCGCCTGCCCCCCTGCCCGCCCTGCCCCCTGCCCGCCCTGCTGCCTGCCCCCCTGCCCGCCCTGCCCCCTGCCCGCCCTGCCGCCTGCCCCCTGCCCGCCCTGCCGCCTGCCCCCCTGCCCGCCCTGCTGCCTGCCCCCCTGCCGCCTGCCCGCCCTGCCCCCTGCCCGCCCTGCTGCCTGCCCCCCTGCCCGCCCTGCTGCCTGCCCCCCTGCCCGCCCTGCTGCCTGCCCCCTGCCCGCCCTGCTGCCTGCCCCCTGCCCGCCCTGCTGCCTGCCCCCTGCCCGCCCTGCTGCCTGCCCCCCTGCCCGCCCTGCTGCCTGCCCCCTGCCCGCCCTGCTGCCTGCCCTCTGCCTTCCCATATTTTTAGTTTTGAGTTCAAGCAGCGATACAACTTGTGAGTGTCCTCCCTAACAGCTGTTGAGTTCAGAGCCCTGCAGAGTGCTCCAGGCTGGTTGCTATCCACAGCTTGCTCACCGAAGGGCTCACCAAGCACTGGCACAGGCTGCCCGAGGAAGTGTTTGAGTCACCATCCCTGGAGGTGCTTAAGCAGCTACGGGCTGGGGGATGCCTGTCCAGGGACAGGAGGTGGTAGCTGGGCTCTGCTGGGTGGTGCTGGTGGTGATAGGGAGCTGTATCTTTTGAATTCCCTCTTGCAGGATGTCTTAGCAATGGCCTCTGCCCTGGTGTTTGCCGCTCTGCCGATGTAAGTGCAGCAGGGACGCTGCTGAGTGCAGTGCAGTCTGTCTGGATACCATTCCATGATTCATGTCCTAGGAAAACATGGTTTTCCTGTTTCTATAGTGGGGACATTGTTTGTGCTTGCAGCAGTGGCTTAGTGTTTGGGAAATGCAGCTGAGGGGATCTGCCTTTTTTTACATCATTATTCTTTACCATCTAGATTTCTTTCAAACAAACCCAAACCCAGAGGCCTGCAGCTGAAACTTCCCTCTCTCCTTTCTAGGCAGGAGATCAGGGTACAGCTGCACACCTTTAATAGTGACTCTGAAAACCAGAGAAGCTCCAAGCCCACAGTGCAAAGGCAATAACTCCTCAGTGGCTTGCCCAAGCTCTCTGTATGTGAAGCATCCATTCCCAGCTCTTCCTGGGGGTTTTAATGTGCATGGCTCCCTGGGAGGGAACCCCAGGGTTGTGCCCCACAAAGGGAACCCCAGGGTTGTGCCCCACAAAGGTTATAGTTACAGAGGTGGTAGTTAAGAAAAAAAATCAGAGAAACTATTTGACTTTCTGAATCAGTTTTCCTATGTCACAAATCACTCAGAGCTGTTAGGAACCATAGAATCATAGAATTGTCTTAGCTGGAAAAGACCTCCAAGATCATCCAGTCCAACCATCAACCACCATGGCCTCAGCTGCCATGGCCACAGGTTTCTTGAGCACCTCCAGGGCTGGGGACTCCACCACCTCCCTGGGCAGCCTCTGCCAGTCTCTGCCCACTCCTGCAGCAAAGAGATTGTTCCTCCTCTCCAACCTAAGCCTCCCCTGGCACAATTTCAGGCCATTGCCTCTCCTCCTGTCACTTGAGATTAGGGAGAAGAGGCCAACCCCCACCTGGCTCCAGCCTCCTCTCAGGGAGTTGTAGAGAGCTGGAATCTGAAGTCATTGCAGTAGATGGAAAGGAGTTGGTCAAAAATCATCTGTGATGTTGAAGTGCTTCAGGCACACCTTAAAAAAACCCAAACAGAGGGGGAAAAAAACCAACACCCAAACAAACCCAACCCAACCCCAGAAGAAACAGACAAAACCCCAAGCCACCCCAAACTGCCACCAGGCTCTAAACTCCCTAATCTCTGAGTGCCTCATGAGTTCCTTTTCCTGCCTGTCCACTCTCCCCAGGGTTTGTCATCTGTTATCAGGTGGGTCAGAAGCCACAGCTGTGGTGAGTGTTTCTAGGTCAGACAGTAACCTGCTGGGCAGTGCTGTGAGAGGCACAGAATTGGGCTTCTGCCTTTGCAGCTGGAAAGGACTTGCTGCAAATTACTGCAGTAACTTCATCGTTCTGCCCCTGGGCTCTGATCTGCCAAGACCTCCCCTCCAACACTGCCTCCAGTTCTGGGGTCCCCAGCAGCAGAAGGACACAGAGCTGTGGAGAGAGGCCAGAGGAGGCCACAGAGATGCTCCAAGGGCTGGAGCAGCTCTGCCCTGAGCACAGGCTGAGGGAGCTGGGGCTGTGCAGCCTGCAGAGGAGAAGGCTCCAGGGGCACCTCAGAGCTGCTGCCAGCACCTGAAGGCATCCTGCAGGAAGGCTGCAGAGAGACTTCTGCTGAGGGGGTCTGGAGCCAGGCCAAGGGGGAATGGCTTGGAGCTGAGGCAGAGCAGGGTCAGAGTGGAGCTGAGGAAGAAGTTGTTCAGCAGAAGGCTGCTGAGGCTCTGGCACAGGCTGCCCAGGGAGACTGTGGCTGCCTCCTGCCTGGGGGTGTTGAGGGCCAGGCTGGATGAGGCCCTGAGCAGCTGAGTGCAGCTGGGAGGTGTCCCTGGGCATGGAGGGAGGTTGGAGGAGATGAGCTCTGAGCTCCCTTCCAGCCTGAGCCACTCTGTGATGCTGATGTTGCTGTCCTGCTGTCTTCATGGCTTGTTTAACAGCAGACAGCATTTAAGGACTGCATTGTAGCAGTTCAAAGTGCAAAGCCAGGCCCCTGGGCACGGCCAGGCACTTTCCCACAGCTACCCTGGGTTTTAACAACCAGCGTTGCCTGGAAGCCTTTTCCTACCACTCTCTGTGCCTGCTGACTCGGCGCGGGGCAGCCAGCACAGGCCTGGTGGCAGGGGGCAGAGCAGGGTTTAAGAGCAGTGCATGCACAGGCTGAGAGCTGTGGATCCAGCGTTTCAATGTTCAGAAGCCTCTGGCAGCGCTGTGGTGTGGCTGTTCTGTGGGCTGCTGCTGACTGAAGTCTTTGCTTTCTACCCTTCCCAGAAATCAAGAAGCCCCCCGTGGCCCCCAAGCCCAAGTTCGTGGCGGGACACAAGGCGCCGCCTCCACCTGTGGCCCCCAAGCCTGACGTGGTGCTTGCTGGTGTTCTGCAAGCAGCCAGGAAGAGCAAGCCCGCAATTGCCCCCAAGCCAAAGGTCCTCAAGAGCTCCTCCGTGCCAGAAGCCAAAGCTGCATCGTCTGCACGGAAGAGCACAAAAAGCTTCGAGGAGCACCGGGGAGACCCTCCCCTGGCGCTGGACCACTTGAACCACAGGCGTGAGGCCCCGCAGGGCAGTCCTGGTAGCGCAGCTTACATCCTGCCCGTGTCAGCTTGCCAGCTGGAGTGCCTTCAGCAGCTGGGCAACGGGGAGAGTGCCTGCAAAACACAGATCCTCTTGGAGCACCTGGGGACCTTGGAGCACGCCAGAGCCGCCGAGAGACGCGCAGCAGCCCTGGGGGACGGTCCTAAAGACAAAGCCGTCAACAGAACTCGGGTGGTGTTGAAAGCCAGCATCTGGGAAGAGAAACTGAAGGATGTCCTGGGCCAAAGTGTGTTTCCTCCCAGCAGCCCTGCCAGGCACAGGCGTGCAGGGAAACTCGAGCAGGGCAACGGCAGCGGTGCCAGGAGCGACGTTAAGATTGAGTTTATGGAACTTGTGCAGTGCTCAGCTGAAGGGAAGCAACCGAGCACTGAGGGGAAGCTCCCTGCTGAGGACCTCCAGGCCTCTGAAATTCCTCCTAGCTTGACTGAGAATCACCACAGCTGCTCTTGCCCCTTGGACCAGGACATCCTGGAACAGGAATGTTTAAGTAGCAATAATTCGTTTCCAGGTGAAGCAGGTGGGAAAGCAGAGGCTGACAGAGCCTCCCCTGAAACACCTCCAGTCCTGAACTCCAAAGTGCTTCCTGTCCCCAGGCCCAGGAAGCCACGTGCTGCTTGTCTGGTCCGTCAGGACGGCATCGACACCCCGGCAGAAGGAACAAGGGAGCCACCCAGCTCGGAGAGAGACTCCCTTGGGCACGGGGAGCAGGGCTTTAAAAAGCCAGCGAAAATTAACGTCCTTGGGCAGAGTGTTTGTTACAACACCACCACAGAGGTGCTTCCTCCTGCAAAATGTGAGAGCACTCCGAGCGGGGCGGGCGGAGCGCAGCAGCCGAAGGAACCAGCTCCAGAGGAGTCAGCTTCGCCGAGCGCTTCGCCGCTGCCGTCACGCACAGCTGCCGGCTCTGTGCACAGCGCTGAGCGCTCCTCAGATGGGGACCATAATGTAGCTGACTCTGTGGACGAGCTGCCAGGTGCCAGCAGAGTGCTGGATGCCGTGGACAAGAGGACTAACTTTGTCAGGTGTGATGCTCTGTCCATGAGTCTGCCAAAGCAGCTCAAGTTAACTGGCGCTCCGCACGCTTCTGCTGCCGGCAGCCTCCACCTTTCTCCGCCACAACTGGAAGATAAAGAAATGAAAACCAGGGATGAAAGTTCTCCAAAAGTCATTCCTAAGAAACCACAGAGGCACAGCCTTCCAGCTGCTGGCCTGCTGAAGAAGGCTGCATCGGCAGAGCTGGTGGAGAAGAGTTCTTACCCCTCCGCTGAGGACAAGCCGAGGACTGTTCTGGAGGGCTCCCACTTCGCCCCGCCGGCAGGCAGGGAGCAGAGCGCTCTGCCCCCCTGCCAGCTGCCCAAACGCCCTGCTGAGAAGCCTGTCTGGAAGTTACCTCACCCCATTCTTCCATTCTCAGGGAATTCTGAATCACTGAAGACTCTCAACCTTGCTGCCAACCTCAACCACCCGACGGTGGTGACAAAGCCCAGGGCCAAGTCCCTCTCGTCCGTGGACATGGACAGGACGGACAAGCCTTGCAAAGACCAGCAGAAGAAAAACAGCTTGAGAAAGTTTCTCAACATGAAGCTGTCTGTTTGCTTGCTGAAAAGTGACTTCCAGAAGTTCCTCTCTAAGGGCAGCCAGTCAGTCGACAGTGCCATTGCCACCCTCTCCTCGGGGGATGGCTGTGGAAGCGGGAGCAGCCGGAGCGAGAGGAAAGCAAAGTCTGCCAAGGCTCATTCCATGGAAGTAAGCAGCCCAGCCTCCCAGAAGAGGAGGCAGAGAAACAGGAGCCAGCCTGAGGTGCGGAACCCCCCGAGGCTGGAGGCTGCAGATGTCCAGGGACCCCTGGGGGAGAGCGTGTGCCAGGCACGTGTGCCCGCCGTGGGCAGCACCTGTGCCCCGGAGTACGAGAACGTGAGGCACTACGAGGAGATCCCCGAGTATGAGAACCTGCCCTTCGCCCTGGCAGCCAGCAGAGAGCTCTCTCTTGAGTGGCAGAACTCCAGCAGCCTGGAAGACCACAGCCCTGCCTTCTATGAGGTGGAGGAACCTTGTGAAGCCACGAGCAGGAGTTTGAGCCTTGGCAGGTAAACTCCAGAGGAAAGGGAAGCTGAACAGCTTCAGTGCGCTTCTGTTGGCCATGGGCATGGTTAGATGATGGCTGGAGAGGCTGCTGCCCTCCTGTCACACATCAGCAGGACTGCTCACAGAATCACAGAGTGGCAGGGGCTGGAAGGGACCCCTGAATATCCTTCAGGCCCCTGCCATAGCAGGTTCACCTGAAGCAGGTCATACAGGGATGTGTCCAAGTGAGCCTTGAAGGCTCCAGAGGCTCCACCACCTCTCTGGGCAGCCTGCTCCCGTGCACTGCCACCCTCACAGTCAAGAAGTTCCTCCTCATGTTTAGATGGAACTTCCATATTCAAGTTTATGCTCATGACCTCTTGTCCTGTCGCTGGGGACCACTGAGCAGAGTCTGGCCCCATCCTCCTGACACCCACCCCGGGTATTTGTAAGCCTTGATCAGATGCCCCTCAGCCTGCTCTGCTCCAAGCTAACCAGCCCCAGCTCTCTCAGCCTTCCTATGAGAGGGGTTCCAGCCCACCCAGTGACCCTGTCCTGGAGACTGCAGTAGTTCTTTGTCCTTCTTGAGCTGAAGTGCCCAGAACTGGTATGGAATTACCAGCACTTGAAGGGTGGCTCCCAGGAGGATGGAGACTCCCTTTGTACAAGGAGTCCCATGGAAGGGGCAAGGGGTGCTGGGGAGATTCCCAGTGGGCTCAGAAGGAAATGTTCCCCCTGAGCACAGTCAGGCACTGGAATCATCTCCCAAGGGCAGCGGTGGAGTCCTCTCCACTGGGCAGTTTGAGGGCTCAGCTTGGCAGGGTGCTGGGCCAGCTCCTTTCAACTCCACCATCACCTAGACAAATTGGAGCAGATGGTCCTTGGGGTTCCTTCCTACCTGGCACTCTGGGAGTCTGTGACCCTTCTGTGTGCTTTTCCTGGTGTGAAAAGTTTGCACTTGGCAGAGAGTGAAAAGGAAAAGTGAGCTGCTTATCCCTCATGTGTGCTAGGGATTTGGGTAACTCTTGTGTGTGCTTTTGCAGATTGAATGGAAGCAAATCAGGTCAGTCATGTGTTTGTACCTAGGAGTGCTTCAGTGGGGAGGAGAGAACAGCACCAAGCTCAGGGTGAGCTTGGAATAAGCATCAAGAAAGTGCAGAGCTGCTGGGTTTGTGGAGGGAAGGAGCAGATGGCAGCTGGGAAAAGCAGAGAGGCCTTTGTGCACAGAGTCTTCATCAGGGCTTGAAAGCTTTGTGGGTCTAACAAAACCTGCTGCCTCTGGTGCATCTCCCTCTGCTCCCAGCAAAGGCAGCACTGGTGCAGGAAGTCTGTGTGGCACACAGAGCATTGCTGGGGCTTGGCAGCTCCGTGGGCTGCTGCTGTGTTTCGTTGTGTCAGGAGGTGGTGCAGGCAGATAACAGCAGGCTCAGGAAGGGATTGGACTGATCCCTGGCTATGTGCAAACCAACTGTAGATCATCCCTTGAGAGAGAGCTCAAATAAGTGAGGGTGGGGAGACACTGGAACAGGGAGGCTGTGGCTGTCCCCTCCCTGGAGGTGCTCAAGGCCAGGCTGGGCTGGTGGGAGGTGTCCCTGCCCGTGGCAGGGGGTTGGAGCTGGATGAGCTTTGAGGTCCCTTCCAACCCATTCTATGATTCGAATGAAACTTGCAGCCCCCAGCAATCTTTACACTCTTGAGGATATATCCAGACTGGGAAGAGTGAAGGAGCTTCTGCACAGCCACATTTAGCTTCTTTTGCACTGAGAGTTGCTAACCGTGGTACTGCCACAGCTCTCAATAGCACGGAAGTCCCCAGGGAAGGAGTGGAGAGAATGGGCAGGGGTCTGCTGCTGGAGGAGCAGCTGCAGGTGTTCACTTTGGCTCGGGCTTGGGAGGTTGAAGGGGCCTCACCTGGACAGGGCCAGAAGGCAGCTCCTTCATTTTCCCCATCAGCTGCTATCTGAACTCCTTTGAAGCTGCTTTATTAATGTCATCTGCCCTTTCCTGCCCACTTCTGTACCAGCCTTTTATCCCTCCCTGGCCCAGGTGGTACAATCAAACCGGTTAGAGGAGGAGTGCTGATGTGATTGCAGCAATTAGGGCTCCTCTTTGCCCCAGCCTGCCAGAGCATGCACTCAGCTCTTCTCTGGAGATGTGGCACAGAAGGCTCCTGTAATGCACTGCTAATTACCTCCTGATTAAAGCCAATGGACAGAGGAGGTTGTGCTGCTGAGAAATCCAAGGGCTGATTGCCTACACTTGCAGTCCTGACAGCACAAGTGCTGTGCATTGAGCCTGAGTGCCAGGCTTGCCATTACCTGAGGAGTCTGGTGGTGCCTTCACCCCATGCCACACTGCTTTCTGGAAGAAGAAATAAAGCTTTCAGAAGGTACCCAGTGCTTCAGAGGCCACTGGGAAACCTCCTCCCCATCCCACGTGGTGCAACCAGTGTGCTGCAATGGGAAAGGGAACAGCCTCTGCCACTCTGACCCTGACTTGGTCTCACTCAATCCATAGATTCATGAATGGGTTGGCTTGGAAGGGACCTCCAGCCAGGGGCAGGGACACCTCCCACCAACCCAGGTTGCTGAAGGTCTCACCCAGCCTGGTCTTGAACACCTCCAGGGAGGGGACAGGCACAGCCTCCCTGGGCAGCCTGTGCCAGAGTCTCCCCTCCCTACTGTAAAAAACTTCTTTCTAGTATGCAGCCTCAATCTCCTCAAGCTTCAGTCCATCCCCTCTCTGAATTCAGATACCTTCTGGGCCTTCCCACAGGGCTTTAAATGCCTAGGTAATGAATGATGGGTTTTATTTTCATTTGCCACCTGATTTGTACATTGTCTGGTGTCACCTCTGCTGCAGGTGGGCTGGGCTTTGGACCAGGCTCCCAAGACCCTCTGTGAAGCACTGAGGTGGGACAGGAGCTGCTGCTGGAAGGTTAATGGGTTTAAGCTTGAGTTAAGTGGTTCAGGGGAACACTCTGGGTGAAGAAAGCAACGGCAGTGTCTTGGGAGCAGGGAATCTGTGTTCTGTTTCCCCTGCAGAAAGACAAGAAGTCCTTGCAGTAGTTGTTAAGGATGATTTGGTTCCAGCCTGCCGGTTTGAAATGGGTGATGCAGATGAGTGTGTCCCTGTGAGGGCTGCCAGCAGAGCGAGTGCAGAATGCATGCTGTGGGGTAGGAAATGTGCTGTTAAATGTAAAGGAACTTCTGACTCTTCTGCTGCAGATAACAAGAGGGAAAGCAGCTCTTGGGGTTTGGTGTTTTACTGAGGAATGGATGGTTCAGGCCTGAAAAGGGAGGGGGGAAAGGCAGTGCAGCTGGAGTGCTATCAGTGGCCAGGAGTTGTAATGGTTCTGCTGGGAGGTAAAACCTCCCAATGCAAGAGAGATCTGTGCATTCATTATCCTCCTTTTAGTGGCAAACCTTTGTTCTGGGGAGGACAGCAAAGTCTCCCCTGAACTGAAAGTAAAGTGGAGAGTGTTCGTGCCCGGTAACCTGAGGATGCAGAGGGAGAGTGGATGTGCCTTGGAGCCTCTGCCATGCTGCAGGGAACACAGGCTGAAACTGATCTGCTTCTCGGGAGCTCTGGGGTTAAGGTGTTTGTCGTGTTGTTCTAGGCGAGAGAGTCCTGCCTCAGGTCGAGTGAATCTGCTGCCTCACCCCGCAGGGAGCAGCAGGCTGCATTTACTGGCCGCTGCCGAGGGCCTTCCGCCAGGATGGTGCCGGGGGGAGGACTGCTGAGAGAGAGGTGTGGGCAGCATGCATGGCTGCTCTGTGCTTCCAGCCAGGATTTGTCTCTGGAGAGGGCTGGGCCAGGGAAGGGAAGGAAGCACCATGTGACAAAGAGCTGCTGAGGTCTTCAGGTTGGGCTAGATGAAGCACTGCTTCCTATTTCCCCCATCCCCGCCGATGCCACAGCGTCCATTGGCGCTCCGGAAGCCAGCGTCGGTGCAGAATGTGGAGAGGGCTGCCTGGGCTGAAGTCTGCTCTGGTAACTGAGTCCCCAGAGTCCATTAAGTGGCCATGAAAGCCTTCCTGGAACATGTAATTTAGTACTGAAGTCCATGTGGTGAAGCAGTTTGCTTTGATACATGTCGCTCTTTGATGTGCTGAGCTGGGTTCTGGTTGAGACATGCTCCTGAGGAGCAGGATTGCAGCAGATGAATGTGGTGGTGCTTCGGGATTGGCCCTGTCGGGGAAGGGCTTGGCTTTTGCAACTGCAGAATTAACATGCCAAGAAGGTTTCAAGAGAAACAGTAAATGAATAAAACACTGCAGGGTCTAACTAGCACTTTGAACAGGGCTTTCAAACACTTCTGCTGGGATTTGAAAGCACAAAATACATCTGAAGTATTGAAGGTGTTCTGTAGCAAACCCCTCGTGGCCTTTGCATTGAGCTGTACTGAAAGAGGTCATCACAGGCAGTGGTAGGACTGGGGGGGATGGAGCAAAACCAGGGGCAGATTCAGATTGGATGTTAGGTAGAAGTTCTTCCCCATGGGGGTGGTGAGAGCCTGGCACAGGCTGCCCAGGGAGGTGGTGGAAGCCTCCTGCCTGGAGGTGTTTGCAGCCAGGCTGGAGGTGGCTGTGAGCAACCTGCTGTGGTGTGAGGTGTCCCTGCCCATGGGAGGGGGGTTGGAACCAGATGATCCTTGGGGTCTCTTCCAAGCCTGACAAGTCTGTGATGCCCATGGAAGCAGAGGCCAGGCAGGGGTTCTGCATTTCATCAGCTCCTTAAGGATGCTAGTGGGTTAGTGCCTGATCTGAAGAGGACAGGTTCCTCTTCCTCCAGCAGCTATCTGCCAGTCTGGCTCTGTGCTTCTGGCAGGCCTATGGCACCCGCACTTGTACCTCAGTTTCTTTTCCAGCCATTGCCCCTCAGGCTTCAATGCAACAGCTCTGAGAAGGAGCTGTGTAGTTTGCCTGTCAGGCTGCATGATCTCTGGTCATGTGTTACCCCTGCCTTGCGTTTTGTGCTCTGCTGCTTTGAGCCTGCCTCCTCCTCCCCTCCCTACCCCACTTTCTCACGTTGCTTATGCAGCTGGCAGGCTTCTGCAGCTCCCAGGGCTTCTCAGCAAGGAGTGAGTCAAATGATTCAGATCTCTTTTTCCCCAGCCCTGCCAGGCTGATTGCAGAGCCTGTCTGGCAGTCCTGGCTCTGGAGCTCAGGGGAGGGCATGGACAAAGCAGGCATAGGGAATTTCCTGGCTTCTTACAGCTTCACACATTGCACTGGGTTGGAAGGGAGCCTCCAAGGGCATCTTGTCCAACCCCTGCAGGCAGCAGGGACAGCTCCAGCTAGAGCAGGCTGCCTAGGGATGCATCCAGGCTGACTCAATGTCTGCAGGGATGGAGCCTCAGCCTCCTCCCTGGGCAGCCTGTGCCACTGTCTCCCCAGCCTCCCTGTGCAGAACTCCCTCCTGATGTCCAACCTGACTCTGCCCTGCTGCAGTTCCAAACCATTGCCCCTGGCCTATCCCTGCAGCCCCTTCTGAACAGTCCCTCCCCAGCCTGCCTGTAGCTCCCTTGCAGATGTTGAAATGCAGCTCTGAGGTCTCCCTGGAGCCTTCTCTTCTCCAGGCTGAACAGCCCCAACTCTCCCAGCCCATCTTCAAAGGAGAGGTGCTCCAGCCTCATCTTCTGGGCCTCCTCTGGACCCTCTCCACCAGGTCCCTGTCCCTCTTGTGCTGGGGTCCCCCAGCTGGACAGAGCACTGCAGGTGAGCAGAGCAGAGGGGCAGGATCCTCTCTCTCCATCTCTGGCAATGGGCACTGCCAGTGCCCATTGCTGGCTGCTGCCCAGCTTCTCCCCCACCAGCAGAGTGAGGAATGGAAGCAGTCACTTGGCAGCACTGATTTCCTGCCACAAGGACTTTGGGAAGGAATTGGTTGCAGGCAGATGGTGGAACCCTCATGCTGGAGGCTGCATTGATGCTCTTGGAGCTCCTTCTCTTTCCTGAGGGGCAGTCAAGCCACTGGAATTACTCAGTGTGGTGGTGTGGAGTTACTTCTTTTCTGCTGCTGGGGCAGTGTGTGTGAAGCTGCATGAAAGGCTCAGGGTGATTTATTTTTCCTCTTGCTCAGGAAAGCACATGGGGTGCTGTGGATTTTCTTTTCCTTCCTTGCAAGCAAGCACACAAGGCAGTGTCACCAGGGCTTGCTCTTCCTGTAAGAGGAGGAGTTTTCCTTCATGTGGAGGTGGCTTTCAGCCACACAGCTTTACAGTCTGCTGAGATCATCAGGTCCAACTGATCACCCAACCCTAACTAATCAGCCAGACCCTGGCAATAAGTGCCTCACCCAGGCTCTTCTTAAACACCTCCAGGGACATCAACCCCACCACCTCCCTGGGCAGCCCATCCCCAAGGGGCAATCTCTCCTCCTGGGAAGAATTAATTTCTAAGATCAAGCCTAAGCTTCCCCCTGAGCAGCTTGTGACTCTTGTCCTGGTGCTGGGTGCCTGGGAGAAGAGACCAGCCCCCACCTGGCTACAACCTCCCCTCAGGGAGTTGCAGAGAGCAAGAAGGTCTCCCCTGAGCCTCCTCTTCTCCAGGCTAAGCAACCCCAGCTCCCTCAGCCTCTCTTCACAGGGCTGTGCTCCAGACCCCTCCCCAGCTTTGTTGCCCTTCTCTGGACACCTTCCAGCAGCTCAACCTCCTTCCTAAACTGAGGGGCCCAGAACTGGCCACAGGACTCAAGGTGTGGCCTAACCAGTGCTGAGTCCAGGGGCAGAATGACCTCCCTGCTCCTGCTGGCCACACTCTTCCTGATGCAGGCCAGGGTGCCATTGGCCTTCCTGGCCACCTGGGCACACTGCAGGCTCATGTTCAGCCTACTATCAACCAGTACCCCCAGGTCCCTCTCTGCCTGGCTGCTCTCAGCCACTCTGCCCCCAGCCTGTAGCACTGCCTGGGGTTGCTGTGGCCAATGTGCAGCCCCTGGCACTTGGCTGTGTTCAATCTCCTGCCCTTGGCCTCTGCCCATCTGCCCAGCCTGGCAAGGTCCCTCTGCAGAGCTCTCCTACCCTCTGACAGCTCAACTCCTGCCCCCAGCTCGGTGTCATCCTCCTCCTTTGAAGAGCAGCTTTCCATTTTGGTGTGCTGTACAGCCTGGAACAGAATTCATGCTGGAAGAAGAGGATGTGCCCCGGGGGAAAGATTGAAATCTTCCCTACTGAAATCAGAGCGAGCTCTGCCAATCTCCTCCCCTTCTCCTTTGCCTTCTGTTTCCCTTTTCACACCAGCATAAATGGGACTTGTCTTGCTTTAGAGGAGATCTTCACACATTCCCCTCCAGATGTTTGACATGCGCTGGCAGCATCTGGTTTGGTGTGGGGAAAGATTCTGAGGTCCAATGCTCTGCAGTACGGCAGAGAAAGCAGTTGGAGGACTGCATTTTCCAGTGCCAAGGTCGTTATTCTGGAGTTCAATCAATCCAATTCAGTCTTGAAATGGTTATGAAGTGGAGGCAGCTGTGAACAGCACCAAGATTGCCACCTAAGAGAATTCTTGTCGTTGTCACTTCTTCCATCTCTCTTTCCAAGGGCTCCCTCTCGGTTTTGGCAGGAGAGAGGGATGGGTGCAGCAGGTTACAGTGGGCACAGCACACAAAGAAACTTTAGGCAGAGTTGGAGGTACAGTAATTAAGGACTTGCAATTTGTTGGCCGGTGTTAGAAGAGCCAGGTAAAAATAGCTGTGGTTGATGTTCTTCTGTTATCTGTGCACTGGGTGTGCCTGGGGCTGCTTTCTTTGTGGCTGTGAGGGGGGCAAGCCTGGCAGCGGTGCCTGCGAGGAGCCAGGAGCTGTTGGAGTGTGCTGGGCACGCTCCTGCCGAGCAGACCCCTCTGCCCCCTCCCAGAGCCTTGGGAGTGACTTTGCCCCCTGGACATCCCCTTCAGTGGGGAGCAGGTGCAGTCCTCATGCCCCAAAGCACCCAGACTGGAGAGTGAATTTCCCTGCCCCGTTTCCCACTGAAGCAGAGCTCCCCACGGGTGGCACAAAGCTCCTGAGCGCGCTGTGTGCATGGATCCCCCTGGTGCGGCAGAAGGATTCCTCACCCTTCCCGCTGCTGCCGCGGCCTCAGCTCGGCGTGGTGCCCGCGGGCGGTGTGGGGGAGCCAGCAGCCAGCCCCGCTGCGTCCTTTCGTGCTGCCTGCCCCCTGCCTGTGGCCAACAGGAGCTCAGCCTCGCACGCCTGCAGAAATCAATCTCCAAAGCTTTAGCTGGTTTTTCCCCCCCTCTTTTATTCCATGCGTTGTTTCTCTCCCCCCCCCAGTTTTGGCAGTCTTTGTGTTTCCTTTTCCTTAGGATGGGAGCAGCTTAGTTGTGTGTTGGGTGCCGGCTCTCAGCCTCTCTGCCCCAGCTCCAGCCCATGCTGTAGGCACCACGTTTCTGGAAGAGCTTTAAAACAGAGGCCTGGCTCTGTTGTCTGAGCCTGGGCTTGCTGTGGTGAGTGTGGAAACATCCCAGGCACGCGTGTGTGTTGATACTGAGCTTCCCAAGGAGCTGAGGAACTGTCAACACAGCCTCACCGAGGGCCCCCGCGGGCAGCCCCGGGGCAGCGCTGCTCCTGGTGTTTGCAATCCACAGCTAAACACGGGGATCATCTGAGAGCTGTTTGCACCTTCCTTTAAACCATGCTTTCCAGACCAGGCACCAGGCTCTGAGCACGGTGGTGCTGGTCCCGGGGGACTGCCCGAGTGGGTTGCCCGGGGCAGGGGACGCGTGCAGCGTTGGTCGAGTGTGAAGCACAGCTGACAAAGGCCTGCCTTGGCTTTGGGGTCTTGTTTGCAATGGGAAGTCAGATCTTTTTTTGCTTCTTGTTGAGCAAATAAATAAGTCGTGGCCTGAGGATAACAAGAGCTGAACTACGTGCTGCTGGCTGCAAGCGCTGGGCTGCCTTGGTTGCAGCAGGTGAGGTGCTGCTGCTTGCGGCACGCTCAGCCGAGTGCAGGAGGCATGGCCCAACAGGCTAAAGGTGGTGGCAGCTCCCAGCAGTGTTTGTGGGATCTTCCTTGCCCAGAAACCCCAGGTGTGAGCAGGGAGCAGCAGCTGGCACAAAGAGGGCAGTTTGTGGTGTTTCTCTTGGCAGGAGCAAGCTGGCAGCTCTGCACCCACGAGGCAGCAGCCAGCTTTCCAGGCACAAGGGGCTCTCAGCCGAACTGCATGTCAAACAGGTGGTCCTGAGCTGCTCTTCTGCCAGTGAATCACCATCACAAAGGTCCTGACTTCCCGTGACAGCTTAGGTGTGCTGCACACAGTGCAGCTGGGATTGATTAGAGCAATCAGCAGAGGGTGAGAGCTGATTCTGCTCACCTGCAGCACTGTGTCCGGCTCTGGGGCTCCCAACACAAGGAGGACACAGAGCTGCAGGAGCAGGTCCAATAGGAGGCCACAAAGAGGGCTGGAGAACCTCTGCTGTGGGGACAGGCTGAGGGAGCTGGGCTTGTTCAGCCTGGAGAAGAGAAGGCTTCAGGCAGACATGTGGGGCCAGGCTTGCAGGAGTTGGGGGTTTTGGCCTGGAGAGAAGAGGTTTTGGAGAGGTCTTTTAGTGGCTTTCAAGTAGCTGAAGCTCCAAGAAAGCTGGAGGGGGACTATTTACATCAGGAAGAGGGGCAGTGGTTTTAAGCTAGAGAAGGGTAGATTTGGGTTGGACAGTGAGAAGTTCTTTATGAGGATGCTGAGCCAGTGGAATGGGTTGTTCAGGGAGGCCCCATCCCTGGAGGCATTCGAGCTCAGGCTCGATGGGGCTCTGAGCAACCTGCTCTAGCTGGAGGTGTCCCTGCTGACTGCAGGCCAGCTGCCCTTTGAGGGTCCCTTGCCCCCCACTGTCGTTCCATGATGCTGGTTTAATTCTTGAAGTCTTCACATTGCCTTTTGCAAAAGTGACCTGCCCTGTCCAAAACACTTCCCCCGTGGCTCAGCTGGGAGCAGCTTGTTCCTGTGTTCTGGCTGTGATTCATGAGAGCACTGCAGTCCCTAAGGGTGTTCTTGCAGTGCCCTGACCAGCCCAGGGAGAAGACAGCACAACAGTTACAGGTGATGCAAGCAGCCAGGCATTCACTGGTCCCGTTTGTTTGCCGCTTGTCTGTGCTGCTTTTTGGTGCCCTTTGTCTGTGGAATGACTGCTCCAGAGGTCTGTTTCGTTCCTTGGCCTCACCTCTAGAGGGGGAGCACACAAAATCCACTGATGAGTCCCCACAGGTCCAGGCAGTCGTGAAAAACATCAATAAGGCGAGCTGGTGATAAGTGCCTGGCGTGGTCCTCAGCACCAGGCCAGTAACGACTCCCGGGCTGTTGCCCTGGTTTGGTGGTGTTGGTCCTAGGAATGCACAGAGCTCCCTAAAACGATGGAGCTGTGCCTGCAGACAGACAGATGGCACGAGCCTAATGCTCTCCTGAGCGAGAGGCCACCTTGCTATCTTGCCCTGGCGGTGAGAAGGCCTTTTTTGGCAGAGAGGCTGAAGCCCAGGCAGCTTGGCTGCGGTCAGGCAACCAGTGCTCAGTGCTGGCAGCCAGGGCAGCGCTGCCGGTCGCAGGGGTGCCCACCAGCCCTCCTCACACTGTCCTCCACCACCTCTGGGGGACAGACAGATCTCAGCTCCAGCTCCTTCCAGCTGTGTGTCCGTCACTGGACCAGAGGGGAGCCCAGGGATGCTGCAGCAGTAACTCAGATAAGTAAGACACTGCTCCAGGCTGCGTCTCATTCCCCTTTGCTGCTTAATGGTCCGGTGTGCCTCGAGGAGAAAGGAAAAGCAGGGGGGCATGAAGAGGAGGGTGAGGGATGGAATTTTCTGCCTGTGATGGTAGACTGTCACCATTGTGCAGAGTGTCTGGAGTTGCAGTGATGAGGTGAAGGCAATGTGTTAGGGCCCAGGGGCATCTGCAGTGATGTGAAGTTCATCTCTGTGCTTTCCAGTCTGCTCTGCAGAAGTGCTGGGGCTGGCTTCTTCAGGATGGTTGTGGAGCTGAGGTATTGCCACAGCATGCCAAAGTACCTTCGTTGGTGCCTTTGTTCAGCTTGCTGAGCACTAAGCCTGTGGTGTGTTTGCTTTAACACCCTTGCAGGAGCTCGCTGGTGATCTTGGTTAGTGGTCACTGTGACCTTTGTGCCTTTGTTGATTAGATGGTGCTGGGTGATGGGGGGGACTCGATGATCTCAAAGGTTTTTTCCACCCTGGTCTGGTCCAGTCCCTTCCCAGGTGTGGTTGCATTCAGAACTGCTGCCCTGTTTCCCCAGAACCTGCAGTCAATAAGCACTTGATGAAGACAGCCTTGACTAAGAAGTATTGCACTAAAGCAAAAGGAAGCTCACTGAGCAGCTCCAAGCAATTATTAACCAAGCAACAATTTCATTTTCACTTTGGCTTCCCTAGAGCGTCTTCAGCTGTTTGGAGCATCCAGATCACAGCCTCCAAACATGCTTGGGGTCTTGATTCCTGTATTCACATCCCTTCCTTCTGCCTTGGAAGAGAGATTCTGGATGTGGGTAGAAGTGAACCTTTTTCGGTTGGGTTGGTTTTGGTTTGGGTTTTTTTCCCCCTCCCTTTAAGTCTTTTCCCCTTGAGGTTTCCCCGAAGCCTGCAGCCAGGATCCATGGAGGGGCTGAGGCAGTGAGCTCTTGCAATGTGAGGTGCTGTGGAGCAGCAAACTGCTTTAGCAGCTCTTGTCTCCACCGTGGGCTGGTAGGTCTGAAACAGCCCCAGCTGAAGGTGCCTCAGTTATGGAAATTGACCTTGAGACCTGCAAATGGAGAGGCAGCAGCAGGAGTTTGGCCTCTCTGGAGGAAAGCCAGGTGCAAGCAGCTGCAGGTGGGTTGCTGTGGAAGGGTTGTGAAGTGTAACAGCACCGAAAGGATCTGGGGTGCAATGTTCTAGCAGGGTCTGCCTGCTGGCTCTCTGATCTGTGTGTGTGCTTCAGCTGAGTGGCAACCCCAGCTTGTATTGCAGGCTTCCTTTGCAAGGAACAAGCACCACCAGAGAACCTCCACAGTGAAATCCTGCAGGAGGGGGCAGAGGGGCTAAGGTGCAGGGAGACTGCTACAAAAAGCAGAGTAGAAAGGACACCCCTTTAAAAAGAGCACAAGGGTGAGAGAAGGATTTGGCAGGGCTGTGTGCAAGGCTCTCTTCACTTAGCATCCCTGTGTGGTGCTGATGACTTACTGGAAGGAGGAAACCCACCTGCCAGCAGTGAGGCTCAGGAGGCCGTGGTGTGCAGAGCAGCTGCAGGGCTGAATCTCCTCTACCAAACACTTGGGAGCTGTGGGAACTTGCACCTGAGTGGCTGGGGTGCTGCTGTGATAAGGAGTCATGACTCAGGAGCTGAAGCCAATCCAACATTCTGCAAGGTACCTGCTGCTGGGGCACTCCAGGGCACAGTCTCTGCCATTCATCTCAGCCCAGCTGCAGATACTCTGCCTTCTGAATTCATTGGGGAACGAGAGTGGAATGTTCACTGTGCCTTCAGGCTGCAGTGTCCTGTGCCATGTCTGAACTGACAGGGCCTGGAAATGAAGCCTCAGGTGTGTTGGGAGCTTCTACAGCAGCAGAAATAAGCTTGTCTGAACGGGTCTTGGCCAGCTTTTGAGGACAGTAAGAGAGGTTTGTGCTGGCTAGGATTTACTTTTTTCTGGCTCTAATAGCTTGCTGCCTGCCTGTGGGGACAGGCTGGGAGCTGGGGCTGTTCAGCATGGGGAAGAGGAGGCTCCAGGGAGACCTCAGAGCAGCCTTCCAGTACCTGAAGGGGGCTACAAGAAAGCTGGGGAGGGACCTGTGACAAGGGCTGGGAGAGATAGGAGGAGAGACAATGGTTTTGAGCTGGGAGAAGGGGAGACTGAGACTGGAGATGAGGAAGAGATTCTGCACAGTGAGGCTGGGGAGACTCTGGCACAGGTTGCCCAGGGGAGTTGTGGATGTCCCTCCCTGGAGGTGTCCACAGCCTGGGCTGGTGGGAGCTTCCCTGCCCATGGCAGGGGGCTGGGAGCCGGATGAGCTTTAAGCTCCCTTCCAACCCAACCCATTCATGAATCCATTCTATGGAAGCTTTTTCAGTTCACCTTGCTGCCTGCCTCAGCAGCTTTGTGTCGTTGGCGTTTTGCTGTTGCATCACCAAAAGTACAGCAGAGTGTCCCTGGCTCATCCCATGAGCTGCTCCTCCTGGGGCAGCAAAGGATCCCTTTGGTGTCAAATGCAAAAGCCCCAGGTCTATCTTTAGAGCACTTGCTCACAAGATAGGGCCAGATGCTCTTACTCAGTGGGCAGCAGGGTGAGCTGGCAGGGAGGGTGTCTCACATGACTGATAATGCAGAAGTTGCTCCTGGTAATGCTGTGGGCAGGAATCGTGCTGGAGGGGACAAGAGAGGCAGTTCACAGTAGCCCCACAGTACCTCTCAGAAGAGCTGCTTAAAAATAACCACTGCTGCCTGCATGGTGTTGGGCAAAAGGGGAACTGAGAAGGTGGTAGGAAAGATGCTGCTTGGTTTAAGGTTTGCTACCACCTCCAGCCTCCCAGAAAGGCTGCAGGGGATTGACTTTGCCCAGAGAGAGCTTGCAGAGAGCTGCACATACACTGACATGTTACAGACGGCTCCAGAGGCAAAAGTACAGAGAGAGTAAACAGTAGCTAGAAAGCTTTCTGTTGGCACAGGTGGAGGTGCAGGGAGGACCAGGTGCCCTCCAGCAGGGGCCTGATAAAGCTGCACTCCTCCAGCTCCTCATCCTGGCACTCCCAGCCCTTGTCACAAGTCCCTCCCCAGCTCTCCTGGAGCCCCTTCAGATACTGGAAGGCTGCTCTGAGGTCTCTCCAGAGCCTTCTCTTCTCCAGGCTGAACAGCCCCAGCTCTGCCAGCCTGTGCCCATAGCAGAGGTCCTGCAGCCCTCTGGTCTTCTTTGTGGCCTCCTCTGGCCCTGCTCCAGCAGCTCCATGGAAGTGCTGAAGTTAATCAGTAACTGCAGAAGGCTTTCAGTGTGCTGCTGGTGCTGTTCCTGAGCAGAGCTGCTGTGCTGCCTTGCTGAAGCTCCTGGAGGCTCTATGGGAGCCACCTCTGGTGCTCTCCAGCTCCGTGGCCACGCTTCCTGCACGGTTGCTCCCTTCCACACTGCAGTGGACTTGTGTCTCTCTGCCCCCGTGGTGCTGCAGCCTTGGCTCAGGATCTTGTTTGAAGTCAGTGATGAGCTAGCAATCTCCTTCCTCCCCCCATTCAGCTGTGGGATACAGTAGCTGCCTGGGTGTTTCCTGAGCCCTTCCTGTGTTGCCTTGACAGAAGGAAGCTATTTTAATCCTTTCTACGTCTCCAGGGCTGACCCAGAGCTGGCTGCAGGCCAACTGCTCTAAGCATTTTCTATTTTTGATCAGCATTTGTGGGTTGTTTTGTTTGGCTTTGGCTTGTTGAAGTTTTTGAGCATTGAACAGTCAACATCTTGCTGTTAAGGATGCTGCCAGAGCATCCCCACACAGCTGGTGCTGCCTGCTCTGCTCTGCAGGCCACTGGCAGCTCTGACCCATGGGAGCCAGGCTGGGAGGTTCTCTTTCTGGTAGCTGTCACAGCTGGAAGTGCCCAGCCTGAGGAGCTGCCCTCCATCCATCCCTGCTCTCTTGTGCTTCAGTGTTAGAGGAGATCATAACCACTGCTTGTGTAGGGAGGCAGAGGGCAGCTGTACAGGATCACAGCACTGTTTGGGTTGGAAGAGCTCTCTGAGACCATCCAGTCCAGCCAGCAGCCCAGCACCACCATGGCCACACACTTCTTGAGCCCCTCCAGGGATGGGGACCCCACCACCTCCCTGTGGAGAAGTGTGTGGCCCTGAGAGATGCTGGGTGTTGATCAGCACAGTGGGAGCTCTGCAGGCTGCAGCAGCCTGAGGACAGGGGCTCCTGGGTTTGCTTGCTGTTGGCAGGGGGGATGATTGCTTTTGGCTCACCTCCTATAAGCCTGTGGCATCCCAGCACCTTTCTGCAGGCCTTGAACACAGATTGTGGGTCTTCAGCCACAGCGTCAGTGTAATTGCAATTACCTGTTTAGCAAGGGATAATCATTATGAGTTAATTATCCCTTTATTAATGGGTAATTGACTTATCCATACTTTAAGGATTAAAAGGCGAGAGCCCAGGGATTTGCTGCGTTTCTGTGTGACTCCAGCAACACTTCAGGCCCTGTTTAGTCTGTTTTCTTCTTTACCTTTCCCTACCCCCATTTTCATCTCCTCCTGGCAGTGCATGTCTGGAGGCTCCTGCAGCTGTCAAGCCCAGCTAGAGGAAGGAGCCTGCATGCCTGCTTGTGCAGCCTCTGTGCCGCACATCCAGCGGAGGCTAACGGGAGGAGACCTCTGCCAGCACTGCACAGCAGCACAGCAAGGTTAGATCTGATAGCTCTGGCAGCTGTGAAAGGTCTCTGTCCCTGGGGGCTGGGAGGTTTTAATCACACCAGATTCTGCTTGCTGGTTTTTGAGAAGAGTTACTGGGGGGAGTGGTTATAAAACTGCCTGATGCAGTTGTTTGCTGCATGCGTTGGAAAATAGCCCTCTGTGTGTCCATGCATCTGGGAGGTTAGAGAGCCCCAGGCTGGAGCAAGTGGGTGGGACAGAGGCAAGCAGAACAGCTCTGCTCTTCGCTCACCCTCCTGGCACACAGCAGGGGGGGTGCAGTGTGCATGCACACGGCAGTCAGGGAGTGGATTTACCAAGCTTGGCTGGCAGGCAGACCCTGGTGGACAGGAGGCACTGCGGCGTTTGGGTGCTGTCAGGGAGCATGAGAGCAGGAGCAGCACAGGCAAAGCATGGCACAGCTGGGAGCTCTCTGTTGGAGCTCTCATTGTCATCTTCAGACTGCCCACTGCTGCTTTCACTGCTGCTGATGCCAGCTAAACCTTGCTGTGGACTAAACCAGAAGGCTGCTTACACAGAGTGTGCTGTGTTGCATCCAGCGCTGGAGCCATCACCACAGGAAGGACATGGACCTGATGGAGAGGGTCCAGCGGGCTGGAGAACCTCTGCTGTGGGGGCAGGCTGAGGGAGCTGGGGGTGTGCAGCCTGGAGAAGAGAAGGCTCCAGGGAGACCTAACAGCAGCCTGCCAGTCCCTGCAGGGGCTACAAGAAGGCTGCAGAGGGACTGTTCCCAAAGGCCTGCAGGGACAGCACCAGGGGCAGTGGTTTGAGATGAGAGCAGAGCAGATTGAGATGGGATGTGAGGAACAAGTTCTGCACCAGGAGGCTGCTGGAACACTGCAGCAGGTTGCCCAGGGAGGGGGTTGAGGCTCCAGCCCTGGAGATATTGAAGGTGAGGCTGGACAGGGCTCTGAGCAAGCTGCTCTGGTGGAGGATGTCCCTGCTGAGTGCAGGGGGTTGGACTGGATGAGCTTTGGAGGTCCCCTCCGACCCAGGCAGTTCTGTGGCTCTGTTTATTGACTCCAGTTCAATTGTAGGTCCCTGGAAGAACACCATGAGCATCCTGGTGTGGTGATGGGAGACCTTCAGTCAGATGAGGAAGACATCATGAACAGTTCTGATGAAGATGATGACACAAATTCTGACTCCAGCAAAGGGGAGCCTGACCCTCCAGATGACAAACAGGTATTTGGTGACCTCTGCCTTCTCAAGCTCTTCCTCACTCTTGCCCCCTTCCATAGGCTGTACCCTGGTGGTAGATCCCCAAACCAAAGGCTTTCAGTCAGTATGACTTCATCTATTTCTTGTCATCATTCTGGTTGCTGAGTGGGTTTTTTTTGCTAGAACTTAGTTTCAGTATCTGTACATTAGCCTGATAGTAACTGAGAGGGGAGGGCAAGAAATCCCCCACTCCCTTGCACTGAGGCAGCCTTGGTGAAGCCCTGGGGGAGGGGGCAGGTGAAGTTTGCAAGGTCTGAGGAGGTCCTTGTGAAGAATCTCTTGGGGTCTGCAGATTTGGCTGGAGGGCCTCATTTCAGGGGTCTTGGCCACACAGCAGAGCTGTGTCCCACTCAGGACTTCTGTGCAGCCAGGTCTCCTGCACTGCAGGTCGTGCGTGCTGACCTGCACACAGGCAGCAGATGTCTGGACCAGTGCTTCCTTCTTCCTTTCCAATGGCAGGAAACACCAAGGGCTCAACCAGCCTGAAGCATCTAGGTCACACAACTCACTCCTCTGGTGTTGAGGAGACACCATCAGAGTGCATGGGAGAGAGCTGTTGTGGGGGTGCAGAGACAGCTCTGTGGCCCTGGCAGGAGTGCAAGCCACGCTTGACCTGGGGCTTAGTCCAACCTTCTGCTACCTCCTGTGAGTGCCAGCTTGCAATGATTCCCCCTCCTTTAATCTTATTTCTCCTTCAAATGAGAAGCAGGAAGACAGCACTATCTATTCAGAATGAAGTGAAGTTCAGGGGGTCCTATGCCTCTCCTGGAGGACACCAACTCTGTTGCGTTGCAGTGCTGGCCCCAGCCTGCCCATGTCCTGAGGACTCTTCTCGGCATCACTCCTGGCAGCTGTTTCCTTTGATAGTAGTTCTGTTTGCTTCCTTGCCTTAAAAAGGGATGAGTGGTTTTTACTAACAAAAAGGGCAGTGAGACTTTTAGTGCTGGAGGAGAAGACCTGACCATGATGGTGTCAGACCTGAATGTCAACCAAATCTTCTGAGGGGAGAGAGGCAAATCCTTGTTCTGTGGAGCTGAGCAGGACTGCACCTGCATGAAGCAAAGTTACCTTGCCTGCCTCTAGAAATGCCCTCACCCTTCCTCAGCAGTGCCATACAGGGGAGCATCACCCTCCCAGAGCTGCTTGGGCAGCTTTCCTGGAGCAGCTCAGCGCTTGCTGTGTACATCTGCCCCTTGGCTGCTGCCTGCAGCACGCCTGGCTGGCGGCTGGGGATTAGCACCCAGCGCCCTAGCAGGGAGAGCAGCTGCAGGGGAGGGGGCAGCAGCCTGTTCTCTGCAGCAGTCAGCAGCTGGGCTTGGCTTTCACAGTCACAGAATGTCAGGGGCTGGAAGGGACCTCGAAAGCTCATCCTGTCCAACCCCCCTGCCAGAGCAGGATCACTCAGGGCAGATCACACAGGAACACATCCAGGCAGGTCTTGATTAGCTCCAGAGAGGGAGGCTCCACAGCTCCCCTGGGCAGCCTGCTCCAGGGCTCTGTCACCCTCACAGGGAAAACAAAAACATTCTTCCTCGTGTTCACATGGAACTTGTTTGTGCTTCCCACAAGCATCTGGCTGTTTGGATGCTTTCCATCTGCTAGAGGTGGGACAGGGTTCCTTCCCCGTGCCAGGCCTGGTTTGTACCCCTCGGTTCTGCCCCTGCAGACTCCTCCTCACACAGACACCTAGGCCAAAAGCATCTTGGGCTGAGCAAATGCAAAATGAGACCTTTTCCAGTGGCAGCTGGCATGTGGAAAGTCTTTCAGGTGGGCTTGAAAACAGGCTGTGGTGTTTCGCTTTGGAACGGGTTGGCTGTAGCCTCATCCTCTCAAAATGCTGCTTTTCATCTCCTTTGCAGCTGTGACACCCCCAGTGATGGCAGCTGCCTTGCTCTGCCTAACTGAGTCCCTGGGGAATTCAGTTTCCTCAGGAGCCTGCCAGCTGTGCTCTCCATGAGCTGCAGGGCCCTGGGGGTGGGAGCTAGTCCTGCCCCAGCCTGCCTGCCCCTCGCTGGCTAGAGCCATGTGGGGTACTTAGGAAATAAGCCACGTGCCAGCTGTGTGTGCAGCTGTCTGTGTGGCAGGTGAATTGAACTCTGTTTTGCATGGAGGTGATGCAGAACAGGCAGTCAGAAAGTCATTTTCATCTAGGGAGTTGGTGTTGTCAATTAAATTGTCAATTAGTGGAGCAAAACTGGAAGTGGGGGGATGCAGGTTGGATGTCAGGAAGAAGCTCTTCCCCAGGAGGGTGGTGAGAGCCTGGCACAGGCTGCCCAGGGAGGTGGTGGCAGCCTCCTGCCTGGAGGTGTTTGCAGCCAGGCTGGAGGTGGCTGTGAGCAACCTGCTGTGGGGTGAGGTGTCCCTGCCCATGGCAGGGGGTTGGAACTGGCTGAGCCTTGAGGTCCCTTCCAGCCCTGGCAGCTCTGTGACTCTAAATTCGAATGGACAAACTCTATTGGATGTTTGAATTTTCAGAGTCATCTGTGACTCTCACTGTACTGCAGACAAACATCCTCTGAACCTGCTACTGCCCCTGATCCTGTGGCCATGTAGCCTGTGGATGCAGATGGTGCTGGGTAGAACCTGTGAGTGTATGTAAATATAGATATGTAATGTAGCATATAACCTGTAACCACCACTCCAGGGCTTGATTTCCAGCACTTGAGGCTTGTTTGTACCTTCCAAGGAGAGTAAAACTCTAGCCCAGTCTTGCCCACGTTAGGGTTTGTGACCCAAAGGTTCCTCTGTACAGTGCCACCAGCATCAGCTTTTGTAAATCACAGAGGGGCTCAGGCTGGAGGGGAGAAAGCTGCGATGCTTGTCTCGCAGCTCCTGAGCAGCCAGCAGCTTTAAAGCAATACCCACCAGGAGGGAGAGCTATGGAGCAGTGACACTGGTGCTGACTCTAACAAACCATTTTATTTGCAGGCTAAGGCAGCTGGAAAGAAGACAAAGGTTTACCACATTGCCAAGGAGATCATGAGCTCAGAGAAAGTGTAAGTGTGGGTGCTGGACTGAGCAGCCTCTCGGTTGCTTTTTGACTTGGGCAACTCAAATGTAACTCTTTGCTCTCTCTTCTTGCCTTTTCCTGATAGGTTTGTGGATGTGCTCAAGCTCTTACACATTGTAAGTACCCCACCCCCCGTGCAAAGATGACCTTTCTCCTTCTCTTTGCTTCAGCTGTGCCAGTTCTGAGCTTAGGATTTGTTGTAATTGTGACTTCCCCCCCCGTTGATATCTTGAAAACACTAAAGTTAACTTCAATATGCAGAAGAGTTTCAGCTCTGATGTGTTGGATTCCTGTTTTGGTGGTTCCTTCATTGATTAATGTTGGAAATGGAAGGGAAAGAATTGCTGTCAGTCAGCATCAGGGTAATGAAGCCAGCTTGTGCCACAGCAGCTGAAATGCAGTCTCTGCTTAGAAAACCTTGAAGTGCTGGGGGGGATGGGGAAGGAGGGGAGGCAGGAGCAACCCACCTTTAGCAGTTCACACATTCTTTGGGTAATTGGACTAATTAGCCTTCATTATGCTGCCAGAGTGATGGATGCATCTTTTTGTAGGCCTCAGTGCTTTGGCAGATGCTTTGCTTTCCAGGAGCAGCTGTGGCTGCAGCACCTCTGCAGCAGGGGCTGGCTCTGTGCTTGTGCAGAGCAGTCATCTGTGGAACACGCTCTGCTGGGGGTGAAGAGAGGCAAGGGGTGAAGGCTTTGGCTCCCTCTAGCTCTCTCTTGTATTTTCTCCCCAGCTGTAGGCGAGGTGTGCTTGTGCCGTGCTGCTGAGTGCAGCTGAGTGATTTCTGTTCTCCCTGGGCAGTGGAAGTGGCGATGGGGCCAGCAGATCACAGAATGGGCTGGGCCGGGGCACCTCCAAAGCTCATCCAGTCCAACCCCTGCAGTCAGCAGGGACATCCCCAACTAGATCAGGTTGCCCAGGGCCTCGTTGAGCCACACCTTGAATATCTCCAGGGGAGGAGCCTCAACCACCTCCCTGGGCAGCCTGTGCCAGTGCTCCACCACCCTCATGGTAAAACACTTGTTCCTCACATCCAATCTCAATCTGCTCTCTCCAGCTGAAAGCCATTGCCCCTGGCCCTGCAGGCCTTTGCAAACAATCTCTCTCCACCCTATTTGTAGCCCCTTCAGGTACTTAGAAGGTTGCTCTTAGGTCTCCCTGCAGCCTTCTCTTCTCCAGGCTGAACACCCCCAGCTCCCTCAGCCTGTCCCCATAGCACAGAGCTGCTCCAACCCCCTGAGCGTTCTCATGGTCTCCTCTGGACCCTCTCCATCAGGTCCAGGTCCTTCCTGTGCTGAGGGCTCCAGAGCTGCACACAGTACCCCAGGTGAGGTCTCATCAGAGCAGTGTGGCAGATGCATTGCTCTGCCCTGCCCTCTGGAGAAGCACATTCTGTGGAAGAGCAAACAAAGGCTCTCAGGGGTGCTGGAGCCAGCCCTGTGATGGCAGAGCTCTTTCAGGAGGCACAAACCTTACCACAGCACTTGCTGATTTCTCTTTTGCCTTCCATTTTCCTAATTGATTTCCTTGTTCTGTCCAAGCTTGGCTGTTAAAGGCAGAGTTGTGGCCAGTATCATTTATATTCATTATGGTTTCTAGTACTTATCTCAAGCTTAAATACTGCTTAAAGGAAGAGAGTTCATCTCATGAGTGTAGAAGAGAAGGCTCCAGGGAGACCTTAGAGCAGCCTTCCAGTACCTGAAGGGGCTCCAGGAGAGCTGGGGAGGGACTTGTGACAAGGGCTGGGAGTGCCAGGATGAGGGACAATGGCTTTGAGCTGGAAGAGGAGAGCCTGAGGCTGGAGAGGAGGAAGAAGTTCTTTCCAGTGAGGGTGGTGAGACACTGGCCCAGGGAGGCTGTGGCTGCCTCCTGCCTGGAGGTGTTCAAGGCCAGGCTGGGTGAGGCCCTGAGCAGCCTGGGCTGGTGGGAGCTGTCATCTGCACTGAACCACTTTGGCATAACAGCTTCTGTGTCAGGCTGTTCTCTCTTACCCATAGTAGAGGTCTGGCTGGTCAGGAGAAGCTCCATTACACATTGTAATGGAGCTTCTGAGCCATCTCTTAGTTGTATTCCACTGGAACCATTGAATTGTTTGGGTTGGAAAAGCTCTCTAAGATCACCCAGTCCAACCAGCAGCCCAACACCGCCATGGCCCCAGGGGCCATGGCCCACCTCTCCAGGCATGGAGACTCCACCACCTCTCCCTGGGCAGCCTGTGCCAGGTCCCTGGCCACTCTGATAAAATACTCAACATTTGGTGACTAATTCCTTTGGCAGTGATCTGACTTTAACAGTGTTCTCCTCAGTCTCTTGCCATGCAGCTCATGGCTCTTGGTACAGGCAGGGAATGGCAGTGTTGTTGTGAGAAGAAGTTGTTACTGCTTAGAGCATTTGAAGTGGAGTCCCAGGCAGGTGAGAGGGTGGGAATGTGACTGCAAAGTGGCTACAAGCAGCACTGGAGTGTTGGTAGCATTTTTTCCTTCTCTAATGACTAAGTCAGGCCAGGTGGAGCAGCTCTTCCAGGAGCCAGGGTGCCAACCATCTCGCTTTGTGAGTGAGCTGACTGAGTGCTCCTGTGGGAGACAGCACACTAAAGCTGTCTGCAAAATGCTCAGCACTTGGGGACACTTCTGCAGTGGGAGCTAAGCTTGGTCGTGACTGAGATAAGGCACTCAGCTGGCTTTGCACACACACTCTCAAGCATCTGTGCTGAGTGGGCTGCTTGAGCAGGGTGATCAAATGTGAGATGGAGTCTTGAGCTCTGTAGTTCTGTAACTGCTGTGATGCCCCTTGAGAGGACAAGGTGCCAGTATAAGGCTACTAGAAAATCCTGACAGCACAGCAGCTTAAATCCAACCACCTCATCTGTGTGCATCTCTGGGGGGTGGATCATGCATGGCCTCCAGAGGGTAACAGAGGGTGGAGAGGATGTGCAGAGTGCTGCTTCTAACCTAAGGGCACTTGTTGGAAAGAGAAAAGGGGGGGGGAAGAGCTCTGAAGTGGATGTAGCAGGTAAGTGGGGGCAGCAAGCTTGGCTGAACTGCTTTGTGCCCCCAAAGCACCTGGTTTTCCTGGAGGAGGAGTAAGGCAGGATCCATGCCCTTTGCGCTGCTCACCCCTCTGGGGATGGTTTGCTTGGCAGGAGTGAGAGGACCCTGCTCAGGGGAGCTGCCCTGGCCTTTCTGCTGGCATTTCTGTTGTCCACTTGTGCTCCACATTGTGGTTTGCCAGCCCCCACCACTCTCTGTTCTGCCAGCCCCTGGGCTTACACTTTCCCCTTGCTGCTGTGGTATGAGCAGTGAGGCTTCTGTTTCAGCAGAGGAGCTTGCTCTGGGGGATGGCTTCTTCCACTGCAGGGCTTAGAGCCTAACCTTGTGCTGGGTGAGCAAAGAAAAGCTTAGGCCTGAGGGCTTTTGCCTGATCCCTTCCATCAGCACTTCTGACTTAAATCCCTGTTCTGTCCTTGTCAGGACTCTGAGAGTGAGCAGGAGGCTGTCAGGAGGCAGCTCCACCTTTCCTGCAGCCACAAGATCAGCTTCTCACTGGAGAAGGCAGACAGGAGGTCGAACATCTTTCCTTCTGTCTGTCCTGTGCCCGTCCAGAGCCACAGGAGTGAGGGATCCTAGTTTCATGTTTTCATTTTCAGAAGACAGTTGCAAGGTTGTAGAGCTGAATGCATCTGCACAAATGCAGAGTTTGCATACACTGTGACCCAGAAAAGAGTAATAAATCATTCACAGCAGGCTTGGGAAAGGAATTGATGTGCAGAGTGTGGAATGAAATAGCTGTGGGGTTTGGAGCAAAGGAAATCCTGGCCTCTGATCCTGGCTTAAAGCTGACCTGTGAAAAAGTCTCTCAACCTCCAGCTCCTCCTCTTCACCTTCAGCATTGGACCTGTCTGGATATGTCAGTAAATGTGTAGCCTGTGGGAAGTGCTTTGGAACTGCTGATTGAGGCATTTGATGAGGAATTGCAGCTGCAGCTTCGCAGTGAGCAGGCTGATGAAATAGTTCTGGTTTGGAAGGAAATCCTGCTCTGCTGCCCAGCCTCTTCCTTGCAATAACATTCTGGGCACCTGCCACACTCACAGGACTGATGGCTGAGGGAAATGAACCAGCTGATCCTGCTGGAGACCCAGAGATGATTTTGCTACCTGAGAACAAAGTCGTGGAACTGCTTGGCAGAAGCAGCCTCAAGTGTTTGAAAACTGGCAGGGTCTGCACTTCCTCTCAGCCAGAGCTTAGCAGCTGGTGGGCAGCAGTCAGAATCTGCTTGTGCTGTGAATCAGGTATGGAGACAGCTTCTGGAGCTGCATGCACAGCATCACAGAACTGCCTGCCTGGAGCAGGCCTTGAGATCAAGCCCAACAACAACCTAACATCTCCTGTACACAGCTCTCAGACCACATCCCTCGGCACCTCTCCAAACATGGGGATGGGGACTCCACCACCTCCCTGGGCAGCCTGTGGCTGTTCCTAGCAGCTGTGTGTCACATACAGCAGCCTGGCTGGTCCCCAGAGGGTGGACTGTCCTCCCCTTCCCCCCTCCTGCCCGTAGGGTGTGTGATTGTGTTCCTTGAAAGGAGTCCAAGCACAAGCACACGTTTTCCCTGGAATGAAACTGCGATTGGAGCTGCCTGCAGGTGCACTTAGCTGGGAGTTGCACCTCAGAGGAAGGGATTAGGGCTTCTTTTTTTGCTTTGCCAAAGGTATGTTCTAGGAGGAGTGATCCAAGATGAACGTTGGCTGAAGGCTTAGGGGTAAAATCCACGACCACGTTTAGAGCAGGCTGCTCCTCCTCCAGTGACACTTGCGAGGGCTTTGGGGCTGAGAACGAGCTCCTTCGGCTCCGAGGAGGAGCACTTCGCCCGGGCAGCAGCTGGCCAAGGGGCCCATTGCTCACTGCCTGTTTTGCTCCGCAGCTGAGCTCGTCCCTTTGCTCCTTAGGCTGACACAGGGCAGGTTGCTCTGCTGTGCTGCGGGATCCTGCCGTGGAGAGAGCCGAGAGGGAGTGTGAGTCAGGAGGGGAAGTGCGTGGGCTGCTGGCAGAGGAGTGTGGCCCTTTGCTAATTTAAGGGGGAGTGGGAGGAAACAAGCAGGGATGGTGGTGTCCTCCCCAGGTATTGTTTAGGAGCAGCACAGCTCCAGGGGGAGCAAATACTGACAGGATAAGTGAAATCTGCACCACCCTGAACACCTTCAAGGCGGGAAGGGCTTTTATCAAGCAGTAGTGCAGAGAGCTGCCATGGAATCCTAGGATGGCTCAGGCTGGAAGGGAGCTCAGAGCTCATCTCCTCCAACCTCCCCTCCATGCCCAGGGACACCTCTCAGCTGCACTCAGCTGCTCAGGGCCTCATCCAGCCTGGCCCTCAACACCCCCAGGCAGGAGGCAGCCACAGCCTCCCTGGGCAGCCTGTGCCAGAGCCTCAGCAGCCTCCTGCTGAACAACTTCTTCCTCAGCCCCACTCTGACCCTGCTCTGCCTCAGCTCCAAACCCTTCCCCCTTGGCCTGGCTCCAGACCCCCTCAGCAAAAGTCTCTCTGCAGCCTTCCTGCAGGATCCCTTCAGGTGCTGGCAGCAGCTCTGAGGTGCCCCTGGAGCCTTCTCCTCTGCAGGCTGCACAGCCCCAGCTCCCTCAGCCTGTGCTCAGGGCAGAGCTGCTCCAGCCCTTGGAGCATCTCTGTGGCCTCCTCTGGGCTCTCCCCAGTAGCTCTGTGTCCTTCTCCTGCTGGGGACTCCAGAACTGGACACAACAATATGTGCTCAAAAGTCTTTGAAAGGGCCTAAACTACTTTTGTTGTGGAAGAGCCCCCAGTGGGATGCTGTCTCAGTCTAGAATAAACTACAGCTGTTTCTCCTCTGGAAAGATGTGCTTTGCAGGGCTGATCACAGGCTGCCAGCTTGGAAGGGACCCCAAGGATCATCATCTGCTCCAACCTTTCTAGGTGATAGTGGAGTTTAAATGAGATGGCCCTGATGGTGAGTGCTGCCCTCCTGAAGTCACTGTGTGAAGACAGCTTACTGCCTAAGCAATAAAAGGTGACCTCAGCTGGTGGTTATTACTGGACCATAAGATGGTGTAGGACTAGAATCTGTAGGTCAGCACTTCAGAAGGTGTCGAGGAGCCTCCCCTGCTTCTGCTGGAGAAATGGTCTTGCTGAGGAGCTGGGATGACTCGGTAGGACTAGCAAAAATCCTTAGTTTTCTGTCCTCTGCATGGGAAAGCTTTGCCTGAACTTGCCAATGGTTTATTCCAGCGAAATAAGCAGGTTTGGGGGTTGTTCCATGAGCTCAGGTGGCAAGGCTCCTCTGGAATTGGTCCCTGTAAAGTCCCTGTAAAGAGCTGCTGCTGGATCGCTTCAACCGGAGTCGTTTCTGGGGCAGCTCAGGCGCTTGTCTTTGAACAGCCTGATGGAAGCAGTGCTCCTCAGCAGCTGGCAGCGAGATGTGGAGAGGCTTGCAATCTGCATCTGCTCCTGCACTTACCTGCAGCCATCAGGGCAATGGCTGTGTCACTGGCAACAGCCACTCCGGTTTTAGGTAGCAGTGAGCAGTTCTAGAAGGAATTAGTTCTGGCGCAGACTCTGCTCCGAAGCCATTCACTTGCTTGCACCCAAAGTTGTCCTTCTCTGAATGCCTTCCAGCCTTTGGAGTGAAACTTCTGCTTTCAAAGCTGGCATCTTTTATGCTTGGTAGCTGCAGCAGAGCTGTCCTGTGCTGTAGATGGAATTGTGGCGTTCCCAGGAGGCCAGGTCCTGCAGGTGTGAGCACTCTGAACTGCAGCCCTGCTGCAGGAGTTTGGCCTTCCCTCCCCCCTGCTCCCCGGGCATGTGCTCTGCCTCCAGCTCCTCGCTGCATCTCCGGATGAACTTGGCATGACAGCCACTTCACACCCACTGCCAGGTTAAAAATAAGCTGGAATCTGATGACAAAATGGCAAATGCATTGTACTGCTTCTGTGGGGGAGGCTTGATAATCAAAAAGGGGAAGCAACCCAGGCTGGAGTGTAGCCCTTCGGTTGTTCAGCAGCCTGCTTTGCATCATTTGAAGGCCCAGCGTTATCTTTCTGCCCTCTGTTTCCTCTCTGCAGGGCTTCCTCCCTTGTGGGGCTGATGAAACAGAGTTTGGGTTGGATGTTTTAATGATAGAGCCTTTCGTGGCATGATCCAAAGCCTCCTCAAGCTGATGGACTTTGGATCGAGCTGGTCGAGCAAACCCCAATCTGTAGCTGGAAAACATCCTGCAGAGCCTGTGCATGCTCTCTCTAGAAGTTAAGTAAACGTTCTGCACTGCAAATGGCATTCCTGGCTTATCTGCTGCTGCTTAAGCCTGCCTGCCTGCTCCCCCCGTGTGGTGTGGTCAGGGAAAGCCCGGGCTGGTGATGACCCTGCAGGCAAGGCTGCCGCTCTTTGGGTCTTGGAACGCTCGGAGAGAATTCTTCTTCCCTGCCGCGGCAGAGGCGCACAGTGTGGAGTGTGTGCATCTGCCCTGGGGGGAGAGGAGGATGCTAGCGCAGCACGGGGATGCATTCTGCGCGAAGCTCTCCAGGGCGCCGGCTGGAGCCTGGGCCATTGTGATTCCCTGTATCATTCCAGTGTTAAGCAATGCCCTGGGGTCAGGAAAGCCCATCAGATGCAGCTGGTAGTTAACCCGTGTGTCACCAGCCTGCACGGGGGATGTAAACCAGAGCATTTCCATATGAATGAGGCCATCTGTTCTTTAACTCCCTTCTATTTAGTTCTCAGCCCTCCCCCATGGCAGCCAGCGCCCCTCCAGCGCCTTTCAGTTTCTTGTCAGCGCTGCCCAGTCGTCGCCTTCGTGACCCGGAGGGTCACCGAGCAGGAAAGTGTGTCTGGAGCTCAAGCTGCCCAGAGCTGATGTAATGAGGAGAGAGGGCAGGGGGAAAAGTTGAAGCTAAAGTGTGGGACACCCTAAATAATGCCAGATGCTGGAGTGAGGAGGTGGAGCTAGGCAGACCTGCAGCAGTGGACCTGGGGAGGGAGAAAGGAAGCTTCATTTGTTCATTATGGTCTTTCCAACCTACAGCTTCCCCAAGGCAGCCGTGCACCCCATGCACTCTCGAAACAGAGCTCAGCGTTTGGCTTTGGAGCAGGTTCTTGGTCACTTGTTCTGCTTGTTCTCCAGGACACTTCTCGGTTGTGGCTGTGCTACCAGCTTCAGACAGACCCAGGCTCCAAGAGAGCTGTTCCAAGTGGGCTCTGTTCCACTGCTGCCCTCACTCAGCTCCTTTGCTTTGCTGCTCTGCCAGTTCACACAGTGTTGGCTTCCACGGGAAATGCTGAATTCCTCAGCTGCTTCTCAAGAGTCTGCTTGTGCTCAGGGAAAATACCTGAGTTCAGCACGGGTACAATCCTGACCGTACAGAGGTGTGTGTGGCTAAGGCTTCAACTCTGCAGGGCTTGGAGAGGACCAGTGAGCCTCAGCTCTGTGCTGTTGGGAGCTGGTTATAGCATCAAAATACTATAGGAGGCTCCTTCAAGTGTAAAACTACTGTGAGAAGATGCTCCAAATGTAAGCAGGGCTTTACTCCTGTGAAGCGTTAGGAGGCACCAATGTTGGTTTTGATCACCATTAGCATCTGAAACCTCAAGGCTCCCATCTGTTGCCACAGTTTCTCTCTGCCAGGTGGTACTTTTCCTGTCTGTGGAAGAGCTGCTACTACAATGAGTAATCTTTGTGGCCATACTTTTTGTCCGAGAGCCACAGCTTCCAAAAAGGATATTTCTGGATGACCTGCAAAACCCAGTATGGTTTTCAGATAAGGTCACACAATCACAGAATGGGTTGGGTTGGAAGGATCCTTAAAGTTCACCCAGCTCCAACCCCCTGCCATGGGCAGGGACACCTCCCACCAGCACAGGCTGCTCAGGGCCTCATCCAGCCTGGCCGTGAACACCCTCAGGGAGGAGGCAGCCACAGCCTCCCTGGGCAGCCTGTGCCAGAGTCTCCCCTCCCTCACTGTTAATCTCTTCCTCATCTGCAGTCTCAGTCTGCCCTCTAACATTTTATGCTGGCACCAGCTGGTTTTGCTTGGTGACCCAAATGCTAGGCAGCAGATGCTGGGGGCTGCCAAGCCCCTTGCAGCCAGAAGCTCTCTCAGTCCCCTGCTGCCTGTACCAGCGCCTGTCCTGGGGGCACGCTGTAAAAATCATGAAGAGCTTCTACATTATGCATACAAGGAGCAAGACAGTAAAGCTGCAGCCTCCGACCGGAGGGATGAAGGCAGTGGCAGGGGAGTCAGCCGGAGCCGCAGAGGAGCAGAGCGCAGCCGGCGCCTGCCCTGGCCGGGGGCAGCGCCTGGGGCGCCGGCAGGGGGACGCCGCCGGCTGCGCTGCCGCCGCGGAGGCTTCGCGCTCACGGGAGGGGTTCTCTCCTCTCTCTGCCCTGCAGGATTTCCGGGACGCTGTGGCACATGCCTCCAGGCAGCTTGGGAAGCCGGTGATCGAGGACAGAGTCCTGAACCAGATCCTGTACTACCTACCTCAGCTGTACGAGCTCAACCGGGACCTGCTGCGGGAGCTGGAGGAGCGCCTGGCTCACTGGTGACTGTCGGTGCCGGGGCGCCGCTGCTCTCACCCCGGGCAAACGGCTGGGGGCTGCTGGGTCTGGCTTCTCCTCGTGTTCTGTGTGCCGCCTTAAATGGCAGGGCTGACTCTGGAAGCACAGGAGACAGTTGACCACCTTAGATGTACTTCTCACCGTTCAGATGAGGAGAGGGCACCTCAGGGGAGTTCGCATACTCAGAGTGCATCTGGTTGGAAGGGACCCTCCAAGGTCATCTTGTGCCGAGAGGGGGGCAGACAGCAAGTCAGGGCATGTCCTGAGCAGTCACACCTGGTGATTTACAATGCCACTTCTGGCTGAGAGTTCTGGCCCCTGCGGGGGCACAGCCAGGGGACTGCTTTCAGGAGAGGAAAAGGAGCTGGCCTGAAGCCTGCCTGGCTTTGAAAGGTGGTTGAGATCTGCTAACCAGACACAGCACTGACCAACAGCCACAGTCCCACTGCAGTCCATTCTCAGGTGCACTGGTGGGTGCAGGTAGACAGAGCCCACTGACAAAGGGACTGAAGTGGGTGAGGACTGTGATGCCATGCTTTCTGTGGAGGCTGGGCATCAGGAGGAACTCTGCACAGTGAGGATGGTAAAATACTGGCACAGGCTGCCCAGGGATGTGGCTGAAGCTCTGAACCTGGAGACATTCAGGATCAGCCTGGATGTGTCCCTGGGCAGCCTGCTCTGGCTGGAGCTGTCCCTGCTGCCTGCAGGGGGTTGGACAAGAGGACCTCTGGGGGCCCCTTGCAAGCCAATGCAATCTGTGTGACCCCCAGCCTGTAGTGCAGGGGTTACAGGGTTCCAGACCATTGTAAAGAAGCTGTCCATGAAGTGGTTGTCACCTGAGACTGGTGTGCTGGGCATGTGCCTGGTGGGGTCTTTCAGAGCAGCTGCTGAGCTGGCTGGCTGCCTGCTGAGCTTCCTGCTCAGGACCAGGACTAGCACCTCTTGCCGTGCAAAGCATCTTCCGCTCTAGTGGTAAGATGTGCTGGCTTTAGCTCTTCCTAACGACTCTCTTCTTGTTTCCAGGCTTGCCCATCAAAGAATTGCTGATATATTTGTTAAAAAGGGTCCCTACCTAAAGATGTACTCCACCTACATCAAGGAATTTGATAAGAACATTGCCCTGCTGGATGAGCAGTGCAAGAAGAACGCAGGCTTTGCTGCAGTGGTCAAGGACTTCGAGGTACTCTGCTCCTTTCAACAGCTCTCAGCCTTCAGAAGGCTTTAGAAGCTATTCTTCAGTTTGCTTGGGATTTGGGGCTTGGGTTTTTTTCCTGCAGTCTTGGCTTGAGGGTAGGGGTGGAAAGGCAGCAATTCAGATTGTGTGAAGTAACTTCTGATTCTGGCTACCGTTGTGAGGTGTGATGCAGGGCTTTAGTCTTCAGGAAGTGCACCACAGATCCTTTCTCCCTTAGCTTTGGCCCCTGGTGATGCTGTGCACTGAGCAACTGTCCCATTTCCACCAGGTTTACCTCCCTAGGCCGCCACAGGGCAGGAGCTTACTTGCAGGAGTGGTGTTTCGTTTCAGCTGGAGGCTGGGAGAGGTGAATCTTCTCATTGCTGGAAGTTTCACAGCCAGCACGTTCAGCAAGCAGAAGAAAGCTGATTCCTGGCCCCAAAGCACTGCCAGATTGCTGCATAACTCCCTTAAGCCAGAGAACCACAGAACTGTTGAGGTTGGAGGAGACCTTTGACCAAGCCCAACCTCTCGCCTGGAGCTCACCACTGTTGCTGATGCACATCCCCCAGCACCACATCCAGGCACCTTTTAAATCCCTCTAGGGATGGTGGCTCCACCACCACCTCCCTGGGCAGCCTGTGCCAGTGCCTGGAAAGAATATCTGGAAGAGGAGGTGCAAGCTCCCCAGCACAGCATTTACCTCCTGCCATGGGCTGCCCTGGGTGATCCCTGCTCTCTTGGCTTACAAGGAGCATCTTGTCCTTGCCACTGCCCTTTCCTTCCTTCCTTCCTTCCTTCCTGAGAAGCTTCACCTCCCTTCTTCACAAGCAAAAGCGTCTCTGGAACCCGTGGCCTGTGAGTGCTGACTGCAGGCTGTTAGCTGGATTCACTGCCCCCGGGGAGGTGCCTGCTCTGCGGTGTGGAGGCTAAGGCTCAGGCGGCAGCAGCTGTTGAAGACAGATCAGCAGCTCCCTGTAGGTGCCTTGGCTTTTGTTGGAGGCCTTGGCTGCCACGGAGGCCTTGCTGAGCTTGGGTGTTTCTTTCAGATGAGCCCCCGCTGTGCTAGCCTGGCCCTCAAGCACTACCTGCTGAAGCCAGTTCAGAGGATTCCTCAGTACAGGCTGCTGCTGACAGGTACAGTCACCCTCTCCTGCAAGCTCCGAGCCCAGTCCTCACACACCCCAGGAAACCTCTTCCCAGGCTGCTCTGTCCAGCTGTGAAGCCTTCAGACAGGGAATCATTAAGGTTGGAAAGACCTCTGAGATCATCAAGTCCAAGCCTATCCCCACTGGCATGACCACTAAACTCTCTCCTGCAGGCTCTCTGCAGAACGTGGTCTGGATTTAGCTGCCTGCTCTGTTCGTCCTGCAGGGAGATGCACAGGCAAGGTGCTCACGCTCAAAACACTGTGGGGTGGTCTCTGATGGTAGAGTCCTCGATTCACAGAAGGGTTGGGTTGGAAGGGACCTTAAAAATCATTCAGTGCCAGCCCCCTGCCACGGGCAGGGACATCTCCTACCAGCCCAGGTTGCTCAGGGCCTCATCCAGCCTGGCCTTGGACACCTCCAGGGAGGAGGCAGCCACAGCCTCCCTGGGCAGCCTGTGTCAGAGGCTCAGCAGCTTCACTGCAAAGAATTTCTTCCTCATCTGCAGTCTCAATCTGCCCTCCTCAAGCTTCAATCCATTGCCCTGCATCCTATCACTCCAAGCCCTTATCAAAAGTCCCTTCCTGGCTTTCTTGGAGGCTATCTTCAGGTGCTGCAAGAGCACGAGGAGGGCTCCCAGAGCCGAGCAGCACCGCTTGGAAACCATGCAAGCTGTGCTGCCTTTTGTTTGTTTCTGTGGCAGTAGAACCCAGTCATTGCCTCAGGGCCTTGGAGTGCTCCTGCTTTGCTTTGAGGCTGCTTCTTTTGGGGTGTGTTTTGTGAGGGTTCTGTTACTCCGGGTGGGTTTTTTGGCATTGTGTTTAACAAGGAAGAAGGTAGGATGGGAATTTGAGCTCGGGGAAGGAAGTGAAAGATGTCTGTTCAGCTGTGAACTTCTGCAAGTAGCTTCTCCACCTCTCCCCCACCCAAGTGCTTTGTCCGTAGAATCCATTCTCTTTTAAAGGCAAAACACCTGCCTTTGGTGTAAGCTTATCAGTGAATGCTTCAGGCTCCTCCAGGGGCAGTGCAGGGTGAAGAGCTGGCTTGGGACTGGGAGGGCTCTGGGCTCTGGCACTGGGCTGCTTGGGTGACCTCCTGCAAGCCCTCTCTGCCGTTCCTTGCCGAGGAGGGCAGTGATGGAGGCCTCCTTTGTGCAGCCTTTCAAGATGTGTTTGGTGTGGGAGGGGGGTGGCTCCTGCAAGGATTTGGAAACGCTGAGGCATTGTTTCTGAGAGCCGCTGCTCCTTGATGAGCCATTTAAAAATAGCCTCTGTTTATGGAGTAACTGCAAAATGAAACGCTGGCTGACCTCCTTTTGTTCGGCTCTGAGGCAACTCCTTGCAGTCTCCCCAGCAAGTCCGCAGACTACTGACTGCTGGGGGAGTCAGGCTCCAGCGCTGCCGGGCAGTTACTCAGTGATTAGCATTGATGTTTTCACGTTAATGAGCTCATTAGGGTGTTGAGACGGGGTGGGAAACCCCTTCCTGAAGGGACTGCTTCGTAGCAGACAATCTCAGTGACTCTTACCTGATAAAATCCAACCAGAAAATGGCCTCTGGGGAGCTGCTCCTGAAAAGGAACTGGCTTGAGGCTGGTGCAGGGCTTGGCAGTGCAGGATCAGCAGAGCCTGCCGGGGGGGCAGTTCAAAGGGTCTAATTAAAAGGGTTGATGAGGATGAAGTAAATGCCATGGGCTGTATGCATAGGGAAGGGAGAGGGGCAGGAGTGGATGGCACTGATTCCAGGTGTTGAAGGGACATTCCTTGTGGTCATGAACTGCCTCCGTGGCTGGAACAGGTGGAGGAGGCTGCTGTGCTGTCCCCAGGCTGTGGTCATACCTCTGGCAATGCTGTGGGCAGCAATGGGGCTGCAGGTGCTGGCTGCTGATTTGGAGATCATTCTGTGTTGCTGTGTGAGCAGTGGAGAGGTGAGACCAAGAACTGAGCCAGGCTGGGGCTGGGGAGCGTTGCTTTGAGTCAGCCCCAGCCCCAGCCTGCTTTGCATTTCTCCTGTCCTTGGCATCTCTCCCCGGCGGGGCCAGCTGCTCTGCCCCCTTCCAGCAGCTCAGTGTGGCACTGAGCAGCCTCTCCCTCCACTTGTGCTGCACAGCTGCTGCAGGACATGCCCCACACAGACCTCCTGCTGCAGTGGGCTGGGGTGGAGTGATGGGCTGAAGACAGGGGGGATCTGTGGGTGGGAGAGGAGGGGGCCATGGAAGAGCAGGGGAGCAACCCCAGTGCAGGGAAGGAGCTGCAAGGCCTGAGCCACAGGGAGCGGTGCTGCGGCGGGGGACGGCCTTGCGCCGGTCGCCTGCTGGGACACGGTGGCCTCAGCACATCGTTGCTGGGCTCTGAGGTGGGGTTGCTGTGGTGCTGACAAAGGCAGGAGCAGGTGGGCTCACAGATCAGGCAGGGAGGGGCCCAGCTGAGCTGTGCTGCTGTTTCATGGCACAGCTTGCCCGGGCCAGCAAGGGAGCTGCCACTTCTGCACATGCTGCCTGGGAGCTCCCGACAAGGGCGGGGGGGAGAAGCAATTAGAGACCTCTGGCTTCAAAGGGGGGTGGGGAGGTGATTCCTCTGATTGGAGCAGGTGATGAGACTGTACAGTGTGAACAGGCTCTTCAGTGTCACAGCATCAGCCTCTCTCCTCTGGTGCTCACCAGAGGGTTTCAGGGAGAGAGTCTTCTGCTGTCCTTAACTGGGGTGAGGAGAGGCTGAGAGAGAGCAAAACTGAGCCATTGAGCTTGGTGCTGCTCTGCAGGGCAGAGAGAGAGTTCATAGAACTGCTGAGGCTGGAAGAGACCTTGGAGATCATCAGATCCACCCACTCACCCAGGGCTCACAGTCCCACCCCTGCTGCTGAGCCACTGACACCCACCACAGCCCCCTGGCTGTGAAGCACCTCTAGGGATGGGGACTCCACCACCTCCCTGGCAGCCTGGGACAGTGCCTGACCACTCCTGCAGTGAAAGGTCCCCTTCAGATACTGTTCTGTTCATAGAACCAAAGAACTGTCAGGGTTGGAAGGGACCCCAAGGATCAGCCAGTTCCACCCCCCTGCCATGGGCAGGGACACCTCACACTGCAGCAGGCTGCTCACAGCCACCTCCAGCCTGGCTGCAAACACCTCCAGGCAGGAGGCTGCCACCACCTCCCAGGGCAGCCTGTGCCAGGCTCTCACCACCCTCATGGGGAAGCTGTGGATCTGTTCAGCTCTTCCTCTCCCAGCAGCTTCTTGCCAGCATAAGCAGCAGTGCCCCAAGCTATCTCTGGGTGCAGGGGACTGTGTCCACCTAAGCACTGCAGTGGAGCACCTGGGGGCTGCTGCAGCACAAGATCTCAAGGGCCATGCAGAGTGCAGCATTTCTGGAGTGTAGCTGGAGAGGTTTTGGTGCCAGGTCAGACTTCTCTTTCCAGATCACACATTGCCTGATGATGATCTGAGAGCCCTCTGAGGGGAGCAGAAAGCTGTGGGTGTTCCTGTGGCCCAGCCACACCTCCCAGCACTCCCTGCAGGAGACCCCAGCCAGTTCCTCTGCCTCCAACCTGCCCTTCTCTCCTGGATCCTCCCTTTGGTCCTTGCCAAGACCCCCAGCACTCCAATGCCAGATATTTCTCCCCATGTCCTCCTGGAGTTCTCCAGGCTCTCCTTAGCTGTGCCAGGATCTCTCACTCTTTGTGGAAGAGTTTTTGCTGCAGAGCAATGTTTCATAATTCCCCTGTTTTGTGTGTGCAGAAGGAAAAGATTACAGTGCAGGGAGCAGTCTCTGAGGGGCAGGCATGAAGCAAGACATCTTCTGAAGGCAGCAGCAATTGGTCCTGAGCCTTCCAGAGCAAAAGGATGAATTTGGGTAGGGCAAGTGTAAGGGAGTTGAATTCTTTCACTCCCACTTCTGCAACTGAGAAGCTGAAGCTGAGAGGCTGCTAGGTCTGACTGGCTGCCAGCAGATCTGCCTGGCTTCACTGCCTCCATGCAAAGCAGTTCAGCAGTCCTGGTGGCACTCTAGGCTGGATGCTTCCTTGGAACTTTCTGCTGTGGTTTCTTTCAGCTGTAAGCAATCCAAAGCTCTGGCTGTAGGCACTGGGAGAAGGTTGGCATTTGACTGAGGACAGAGAATCACTGAATGGCTCAGGTTAGAAGGGAGCTCAGAGCTCCTCTCCACCATGCCCACAGCAGAGCTGCTCCAGCCCTTGGAGCATCTCTGTGGCCTCCTCTGGCCTCTCTCCACAGCTCTGTGTCCTTCTGCTGGGGACCCCAGAGCTGGAGGCAGGGTTGGAGGGGAGGTCTGAGCAGAGCCCAGGGGCAGAATCCCCTCTGCTGCCCTGCTGCCCACCCTGCTCTGGCTGCAGCCAGCACACAGCTGCCTCTGGGCTGCAGGAGGCACTGCTGGCTCCTGGGGAGCTGCTCAGCACCCCTAAGCTCTTTCTTCAGGGCTGCTCTCAACCCACTCTGCACCCAGCCTGGCCTGGTGCCTGGGGTTGGCCTGACCCAGCTGCACCTTGTCAGTGAAGAGCTGACAGTACGTGTTGGTGAACAAGACACTCAAGCAGGGAAGAGCTTCTCTTGCCTGGTCATACATTTGGGGTTAATTTTATCGAAGTAAGAGAGACTGAAAACCTGCCAAGCCTTGAATGGATTGAGGCTGCCATCTCCTGGCTGAGGAGCTACACGCAGGATTGAAACCCAGCAATGGCAGTTTGAGCAGGGAGGCTGTTTGGCTGCTTTCTGTTCTTGTTGGTGAGCGTTCACAGACTCACAGAACTGCCAGGGCTGGAAGGGACCCCCAAGGCTCAGCCAGTCCCAACCCCCTGCCATGGGCAGGGACACCTCACACCACAGCAGGCTGCTCACAGCCACATCCAGCCTGGCTGCAAACACCTCCAGGCAGGAGGCTGCCACCACCTCCCTGGGCAGCCTGTGCCAGGCTCTCACCACCCCCATGGGGAACAACTTCTTCCTCACAGCCAATCTGAATCTCCCCACTTCTGGTTTTGCTCCATCCCCCCCAGTCCTATCCCTCCCTGACACCCTCAAAAGTCCCTCCCCAGCTTTCCTGGAGCCCCCTGCAGACCCTGGAAGGCCACAATGAGGTCTCCTTGGTATTAAGCACCAGCAGATCTTCTGCAGTGGCTGACTTTTTCCTTAGCTCCCATAGATTCTCTCTTTGTATTATTTTTTCTTTGCACAGATTATTTAAAGAACCTTCTAGAAGACTCTGCAGACTACAGAGATACTCAAGGTAAATGTCTGTGAAGAAGTAACAGCTTGTGCACACCTTCATGTCTCTCAGTGTCAAATGCATGCAGAATGCTCAGCCACTCATCAAAATGGAAATGAACTCCCTCAGGGCAGTGTTGTTAGCTGCTCTGCTGTCAGCAGAGCTGTTGGCATCAGCTCTGTGTGTGAGAAACTGGAGCTGATTCTTGCCTGTGCACTCTCAGAAACACAAGCATAGAATCACAGCATGGGTTGGGTTGGAAGGGACCCCAAAGCTCATCCAGCTCCAGCCCCCTGCCATGGGCAGGGAACCTCCCACCAGCCCAGGCTGCTCAGGGCCTCATCCAGCCTGGCCTTGGACACCTCCAGGGAGGGGGCAGCCACAGCCTCCCTGGGCAGCCTGTGCCAGAGCCTCCCCACCCTCACTGTCCACAATTTCTTCATCTCCAGTCTCAGTCTGCCCTCTCCCAGCAAACAGCCATTGTCCCTGTTGGCTGGAGGAGTGACTCTTGGGGGCACACTCAATAAACCATGACCCAAGGGCTCTGGGCTCTATGGCAGTGCCCCTGGATGCACAATCAGGCCCTTGTACCTTGGCAGGATGTGGAAGGGCAGTGTCCTGCTGTGCTTTCCCCAGCAGCAGTGCCCATGTGTGTAACCAAGCATCACTGCTTCCTCCTCCAGATGCCCTGGCAGTTGTCATAGAGGTGGCAAACCATGCCAACGACATCATGAAGCAGGGAGTGAGTATTCTGCCTTGTGAGGCTGGGTGGTTGAAGCTTCCCCTCCTGGCTGCAAGGGCAGCCAGCCCCTGACTCTCCCCTCCTGTTTGCTGCCTGCAGGACAACTTCCAGAAGCTGATGCAGATCCAGTACAGTCTGAATGGGCACCACGAGATCGTGCAGCCGGGAAGGGTAGGTCCTCTGCGAGCAGGCTGCAAAGGCAAAGCACTCGAGCTGGCACGCACCAGGAGGAGTGATCCATGGCTTCATGATTTGGTTCTGGTGGTCAGATGAAGGCTGCTCCCTCCTGCACCTGGGGTTTGGGGTTTTGTAGGCATTTCTCTGATGGAGAGTTGCAAGTGTAGGAGGTGATCCCTTGCCATGCCTGCAGGAGGGGTTTCTCCCCCAGCCTTCATGTGGTGGTGGTGATGGCCTCAGGTGCACTCCTGGAGGAGCTCAGGATGCTCAGAACCCTTCAGCCTTTCTCAGGAAGGGAACCTGAGTCCCAAAACTTCTGCAGCACCTCAAGTATAGAATCACAGAATGCTTGGGGCTGGAAGGGACCTCTGGAGATCACCCAGCCCACCCCCCTGCCAGAGCAGCATCACCCAGGGCAGGGGGCACAGAGCACAGCCAGGTGGGGTTGGAAAGTCTCCAGAGGAGACTCCACAACCTCTCTGGGCAGCCTGCTCCAGGGCTCAGCACCCTCACAGGGACAAAGTTCTGTTCCTGTGGCACCTCCTCTGCTCCAGCTTGCCCCCAGTGCCTCCCTGAGCAGAGCCTGGCTCCAGCCCTGCACATCTTCATCCCCAGCATGGAGGGCAGCCCTCAGGCTCCTCTGCTCCAAGCCCCAGCTCCCTCAGCTGTGCTCACAGGGAGATGTTCCACTGCCTGCAGCAGCTCTGTGCCTCTGGGATGGACTCTGCCAAGCAGTTCTCTGAAGTCCTTCTTGAGCTGAGGGCCCAGAACTGGACACAGTATTCCAGAGGTGGCCTCAGCAAGGCAGGGCAGAGGGGAAGGAGAACCTCTTTCAACCTAGTAGTGTTACTAATAACGACACAATTATGCTGGTGATGACCAGGAGACCTGCTGTGTGTGGTGTGCCCTGCAGAGGCTGAGAGCTGTCTGGTTTGGTTTGCTAGGTGTTCCTGAAGGAGGGAACCCTGATGAAGCTGTCCCGCAAGGTCATGCAGCCTCGGATGTTTTTCCTGGTGAGATGCTCTGTGTGCTGTGAGTTCCTAGCCCTGCAACTGCCCGTGCCTGAAGCACTGCACTGCTGACACCAGCAGCTAGTGACTTCAGCAGTGGACAAGATGCTCACTGCTGCTGTTCTGCTTGCTGAGCTCTGAGTCAGAGACACCACCTGGTGCGTTTGTGTTGATCTGAACAGAGCCCCACTGCCCACTCCGGCCTGGGTCTGGAGCAGGGCTCCTTTAAATCCGGAGTGCTTTGCCCAGAGGGCATCGTCTGTGCCAGTGGGGAAGGTAAAACCATGGCTCCATCCCCTTTAGCCTCACTGGGTCTTGGTGCTTACAGCTCTGCCACTGCTGCTGCACCCTCCCCTCCTGCTCTCTCCTTCCCCTGCACTCAGGCCCATCCTGGGCACAGCACTGGCCTGCAAGTTCAGTGCAAGGTTCTCTGCTGCTGTTTTGTTGTGCAACCTCAGTGCATCTCTGAAGTGTCTGTCTCCACTTGAGCCTTTCACTCAGGACAGGGGCTCAGGGAAGCCACTGCTGCTGTGGGTGATTTGTGCCATTCCTGGTCCACAGCCCTGGCTGAAATCTGTCTTGTGGCTACTGCAGTACAAAGAAATCTTTCCCTAGGCAGCGGTGCAGGATGGATTCTAAGCTTGCAGGGCCTGTCTTGGCCTCTGGAGATGGCTTTGCAGCAGATAAAGCACAGGGATCACTGCAAATGCTATCAGTTAATCCCCAAAGATCTGCTGCTGTCTTGAGCTGACAGAGGCAGACCTCAGCCATGGGAGGAGTGAAGCCAAGTCTGGATGGGAGCTGAAGAGCAGCTGCACATTGAAACTGGTGACACTGACCTGGGGCTTAAACTGCTAAACCTTCAGCCTGCCAGGCTCCAAGGTTCTGGGAGTGCTTTGCCTTGTTCCAGAGGCTAAATCCAATGTGCACTGAAAGCAGGTTGTATACAGCATAGCTCTGGAGAGGAGAGAGATCTCTGCCCTTCCTGAGAGGCTGCTCTCTGGCATCCCTGCACTGTTTACTCCTGTGCCAGATGCCTGTTTACCCCAGGAGGATATAAATAGACACCTATTGTTAGCTGGAGTCATGCATGGAAATGCTTCTGGGATTCTGAGGGCAGTAATGGAAGCAGGAGAAGCCTTTCTGGACAGTTGATCTTGGTCCTGCAGGAGTTGTGTGCTGCCAGTGCAGTGCACCTGAAGCGATCTCTCTGAGCAGTCTTTGGTCGCTAAAAGAAGCATTTCTTCCCTATGTTCTGAGCAGCACTTCTCCTCTGTTGCAGTTCAATGATGCCCTGCTCTACACCACTCCAGTCCAGTCTGGGATGTATAAACTCAACAACATGCTGTCCCTGGCTGGCATGAAGGTGAGGCACTGCTTTAAGTGACTCTCTCCAAACCTATCTCAAGCCGTCGAGGTTTGCACACACTACCTCTGAGTGTTGCTGGAAAGCTGCTTCTGTCCCACAGAGATCCTCCAGCCTCAACGTTTCTGCACCATGCAGCCTCTGGGATTGCTTCCTACCTTTTGCTCACAAAAGCCTTTGCCAAAGGATCATCTCCCTGATGCCTCCTCCCTGGAGGTGTTCAGGGCCAGGCTGGATGAGGCCCTGAGCAGCCTGGGCTGGTGGGAGGGGTCCCTGCCCGTGGCAGGGGGTTGGGACTGGATGACCTTGAAGCACTCTGACTCTCACCTTCCTTTCCCCCAGCATTGATCACCCTGCAATAATCTGCTGGCCTGGGGCTAGTGTTGTGTGTTATGTGGGCTGCCTCCCTTCTGCCTTGTAACTGCTTTGTATGGCCTGCAGAGATTAGGCATCTCTGCCTGATGAGCTGCTGGTGGAGCTCATCTCTGTGCTTGATAGAGGGCTAACTCTGAGGCTTTTGCTCCTGAGCCCTTGTGAGAAGCATCGAAGTCAAGCCCTGAGCCCCTCTGGGCAGCGCTACGGGACGTGCATGCCATGCACTGACCTGGCAGCTGCTGGGAACAGCAGGCCCTGGCCGCAGGAGTCAAGCAGCTTGCCCCTGTCAGAGGGAGGCATCAAGTGCAGCTGTAGTGCAGGTCTGATGCTCAGGTCCAAGCTGCATCATCTCTTCTGCCAGCAGATGTGCTGTGGAGGCTCCAAAGCTCCTTACCTTTGAAGCTTGGTGGCTCAGGGTGATGAGCAGGGTGGTCCCAGCCCCCTGGGGGCTGGGCAGGTGCCCGCGCCGGGCACACCGTGGCAGGCCCTGCAGCAGGGGCAGTGCCTGTGCTGCCCAGCTGCAGAAGGTGCCTGGGGGCTGACAGGACTGGGCAGGTGGAAGCACAGCAGGAAGGTGTCTGCCAGCTCTGGGGCTTCATTCCTCTGCAGGGTTTGTGTGGGGCCACAGTGAGATGGAGTGGGGTGCACATGGTGTCAGTGTAGCTGGGCTCTGCTGTGTCCCCATCTCCAGTGTATCCCTTCTGTGAGGGCCTTGGCAGTGAGTGGAACTAAAGCAGCCGTGAAAGGACCATTTCAGCTTCACCATCAAGCTTGTCTCTCTTGACTGAAGGTTAAAAAGCCAACCCAGGAAGCATATCAGAATGAGCTGAACATTGAGAGTGTGGAGAGATCCTTCATCCTTTCTGCAAGGTAAGGCTCACAGCATTCAAAATGTGAACAGTGTACAAGTCAGAGCAATTGAAAACACTTCAGTTCAAGCAGCCCTTGCAAGCTTCTGATGGCTGGTTCCACACCTGGAGTCACAGGCTGGGCTGGGCTGGGCTGGAAGGGACTTGGGAAGGTCCTCTGGTCCACGGCCACTGCAGGAGCAGGGACGTGTGTCACGCAGAGCTCCCCTCGCTGCAGCCACTGCAGAGCAGGGGAATGCAGGATGGGTTTCTGGCAGTGAGGCAGGAGGGAGGCCTCGAGCCCCTCAGGCCTTGTTCACAGGCAGAATCTGATTTTGAAAACTGAATCTGTGCCCCCCAGGAGGGTTCAGCCTGACCCTTGAGGATGCAGCAGCTCGTTGTGGAGGGGTGGACAGGAGCACAGAGCCTCTGGTAACTGTGGCTGGTATCTGGGCAGTGTGGGCTGAGGGCTGCAGCTGGTGGGGCTTCTGCTGCCCTCAAGACAGCTAACTGTTAATCAGAGTGGAGAAACCCTCATGCTTGGCTCCTGCTTTTCAGCCTTCCTGCACCTCAGAGACCTGCAGCTGAGCTCTTACTGCCTGTCCTTGAAAGGAACAAGAACCAAAACCATTTCCATGCCATGGACTCTAGGCTTTGCTTTTCAGTCTTGGTTCTTCCAAAGTCACTGCTATGCTCTGCTGGTGCCAGGGCAGGACATGAGGCATGACAGGGAATTTTTGTGGTGGTGCTGCTGGGCTTGAGGATCCTAGAGGCCTTTAAGGTTCTGATTATAATTGGTAACAGGTATTAATTGGAAGAAGTCATCCTGGTCTTCTACCTAAAATAGCAGTGTGGTTGGACCAAGAAATGGACCCCCTCTGGTGATGGGAGAGGGGCAGGGGGTTCAAACTAGAGCAGGGTGAGACCTGAGGAGGGGCAGGGGGTTCAAACTAGAGCAGGGTGAGACCTGAGGAGGGGCAGGGGGTTCAAACTAGAGCAGGGTGAGACCTGAGGAGGGGCAGGGGGTTCAAACTAGAGCAGGGTGAGACCTGAGGAGGGGCAGTGGGTTCAAACTAGAGCAGGGTGAGACCTGAGGAGGGGCAGGGGGTTCAAACTAGAGCAGGGTGAGACCTGAGGAGGGGCAGGGGGTTCAAACTAGAGCAGGGTGAGACCTGAGGAGGGAGTTCTCTGGGGGTGGGGAGACACTGGAACAGGTTGCCCAGAGAAGTTGTGGATTCCTCATCCCTGGAGGTGTCCAAGGCCAGGCTGGATGAGGCCTGGAGCAGCCTGGGCTGGTGGGAGGTTCCCTGCCCACGGCAGGGGGCTGGAACTGGCTGAGCTTTAAGGTCCCTTCCAGCTGAAGTCATTCTTAGATTCTGTGATCTCCGTGAGCCTGAAATTCTGGCAGTGGCAGCAGTTGCTGAAGTGGAGCTTGTCCTTAAGAGGAGAAAGCCAAGGGTCCCCCTGTAGCAGCCCAGGGGTGGAGGGGCACAAAGCAGGGCAGCTCTGGCCTGTCCCCAGCAGGATGCCTCTAGCCAGGCCCTGGCTGCTGTGGGTTGCTGCCCGCGGTGTGTCTGGGCTGCAGCTCTGTGTGCTGACACGTGTGAGAGTGCTGATGCCCCTGGGGGCAGGCATGACTCCTCTCCTGTTACCAGGCTGAGCAGAGGCAGGCTGCCTCTCTTGTGTGACCTTGGCCAGAAATGCCGCAGGAGGATGTCTGCAGAGACAGCAGCAGCCCTGCCTGAGGGCCGTGCTGAGGTTAACCTCCCGAGGGCGGCCAAAGGAAGCAGCTCCATTGTCTGAGCAGCAGCTATTGATAGCAGCAGGCTTGAGAGGGCTCTTTGGGTTGGGTTCTTTGGCTGGGGGTTTTCCAACAGATTTCAGTGTTCCTTAAGGTTCTTTTGCACACTGAGGAAATAAAGGCATGTCAGAGCTCAGGGAGTGACTCCTGGGAAGCAGTTCCAGGACCTGCAGGAAGGCTGCAGAGAGACTCTTGCTGAGGGGGCCTGGAGGCAGGCCAAGGGGGAAGGGTTTGGAGCTGAGGAAGAAGTTGTTCAGCAGGAGGGAGCTGAGGCTCTGGCACAGGCTGCCCAGGGAGGCTGTGGCTGCCTCCTGCCTGGGGGTGCTGAGGGCCAGGCTGGATGAGGAGCAGCTGAGTGCAGCTGAGAGGTGTCCCTGCTGGCAGGGTGAGAAGCTGAAAAGTCTTTGGCTTATGCCAGCAACTAAACCTTCAGTGTGTTAGCTGCTTTCTCCCCATCCTAACCCAGAGCACAGCACTGTGCCAGCTGCTGGGAAGCAAATCAGCTCTGCCTCAGCTGAAACCAGGACACAGATGGTAACCATTTCAGCTCCAAAACTGTTCAGCCTCCCAGCCCAGCTGAAGACAAATTTCACTTCTCTGGTTTTATGCTCAGGTGTCCTGCCTGGTGTAGTGTGTGCAGCCCAGGAGAGAGATTCTGGAGTGCTCCTGGGGCAGGGACAGGCAGGCAGGAGGGAGGCTGGTGAGAAACCACTGCTGAGGAAATGCCAGCCAGTTAGCAAGGGCAGTGCAGGGCAGGGCCTGTTGGTCACCTCAGCAGTCAGTGAGACTCAGCCTTTGCCCAGGCTGGAGAAAGGCTGAGGTCCTGCTCCTCCCTGGGCTCCCTGTGGGAAGCATTGTTGCACAGGGTACAGTGCAGCAGTGCCCTGGGCAGCTCCTAACCAGAGAAACAGCTCAGCACATCTGCACAGGCCAGCACCCCCAGGAGCAAAGCTTTGGGCCTGCAAACAACAGCCCAGGCCAGCCTGGTGTGGGCAGAGGCCAGCAGAGAGCTGCCCCAGGCAGCTCTCCTGAGATAAGCAGAGCTCAGCTGGGAGAGGTGCCCTGGAGCCTTCTCTTCTCCAGGCTGCTCAGCCTCGGCCCCCTCAGCCTGTGCTCCACAGCAGAGCTGCTCCAAGCCCTGGGATCGTCTTTGTGGCTAGGAGAAAGCCTTCAGGAGCACAGGGCTGGGGCTGGTTCCACAGTGTGGGCTACAACAGCCTGCAGCCTTAGAAGGAGGGAGGGAAAAAGAGACTTGGTGAAGTTTGAGTCCCCCCCAGCAGGGAGGGCTTCGTGCCCGTGTTCTGGCAGCACCTGGGCTACTCAAGCTGTTCAAGGCTCCTGGGAGAAGGGGGAAGCCCTGAAACAGTGCCAGGGCTTTTTGGAAGGAGGGAAGGGAGGGAGGGAAGCCACATTGCAGCAACAGAGAGCAACCTTAGCTCAGTATTCATCAAGACAAGGAGCTGACACTGTCCAGAGAGTCAGAAGCACAGTGCCAGGGTCAGCAGGGACTGGAGGCTGCCTGTGAGCCTGGGACTGCAGGAGTTAGGGCAGTGTGTGAGAAGGCTGAGGGGGGTTAACCACTGCCTGCTGCTTAGTTTCAGATGCTAGCAAGAATAAACTGTGTTTGGTTTTGCTCCAACAGCTCTGCTACAGAGAGGGATGAGTGGTTAGAAGCCATCTCCAAGTCAATTGAGGACTACACAAAGAAGAGGATCACATTTAACCCCAGCAGGAGCCTCGAAGAGGTACCTTGCACCCTGGCTGCTTGGGCTGCTCCCTTTTGGGATAGCAAATCCCTTTGCAAGTGTTTAGGGCACTGAGGCACTGCATGATGAGCAATGAACCAAGCAATGAGCAGAGGCTAGAGCAGAGTATTTCATAGCATGACCCACTCCAGGCATTCAAAGCTCTTTCCTTCCAAACAACCCCAAGCAGCTCCTCAGCTCCCTCAGCAGTCCTCTGAGCAGCAAGATGAGATGGAAAGGCTTTGAAATGGAGCAGCCCTCGGTGTGACCAGGCTGGGGCAGCCACACAGCCCTTCCCACTGAACTGATTCAGCTGACTGAAGGCAGCTCTTGCACCCTCATGGTCACTGATTACACAGCAGATCGCAGCTAAGAGCCTGGCAGCGTAGCAGGGAAGGCTTTCCGGTGTCATGGCAGTTCCCCTTGCTCCATCACAAGTGTTGATCCAGTTCCTCACCTCTAATGCAGTGCTGCTCTGCCTCTCCTCTCAGGCAGATCCAGAGAAGCAGGAAGAGGACAGTCCCCTGGGATCCAAGGCTCCCATCTGGATCCCTGACACCAGAGCCACTATGTGCATGATCTGTACCAGTGAATTCACCTTGACCTGGAGAAGGCATCACTGCAGGGCCTGTGGAAAGGTTGGGCAGCTGTGGCTACCTTTGGCTTCAGTCCTTCAGGTGCCCAAGGGGAGCCCCCCTGCAGCACCACCGTGCCGTGGCACAGTGACCTGGGTTCAGACCTGCCTGGGGGTGTGAGGGGCGGGCTTGGGGTGCCTGTAGGGTGAAGAGTGGCTGTGGCACCTGGGGCCGTGGTGGAGCTGGGTTGCTGGTGGGGAAAGACCACTGTGGCTGGATGGGTTCTTCAAGGGACAGGCCCTGCTGAGGGGGCTCCAGGACAAGACAGGGCTGAGTTTTCTCTCCTCTCCCCACTCCACTAAGGAGTGAGACTGCTTACCCTAAAGGATCCTCTCCTCTGCTCAGCATTCCCCTACAGCCCAGGGCCATCAGCCCATGACAGGCTGCTGTTCCACCTCTTAACCTGCTGCATGCTTCCTACTTTGCCCTGGGGACAGCACTGCCTGGCTGCCCTCTGCTTCTGCAGCTGTGGGGTGCTAATGAGCCCTGGAGTCATGGAGCTGGGTGGGTTGGAAGAGCCCTCCAAGCTCATCCAGTCCGACCCAGCCCCAGCATGGACACCAAACCATGTCCTGAAGCACCACATCCACAGCTTCCTTGAACCCCCCCAGGCATGGGGACTCCAGCACCTCCCTGGGCAGCCTCTGCCAGTCCCTGACCACTCTGGCACCAAAGACCTTTTTCCTCCTCTCCAACCTATCCCTCCCCTGGCACAGTTTCAGGCCAGTTCCTCTCCTCCTGTCACCTGAGCCTGGGGAGCAGAGCCCAACCCCCAGCTCACTGCAGCCTCCTCTCAGGGAGCTGGAGAGAGCTGGAAGCTGTAGAGAGCTTCCCTAATTGTGGTAGGAGAAGTAATAACTTTGGGTGCAAGTTAGCACCATCTGGTTTTACCTCTTACACTTCTGAAGGGTGGATCTAAGCAGCCTTTGTCTGCCCTGCCTACTCAAGTGGGACTGCAGGATGCAGTGCAGCTGAGGCCCCTGGCTAGGGGAGAAGCTGCCAGCAGAGCCTTGCCTGCTTGTGGCTGCTCCTTTACAGCCTTGTGACTGCCACAGGGCAGCAGCACAGTAGGCTGCTGCTGCTGTGCTTTGGCTTCCTGATGTGTGGCACTCAGAAGGGGGAGCAGCAGGTAGAGCATAAGGACCTGCACTGAAAGCATTTCAGATCTAAACCAGTGCCGACTGCAGGCTCTGTTTGGGGCTTCCCAGCACTGAAGTGAAGGTCTTGGAGCCTCTGGTGATTTCCAGGCTCACTCTGCCCACTAACACCTTTGCCTGTTTCCAGATTGTCTGCCAGGCTTGCTCCTCAAACAAACATGGCTTGGACTACATGAAAAACCAGCCAGCCAGAGTCTGTGACCATTGCTTCAGGCAGCTACAGAAACAAGGTAAAGAAAACCTTCACAAACTGTCTGTTTCTGGACCTTGTGAACAGGAGCCAGCAGTGTGCCCAGGGGGGCAAGGAGGGCACCAGCAGCCTGGCCTGCAGGGCAGGGATGGTGCCCCTGGATGGGCACTGCTGAGGCTGAACCTTGGGCACTGGGCTCAGTTTTGGGCCTCTCACTGCAAGAAGGACACTGAGGGCTGGAGCAGGGCCAGAGCAGGGCAACAGAGCTGGGGAAGGGTCTGGGGAGCAGGGCTGGGGAGGAGCAGCTGAGGGCCCTGGGGGGTTGAGCCTGGAGCAGAGGAGGCTGAGGGAGACCTCATTGCTCTCTGCAGCTCCCTGAGAGGAGGCTGCAGTGAGCTGGGGCTGGGCTCTGCTCCCTAGGATCAGGTGCTAGAAGGAGAGGCAATGGCCTGGAATTGTGCCAGGGGAGGCTGAGGTTGGAGAGGAGGAAAAATGTCTTTGGGGCAGGAGTGGTCAGGGCCTGGCCCAGGCTGCCCAGGCTGCAGGGGCAGTCACAAGAGCAAACCATTTAGTTTCCAGTTTCTTGTGATTGTGAGCTGGGGGATTCCAAGCCAACTGCTGCTGCTGAGATGTTGATGCAGCAGTGAATTTATTTGCCTGTGGCACCCTGGTGAGCAGGCTGGGCATGCCAGCTGGCTCCAGGAGGCAGGAGAGCCTCACTGCCTGTGCTAGGCTGGGCATGCCAGCTGGCTCCAGGAGGCAGGAGAGCCTCACTGCCTGTGCTAGGCTGGGCATGCCAGCTGGCTCCAGGAGGCAGGAGAGCCTCACTGCCTGTGCTAGGCTGGGCATGCCAGCTGGCTCCAGGAGGCAGGAGAGCCTCACTGCCTGTGCTAGGCTGGGCATGCCAGCTGGCTCCAGGAGGCAGGAGAGCCTCACTGCCTGTGCTAGGCTGGGCATGCCAGCTGGCTCCAGGAGGCAGGAGAGCCTCACTGCCTGTGCTGGGCTGGCTGTGCCATGGAAGCAGTACATTCACCCTCTGCATTTTAGATCACCAGAGCACTCCTAAGAGTGGATCCCCAGTCAACCACAGATCTCCATCAAGTGCCTTGTCTACAGTCTTGCACAGTATCCCCTCTGGAAGAAAGCAGAAGAAGATTCCTGCAGCCCTTAAAGAAGTAAGTTTTGGTCCAGGTGCCCTTTGGGGCTGTAGCACCAAGGCTCACAACAAAAGGCCAACCTGGAATTCCCTGGTTGGCCTTCTCTGGAGCCAAAAGGCAAAGCTCAGCTGGAGCAGCAGTTCAGGCCTCAGTGCTGTGCAGGCCTCAGTGCTGTGCAGGCCTCAGTGCTGTGCAGGCCTCAGTGCTGTGCAGGCCTCAGTGCTGTGCAGGCAGGGCCCTGAGCTCAGCTGCATGAGCAGCTCTGAGGCTGTGACTCAGGGAGCTGGCCAGAGCTGGCAGCTCCTCCCTCATTCCCTGTGTCCCAAGGGCTTGTCCTCACCTCTGCACCAACGATCCCTGAGGAGACTTCACCAGCCCAGCTGTGGCCTTGGGATGAGGAGAGGCAGAGCTGAGCTCTGCCTGCCAGCACTGGAGGCCTGGGGGAGGAGGTAACTCCCCTCTGGTGCAGGAGTGTGCTCCTCTGTGTCACACCTCTGTCCTGCTGCAGCCAGGCTGAGGCCCAGCCCCTAGTGACTGCAGAAGCCTCTCCTCCAGCCCAGGCAGGTGGTGGCAGCCAAAACTGTTCTGCTCTCAGCCCTCTGAGTTAATTTCCCACTTGAAACTGAGATCAGGCAAGCATCTGAGCCTTTGACAGGACAGGGCTTTGGGTTTAGAACAGCTCTGCTGCAGCCCCATGGATGGCCCCAGCTGGAGGGGTCCCTGTTCACTGCAGGGGGGGGGCAAGGTGGCCTTTGAGGGTCCTCCCAGCCTGCTGCCAGCTGGGGAGCTCTGGGTTTGTCTCTGATTTTGGTTTCTTCTTCCCTCCAGGTTTCAGCCAATACAGAGGACTCCACAATGAGTGGCTACCTGCACAGGTCTAAGGGCAACAAGAAGCCATGGAAACACCTCTGGTTTGTTATCAAAAACAAGGTGCTATACACATATGCTGCTAGTGAGGTAAGGAGGCAACCAGCCAGGGGGAAGGCTGGGGCTGGGCAGAGCTGGGGACAAGCCACAGAGATTAATGAGACAGGAGTGGGTCTGGTGAATCAGACAGCAATCAGCTCATCCTTTTGGCATGCTCAGGGCAGCTGAGAGCATCCCATGTCCCCTTTCAGACATGAGGACTCTCCACTAAGGTTGCTGGAGAGAGCACAGGGCTAGAAGGACCTTTGGTCAGCTGCCAAGTGGGAGTTGGCCTTTGATAGAAGAATCACAGAGACTGGGAGGGGTTGGAAGGGACCTCTGGGGATCCTCCAGTCCAACCTCCCTGCCAGAGCAGCTCACCCAGGGCAGGAACACATCCAGGCAGCTTTTGGATGTCTCCAGAGCAGGAGACTCCACAACCTCTCTGGGCAGCCTGCTCCAGGGCTCAGCACCCTCACAGGGACAAAGTTTTCCCTCCTGTTCCCCTGCACCTCCTCTGCTCCAGCTTGCCCCCAGTGCCCTTGTGCTGTGCTTGGCCATCCCTGAGCAGAGCCTGGCTCCAGCCCTGCACATCTTCATCCCCAGCACTGAGGGCAGCCCTCAGGCTCCTCTGCTCCAAGCCCCAGCTCCCTCAGCTGTGCTCACAGGAGATGTTCCACTGCCTGCAGCAGCTCTGTGCCTCTGGGATGGACTCTCTCAAGCAGTTCCCTGTCTTGAGCTGAGGGGCCCAGAAGTCCTCAGAGGGAGAAGGATGAGACTGTAGAGTGAAAGTCAAGGTAGATGCTACCAGGGGAATAAGAAGGGGCACAGCAGTGTTGCACTCTGAGCTTTTGTTGTCTCCTGGGCCCTGATCCAGGCAAGGAGACTATGAAAAGCAGCCTGTGGTGCATGACTGCAACAACATTCTGGCTGCTGTGTGCAGCAGTGGTGTGGTGCATGAGGAGACTCCCAGTGCATTCCTCAGTCTGGACACAAGCTCTAACTTGGTCTTGTTTGCTTCTCTGCCTGGCATAGGATGTGGCAGCCTTAGAGAGCCAGCCTTTGCTTGGATTCACAGTCAGTGAAGTCAAGGATGAAAGCTCAGAGTCCAGAGTGTTCCACTTACTGCACAAAAACACTTTATTTTACATCTTCAAAGCAGATGATCCCCACTCAGCCCAGAAGTAAGAAACCTTCTCAACTAACTTCTGTTACTTCTGTTTCTGGGAAGGGTCTCAGAAGTCTGAGTGTTCAGCTTCACACAACCACAGAATGGTTTGGGGTGGGAGGCACCTTCCAGCTCACCCAGTTCCAGCCCCCTGCCATGGGCAGGGACACCTCCCACCAGCCCAGGCTGCTCAAAGCCTCATCCAGCCTGGCCCTGAAGGAGTTGGATGCCCAGGGAGGCTGTGGCTGCCTCCTGCCTGGGGGTGTTCAAGGCCAGGCTGGATGAGGCCCTGAGCAGCTGAGGCTAGCTGAGGCACCCCTGGGCCTGCTGGGGAGGTTGGAGGTGAGCCCTGAGCTCCCTCCCAACATGAGCCACTCTGTGCCACCTCCCTGTGCCTGTGTCAAGCTTTGTGTGTTTAACTCCCTGCAGAGGGCCCTGGCATTTGCAGCACCAAGCCAAGTGGTGATGGGAGATGCTGCCACGGCTGGCGTCCCTCTGCAGCCCCTCCCAGCAGAGGGCCTTCTGGTTTCACCTAACAGAGCCTGCTTCTCCCCTAGGTGGATAGAGGCTTTCCAGGAAGGCACCATCCTATAGCAGTGCCTGCAGCCTGGAAGGAGGCTGTCCAAGGAGCAGCTGCCCCAGGAGCAGAGCCCTGCCCTCCCCTGCTGTACATTTGTCCAGAAGAGGAAGCTGTTGCATCTTGAGTGCAAGGAGATATTTTTCTAAGGCACTGTGTTGCTGTGTTGATATCAAATGTGTTATTTATTAAATCCCAGTGTTCACTGCAGTGCTCAGAGTTCATTTGTGAGGTCTGCAGCGAGCTCCAGAGTGTCTCCCAGGACAGCAGGAGGCCACTCAGCGTCTTCCTAGAGCCTTCAAAGCTCAACCAGCCTGCTGCAGAGGTTGTGAGGTGCTGCTGCCCACTGTGCAGTTTGGCAGGAGCAGATCACAAGAGGAATCTGCAGGGGTTTGGATCCTCTTTGGCCATGGAAGCTCCTCCCTGAGAGGCTGCATGGTCCTGCTGCTGCTTCCCTTGGTGAAATCCTGTGCTACATAGTGGTGTGCAAAAAGCTCTGGCTCACAGAAGCAGCTGCAAAGTGCAGTTATTAAAGAAGAGGAAAAGGAAATCAATTACTGGGGGGGGGGGGAAGAGAGAAGAGGGAAAAATCTTTTCCAAGAGGCTCTGCAGTTGGAGAGCCAAAGCCCTGGAGCCTTCCCAGTACTGCAAGTGCCAAAGGAGTTGTCCTCAAACCACTGCAGGACACATTTTCTCTTCCACTGCCAGCAGCCATTGAAGGCAGAGTGCAAGCACACAGCTTTGACAGGCAGGGCAAAGCCCAGAGAGGTTCTTGGTTTCACTTCTGGGTGGTGACTTCTGCACCCAGCATGCAGCAGCAGAGAGCCAAAGCAGAGGCAAGCTCTCTGAGCCCCCTCCCCAGTGTCCAACCACTGTGCTTTCAAACCTTCTCTGCCCTGGGGTGGCAGGGCCCAGCTGGCACTGGGCTGCACACCACTCTGGCTTTGCACTGGCACCTTCAAGCACATTTCAGGTTTAGGGGTTTGGTTCTCTTCTGTTCTGTCACATACCTCACCAGGAAGCACTTGCTGATGGGTTTGGTGCTTTTATGCTATTGCAAACCCCCCAGAGCTTCACCACTGCGATGGACCCAGGACTCTGAGAAGCACTGGCAGGAAGCCCTCTCTGTCCACTGTGGTGGAGGTGCAGCCACTTCCTCTCACCGTCTGAAACGCTTCCCTGTGCTGCTGACTCAGGCTACTTGGGCTAACAGAATTCAGAGCAATTCACTTCTAACAGTTTGAGTCCATTCTGTGGCCTCGTGAAGGGAAGGGGAGAGGTGGTAGAGCAGTTGGCAGTCACCACAGAAAGGCAGGGAGTAGAAATGCAAACCACAATTCTCTTACCCCCTCCAGTACCTCCAGCTGAGGTCTCAGATGCTAGCCTGGCTCTGCAGAAGCTCCAGAGCTGCTGTGGAGTTAGTGGCAGGCTCAGAAGCCTGCTGCTTGCCACCAAGCAAACGACTCTGGGGACTTGAAGCATTCCAGCAGAGCTCCTTGCTGCAGCAGGGACTGCAGGCTGCAGACCTGGGGTTTGAAGTGCTGTGGGACTCTGATCAAAGCCTTCAGCCTCTTCTAATGCAAACCTGGAAACTGAATGCTTTCCTCCTGTGCTCCCCAAAAGCAGCTGCTGGCTGAAGCCAGGGAAGCTGTGAGCAAGTCTCCTCAGGGGCAGTTCTGACTTGGTTTTTAACTGTGCCCAACACAAAACTGATGGCAAGGTGGCAGGGATGGGACCTGGCTCTCCCAGCTGGCATTATCTAAGGGAAGAGCTTCTTAACTCTTTAGCTCCAGGGTGGAAAGCTGTGCACCAGCAAAGCAGTCAGCAGGAGGGCTAGGAGCAAGCTGAGTTCATTGCAGCTGATGGACTGATACAAATCCCCCTGCTGCAAAACAGAGCAATAGAAGTCCAAGCCCCTTCTGAGGGAGCTGCCAAGGTCTGCCTCAGGTGTGGCTTCAAACTACCTCCGAAGGTAGGGTGCAGGGTGAGGAAACAGGTGGAAGTGTGCTGTAAAAAGCAGAGGGCTGCTTCAGAAAGCAGAAGATCAATCATCAACAACAGAAGACTTTCTGTGGCAGAAATAGGTCGGAATGGAGCCTTAAAAGACAACAGAGCACAGAGGGGAGCCTTAAAAACCCCACCAGAGAGTGCTCCCTGCAGCCTGAGGGGCTCAGCCAGTCAGGGCTTCCTCTGCTGCCCTCTCCTGCCCCCAGGGCTTTGTGCCGTGGGAAGGGCCCACAACAAAAGCACTTTCCTGCTCTCTTCAGGGGGTTGCTTCCCAAACTTTATTTCTCCAGCTCACCCCCCTTGTGATTCACTGCCAGCAAATGAGGGTGCCTGGCAAGAAAGAAAAATGCCCAGCAGTGGGGGAAGGGAGAAGGGTTTGGGGCTGAGGCAGAGCAGGGTTAGAGTGGAGCTGAGGAAGAAGTTGTTCAGCAGGAGGCTGCTGAGGCTCTGGCACAGGCTGCCCAGGGAGGCTGTGGCTGCCTCCTGCCTGGGGGTGTTGAGGGCCAGGCTGGATGAGGCCCTGAGCAGCTGAGTGCAGCTGAGAGGTGTCCCTGGGCACAGAGGGAGGCTGGAGGAGATGAGCTCTGAGCTCCCTTCCAGCCTGAGCCACTCATGGAAATCCAGGATCCACTTCTTGATTTGACTGAAGACCAAAGCTCTGACCACCTGGCTACCTCTCTACTTAACTGAAGGTGGGCTAGCACAGGACACCCACGAGCACTGACTGGCAGCAGCCTTGGTCCTGGGCAAACCCTCTGGGATGAGCCCTGAACTCTAATCAATTCTCTCTTCTAACTCACAACCACTTCTTGTGCCCAAAGGACTTACAACAAGTGGACAGTTGAGCAGCTGTGAGCACCTTGTACCCAGCATGGGGGGTGTGAAAACTTGATTCCTCGGTGATGGATGTTACATCCTCCCCCACAGAGAGGTGTGGAGAGCCACATTCGATGCCTTTGTTTGCCATCCCTGCTGTCCCCTCTTTCACCATCTCCACAGACTCTGGTTTGGAGCAGCCCTGAGCTCTGCCTGAGAAGAATCCAATCCTTTGTTTTGCAAATGAAAGAGGTTTTAGAGCTGTTGTAAATACTCCTGTGGATATGTATCATGTTTGTATGAATAAAGCCACAGCAGTTACCTTTGCACTCTGGGTGTCTGGGTGCATCCTTGGAGGGGTTGATGCTCCATGGAATCTGTGTGCCTGCTGGTTTTCAGGCTGGGACTCTGCTGAGTTCTGTGCAGAATTATCCTGGCCATGGGGTCTTGCTTCAGAATTCCTGCTGTGTTTTCAGGGAAGCACACAAGGGGTTGGGTTGGAAGGGACCTTCTGGATCATCCAGTTCCAACCTCCCTCCATGCCCAGGGACACCTCTCAGCCAGACTCAGCTGCTCAGGGCCTCATCCAGCCTGGCACTCAGCACCCCCAGGCAGGAGGCAGCCACAGCCTCCCTGGGCAGCCTGTGCCAGAGCCTCAGCAGCCTCCTGCTGAACAACTTCTTCCTCAGCTCCACTCTGACCCTGCTCTGCCTCAGCTCCAGACCATTCCCCCTTGCCCTGGCTCCAGACCCCTCTTTTTCGCTGCGGCAGGGCCTGTTCAGAGCTGCACTGACATTTAACCAGGGAATTGTGTCCAGCTCTGGAGTCCTCACCACAGGAAGGACCTGGAGCAGATGGAGTGGGTCCTGAGGAGGACCACAAGAATGACCAGGGAGGTGGAGAACCTCTGCTCTGAAGACAGGCTGAGAGTTGGGGTTGTTCAGCCTGGAGAAGGCTCCAGGGGGACCTCAGCTACATTTCAGTATCTGCAGGGAGCTGCAGGCAGCTGGGGAGGGACTGCTCAGAAGGGGCTGTGGGGATAGGCCCAGGGGCAATGGTTTGGAACTGCAGCAGGGCAGAGTTAGGTTAGACATCAGGAGGAAGCTCTGCACAAGGAGGTTGGGGAGACACTGGCACAGGCTGCCCAGGGAGGTGGCTGAGGCTCCATTCCCGGAGACTTGATGTGGCTCTGAGCAGCCTGCTCTAGCTGGAGCCATCCCTGCTCACTGCAGGGGGATGGAGACGACCCTCAAGGATCTCTTCCAACCCAATGCTTTCCAATTTGCTGCTGCCAGGCAAGCAAAGAGACAGAGCTGGCAGCACTGCCACAGTGACTGCCAGGGTAAGCAGGGTTGAAGGGTTAGGTCTGCCTCACCTTGCCTGTTTCCAGCCGGACCTGCAAGCCTCAGCTCTGCATTTGCCGCAGCGGGAGACTCCGGCCCGGGGGCGACTCAAAGCCGGCCCAGCTGCGCTGAGCCTGTGCCGCTGCAGGCTGCTGCGCTGCGCTCCGCTCCTCTTGCGGACAGCCCCAGCGGGCACCCGGAGGCTCCGCTTGCCTGCTGGGCCGCTCGGAGCTCCGGCGACCGAGCCACGCTCCCCTGGGAGGCAGCTTCCCCACGGGCGCCCCTGCCAGCCCAGCGCTTCGGCCCCGGCGCGGCCGCCTCGCCGCCCCCTGCCCCGCACGGCGCTGTGGGCGCTGCCGGAAGGGCGTGGAGGCGGAGGAGCTGCCCGCAGCGCCCCGGAGCGCGGCCGGGCGCAGGCGCGGAGGGGAGGGCCGGGGCCGGGGCGGCGCCGAGCGGAGCCAGCCGAGGGGGCGGGGTCGCGAACTCTGACCCCCGGCAGCCGGAGCCGCCGCCGCCAATCGCCCTGCGGAGAGGCCTGCGGGGCCGCCAGGTGAGACAGCCCGGGCCGCGGCCCGGCGCCACGGCGCCCGCAGCGCAGCGCCGCCAGCTCCGCGCCGCGGCCGCCCCCGCCCCGCGGCCCGGCGCCCCCCGACCTTTCACCTACAGGAACCGCTTGCGCCTGCCGCCGCCCCGCATCCGGCCGCCGCTCCCCGCCCGCCCGCGGCCGCCGCGCCGGGGACAGGCACCGCGGGGGGAGGCGGCGGCCGCGCCCGGCGCTGCCAGCCTCGTGTGGGGCTCCGGCCCCGCGCAGCCATCTTGGTGCCGCCCGCGGCCCGGCCGCTGCCCCCCGCCGCTGCCCGCGGCCCGGCCGCTGCCCCCCGCCGCCGCCCCCCGCCGCCGCCGAGCCGCCCTCGCTCCTTTCCTCGCTCCGTCCGTCCCGCGCCGCCTCGCCGTGGCCCCCCAGAGGGCAGGGCAGCCTGCCGGGGTCCCGGGGGTGGGCTGCAGCCAGGCCGCCGCGGGTCCGCTCGTCCCCTTCCTCCCCGCGCCGCCTGCCCCGCGCTGCCCCTGCGCCCTTCCCGGTGCCCGCTGGCTCCCTCGCCCTGCCGGCTGGCTCCTGCCGGGCAGTGCTGGCGGCTGCCGGCCCCGGGGGGGCTGCGGGAGCATCCTCTGCCTGCCTGCCGCTGCTGGGGGGCAGTGGAGCCTGGGGCTGCTCCTCGCTCCGGCCCTTTCCGTTCCCGGCGCTGCGATGCACAGCCCCGCAGCAGGGGATGAGCCTGCATCTGCACGGCGCGGGGGTGGCACGTCTTGTGCAAATAAACGCCCCCCAGGAGAGGAAGGGGGACAAGAAATCCCTGCAGCTGTGGCGTGCAGTTCGGGGGTTCCCGTGCAGAGCGCAGTGGCAGGGTGCTGGAAGCTGAGGTCCCAGGCCTCCAGAGCTGGCCTCCAGCTGTGATCTCAGGAGTGGCCCTGGTGAGATCAGTTTGCTTGCTCCCCACGCTGGCACTCAGCTTCCCTCTTATTGTGCCCCCATTGTGCTGTGCCACCCAAGGTTGTGCAGCCGGTGAGCTGCTGGAGTTTGCTTGCAGCTGGTGAGGGAAAGCTGCCTGGAGGAAGTGCCCTGTGTCTGGGGCAGAAAGTGCAGAAGCACAGCAGCCCTTGCCCGGAGCAGGGAGCTGAGCTGTGTCCGAGAGCTGGGCCAAGAGGAACCCTGTGAGGTTCAGCAGGGAGAGCTGCAGAGCCCTGCATCTGGGGAGGAACCACCCCAGGCACCAGGACACACCAAAGGTCCTGCTGGAAAGCAGCTCCGTGGAGAAGGACCTTGGAATCCTGGTGGGCAGTAAGTTGTCCATGGCACAGCAATGTGCCCTTGTGTGCAGCAAGAAGAGTGTGGCCAGCAGGGCTAGGGGGGGTCCACCTGCCCTCTGCTCTGCCCTGCTGAGACCACATCTGGAATACTGTGTCCAGTTCTGGGCTCCCCAGGTCAAGAGGCACAGAGCCCTGCTGGCTGCTGCTGCTCTGGCAGGGGGTTGGACTGGATGATCTCCAGAGGTGCCTTCCAGCCCTCCCATTCTGTGAATGCAAGGTGTCAGAGCCTCACCTTGCACAGTGTTCTGCTGGAGTGTGGCTGCAGCTGGCAGTGCTGCAGCTGGCAGAGGGCAGCTGTGCACTTCTGCTCCAGCAGCCAGCCTGCCCTGAGCAGCAAGCTACATACCCTCAGTCACTGTGGCTGGTGCTGCTCAGGGAGCTCTCCTGTCAGGCTCTGCTTCCCAGGCCTCTGAGGGTGCTGGTGTCCAGGGCAAGGAGGCAGTCAGCAGCTGGAGGGGCATGGGGGCTGCAGGCTCTGGCTGGCACTGCCCTCTGCATCTGCTTTGTGTCCTGCAACCCAGCAGTGACCGTCAGGGAGCACCGAGCAGTACCTAAGTTGCTGCCTGCCAGACAGCTTCATTTTTCTCCTCAATGCTGCTTTGGGCACTTCACAGTTGTGTGTTGGCATAAGGTGAGCTGCTGCAAACCAGACCTTGCTCAGTGTGGGAATGAGGGCTGGAAGCACACAGAGAAGAGCCCATCCAGTTCCTCTGTGCCAGCCAGGCCCCTTGCTCTGCAGTCAGCAGCTTTGGTGCCAGAGAGGTTCTGCACTAGAGTGCTCTCCAGGCTCCTGGAGCAGCCCAGGATTGCTCTGCTCCAAGCATCTGCTGCATCCCAGCTTTATTGAGCACCTCTGAGCACCTGTCTCGAAGCAGAACTCCTCCTGCCTGCTTGGTTTGGTTTGGGTTTTAATCCTAGAGGGGCTCAGGCTGGAAGGGAGCTCAGAGCTCATCTGCTCCAACCTCCCTCCATGCCCAGGGACACCTCTCAGCCAGACTCGGCTGCTCAGGGCCTCATCCAGCCTGGCCCTCAGCACCCCCCAGGCAGGAGGCAGCCACAGCCTCCCTGGGCAGCCTGTGCCAGGGCCTCAGCTCCCTCCTGCTGAACAACTTCTTCCTCAGCTCCACTCTGACCCTCCTCTGCCTCAGTTCCAAACCATTCCCCTTGGCCTGGCTCAGACCCCCTCAGCAAAAGTCTCTCTGCAGCCTTCCTGCAGGATCCCTTCAGGTGCTGGCAGCAGCTCTGAGGTGCCCCTGGAGCCTTCTCCTCTGCAGGCTGCACAGCCCCAGCTCCCTCAGCCTGTGCTCAGGGCAGAGCTGCTCCAGCCCTTGGAGCATCTCTGTGGCCTCCTCTGGCCTCTCTCCACAGCTCTGTGCCCTTCTGCTGCTGGGGACCCCAGAGCTGGAGGCAGGGTTGGAGGTGGGGGGGCTGTAAGCTGCATTGCCACAGCCCCTGGGGCTGTGGGTGAGGAGCCTTTGCTTCTCTTCCAAATTCCTTCCCACTTTTTCCCCCATCTCCAGTCCAGGATTCCTGCAGGAAGAACACATCAGCAGGACAGATCCCTGCTTCTGGAGGGCGTCTTCCACTGCTTCCAAGAGGAACCCAGAGCTTACCTCTGTTGCTCCTAACAGCATTAATAAAGGGTCTCTGCTGCCAGCCCTGGATTTGAGGGAGCTGAGTGTTGTCAATCTTTTGTTAGCTGTTTGCCAGTGATGTGAATTAATAATCCTCTGGATTAATAATGCAGCAATACCTCCTCTCCCTCACAGCCATTCCCTGTGCTCACACAGCTCCTGCTGCAGGCAGCTGCCAGCCCCAGTGTAGGATTCTGCCACCTCCACCACAGAGCCTGCTGGTGGTGAGGATTTAGCAGCATGGCAGAGAACACAAACTCCAGCAGCCCAGCCTCCTGTGCTGGGGCTCAGAAAGGCCAATCCCTGGGAGGTGGAGAGCAGCACAGCTCCTGAAAGGTTGCAGTGCCTGTGTGGAGAATCTCTGCCTGAGCAGATGAGGATTAGCTCCAGATAAGCTCCTGTGTGTGAAACTGCCCTGACTGGGCTGCTCTCCTTGCCCTGCTGCTAGAAGTAGCTTTGAGTGTGAAGGTTCCTGTAAGTGGAAAACAAACCCTTCCTAGAGACAGGAGATGGGGCAAGAAAGAGATCCCTGCCGAGCCCTGCATCGTGCAGTACCTCAGCTTATGGACCACAAGTCCCTGCTAGGCCACTTTGCCATCATCAGTGTGGCCTTTTCCCCCACCCCTTGTGTGTTATTTCTGCACCAGGTTCATCTCTGAGGTCCAGAATTAAGTGTGGCCAAGCTCCCAGGCTCAGCTCACAGCAGCTCAGGGAGCTGTGGGCAAGATGGGAGACTTCAGGTGGCTTAAGGTGGTGTAAATTGCTGCTGCTGGGGAAAGCTGTGCCCTGCAGTCCCCCTCCAGCACTGCTGCAGCAGCAGTGTGTGCAGGGCAAGGGCAAGAGCCATGCCTTGGGCTGAGAGCTGACTAAGGCAGAAACAAGGCCTTGCTGCTGCCTGGAGTCACAGGGCTGGCACTGGGGAGAGAGCTGGAAACTCAGGCCAGGAGGTGGCTTAGGGCCACTCCTGGTGCCAGGATGGCTTTGGGTCAGGTACTCAGGTACCCTGGGCTCTGCTCAGACCTCCCCTCCAACCCTGCCTCCAGCTCTGGTGTCCTCAGCAGGAGAAGGACACAGAGCTGCTGCAGAGAGCCCAGAGGAGGCCACAGAGATGCTCCAAGGGCTGGAGCAGCTCTGCTGGGAGCACAGGCTGAGGGAGCTGGGGCTGTGCAGCCTGCAGAGGAGAAGGCTCCAGGGGCACCTCAGAGCTGCTGCCAGCACCTGAAGGCATCCTGCAGGAAGGCTGCAGAGAGACTTTTGCTGAGGGTGCCTGGAGCCAGGACAGCTGGAAGAGGGCAGATTTAGACTGGATCTTAGGAAGAAGTTCTTCAATAGGAGGGTAGTAGGACACTGGCACAGGATGTCCCCTCCCTGGAGGTGTTGAGGGCCAGGCTGGATGAGGCCCTGAGCAGCCTGTGCTGGTGGAGGTGTCCCTGTCCATGGCAGGGGGCTGGAGCTGGATGAGCTTTGAGGCCTCTTCCAGCCCATTCTGAGAGTGTGTGAAATTAGAAGTTGTTGGGACCTGAAGACCTCACCCCTCCCATTTGTGCTTCCAGATTGCCTGCTGCCTGGGCACTGCTGCCAGGGCACTGCTGCCACACAGACACTAATGGATGGGACAGCACCACGCATCCAGCTTGTCCCTACAGACTCAGGCCTCTCCCTGCCACAGAGGATCCAGGTATGCTGCAGGCTGTGGGAGCAGAGAGCAGCTCTCACACAGGTGTCAGGCTGTGTGCTTGGATGTGACCACTCAGCCCTGGGTTGCAGAGCCTGGTTCCCTATAACCAGGACTGAAACATCCCTCCTGGGCTAACCCCTTCTTGTCCTTCTCTTTTTTCCCTCCTGAGCATTTTAGCATGTCCAAGCAAATCCACTGAACAGAGTTAGCCTTTCCCCAGCTCTCTCTGTTGCTGTCTAAAGCAGAGTAATGCTCAGGTTTGGCAGCCCAGCTGAGCTGTTAGAACGTCCTGGAGCAGGCAGGGAGGGAGTCCTGCATTGAATCATTGATGGAAGTGATGCAGAAGTGCAAGGCTGAGGGGGATGATGCTGGGGCCTGGTTGTCCCAGCCAGTGGTAGATGTCCCCCTGTGCTAATTCATAGCCTCCAGGGCAGGTGAGCAGGAGGCTCTTGGCCCTGGGGGTAGGAAAGCTGGATGTGTCTATGTGGAGGTGAGGAGCCTGTGGGCCACAGAACTTTCTGGTTCAGCCCTTAGAAGTCCATGCAAGGCCTTGCAGCTGGTTTTGCATTCCATCTGTGAGAAGATGCCAGCTGCAGAGCACTTTCAGAAGGCCTCTCAGGTGCCTTTGCTGCATGCCAAACCCTCACCTAAGCCAGCCAGCTGCTGCTGGCATCCTGGCTGCTTTTGCTTCTGCTGGCTTGCTCCTCAGGACTTGCCACTGCTTTTCACCTTCCAGTGCATGCACTCAGTCCTTGTCCTGCCTCCCCAGCCTCTCCACAGCCACCCTCCATGCCTGATCCTTTGGTTTGTTCTGTCACCCCTGCCTCTGCTGTGGCCATGGTAGCAGTCTCACCCATCCAGCAGATCCTTGTTCTTTCAGCTGCCTCCTCTCCTTCTAACTCTGTGTGTAGAGCTCCAGCTTCTGTTAACTAATTCATGCTAATCAATTAAGCACCATCTGTTTATCCTCTGTCTGCATTGTCAGTACCTGTAGCCTGCAAGTCCCTGCAGCAGGAAGCCACTGAACGTAGTTCCAGCATCAGGGGCTGAGTGTGGGAAGGCCACAGAGAAAGCCATGAGCTGTCAGACAGCTCTGCTGGCTCAGAGCCAGGGGCAGACTCCTAACCCTTCTGTGCCAGCTGGCCTGGATCAGAACCTGTGTCCAGCAGGACCAGGGCAGTGGTGGTGCCCCTGCACCCAGCCCTGGGGGGCAGAGCTTGGGCAGGAATTGACTACAATGGAGACTTCTAATGGAAGGTGGCTGGAGCCCTGGTTACCTGCTCTGAGGGCTGTCGCCCAGCAGGGCTGCAAGGAGTACCTTCAGTGGAGGATCCTTTCATGAAGCTCTGTTGTACTGCTGCTTGACAGCAGGGGTTTAAAGTGGTCTGGTCCTGCTTAGGAAATGAGAGGTGGGAAGGAGTACTGCCTTTAGAAAGAATGGAGGGGACAATCTCAGGGAGAGAGGTTGTGGTTTAACAATGTACCTGTGGGGGAAAGCAGCCCGAAGGGAAGCCTGAAGTACAGAGGGTGCAGCACCTTCACTGCTTCCCTTGCTCTTTGGTGCTTAGCTTTCACTTGGAGGTTTACATTTGGGCTGGATGTGGCTCTGAGCAGCCTGATCTAGGGGGGGATGCCTGCCCATGGCAGGGGGGGTTGGAACTGGCTGAGCCTTGAGGTCCCTCCCAAGCCTGACCCTTCCGTGGTCCTATGATTTGTGTCTTCAGGAAGGTGTTTTGTTGAGCAGCCAAACCCAGGAGGTGCTAAGCACTCGATGTGGTGTCAAGAGCTTAGGTTTCTCATCAGCTGAGAGGCCCTAGGGCTGAGCTACCTGCAGGGAAAGCTCCAGTTCTGGGGGTTGAGTAGTGTTGTAAAGCTCAGGGTCTGCCTTCAAACACCTTTGGGAAGTGCTTCGAGTACCATGGAACCCCAAGGCTTGCCAGAGCTTCCTTCGCCCTGGCGTGACAGAGGGCAAGGCCCTCCTGCTCCACACCTCCCCAAGGCAACCCTCCTGTTTGCTTGAAGTGCCAGCAAGGTGAACTGACCATGTCCATAACCCTTTGAGCTGCATGTGTTACTAGATTGTCACAGACCAGCAGACGGGCCAGAAGATTCAGATTGTTACAGCACTTGATCAGAGCTCAGCAGGCAAGCAGCAGTTCATCCTAACAAATCATGAAGGCTCTACCCCAAGCAAGGTGATCCTTGCCAGACAAGATTCCACTCCAGGAAAAGTTATCCTAGCAACTCCAGATGCTGCAGGTGTCAACCAACTGTTTTTTGCATCCCCTGATCTATCTGCACAGCAAATCCAGGTAGATAATCTGCTTTACTTCACCGTTGCTCGGTTCGAGTGGGAGGAGAGGAGGTGTTTGCTTGCCACTGATGTCTGTCTGGGTTCTCCTCTTCTCAGGGATTCAATTCTTCATTTGTTTTAATGCTGTACCTTGCCTTGCACCAGGACCCAGCCTGGGGATAGGAGTGAGGAGGGGAAAAAGCCAAACTCCTCTGGGCTGTGGTACATTTCTTCCTTTGAAGGTTTTCTAGCCTGGCTGATGACTTTAGGAAGAGTGCTGCTATTTTTGTTGCCATTTCCAGCTCCTGCCATACCACCAGGCCTTCTTTAGTTCTGCTTCACTGGCTCTCCATCTGCTTTCAAGCACTGTTGCAAGCCAGACTTGTGTTCTCCATTGTCCCCGGGCTCCATTTCCTTCTGCCCCTTTCCCGGCGCTGCTCTAAGTCTCCTCTGCTGTGTCCTCTGCTGTGTACTCCAAGGTTGTTACTCAGAGAAGCTCTTCAGTAGGGAAATGGATTGCTTCAGTCCCTTCCCTCTTGTCCTGGCACTCCCAGCCCTTGCCCAAAGTCCCTCCCCAGCTCCCCTGGAGCCCCAGCAGGTACTGGAAGGCTGCTCCAAGGTCTCCCCAGAGCCTTCTCTTCTCCAGGCTGCACAGCCCCAGCTCTCCCAGCCTGTCCCCACAGGGGAGCTGCTCCAGCCCTCTGCTCGTCAGGGGCCTCCTCTGGACCTGCTCCAGCAGCTCCTCTTTAAAGTAATCTCATGGATGGGTTTTTGTGCTCCTCTGGAAGCCAGTCCACTGCTGTGATGTGCTGCCCACATGTCTCAGCTTGAGCCATGTCCCTCTAGTCTATATTCTAAGTCCTTTGAAACTCTGCAAGTGGATGCCAGGATTCCAGGAATGTGGCTGCTGGGGAGAGGGCAGCAGCAGCAAAAGCCAATCCCACTGAGAGGCATTTAAGCATTGTTAGTGGTAGCCTCCAGGTTGATGGTAGGTAAAGCTCAACACAAGCATAAGGCAGTGGGCTGCACCTTGAAGTGAGTCCAAGGCAACTGAAGAGATGAGAAGCCTGCCACACAGGTTGAAAAGGCAAATCCAGGGATAGAGGAAGTCACAGGTTGCACTGGGCTGGAAGAGGCCCTCAAAGGTCATCTTGTCCAAGCCCCCTGCAGTCAGCAGGGACAGCTCCAACCAGAGCAGGCTGCCCAGGGACACGTTGCCTGACCTTGAATGTCTGCAGGGAGGGAGCCTCAACCACAGCCTTGGGCAGCCTGTTCCAGCCTGGGGAAAGAAATACCTGCTTGTGCACTTTGGGCAAAACAGAGGAGCTTGAGAGGCAGCAGTGGCCCTGCAGCTGGGCTGCTCTGCTCTCAGCTGCTGTGCATGGGTGAGAGATTCCTTTCTTCCTCTTGCAGCTGGTGAAGTGCACAGCACCACTCCTTTGCTGTTCTTCCTCTTCAGGCTCTCCCATGTGTTCTCCCCTCAGTGGCCATCTGCAGTTTCACCTTTGTTGCTCTGTAGCCTTCACCTGAGGTGCTCTGCAGCAAACCTCTCCTGTGTTGCATCTGTACATGGACTCATGTGGCCAGGCCCTGTCTCCCATCATCTGTTCCCCTCCAGTGGCTCTCCTTCATCTTAGTCATCAGCTTTCACTCTTCATGGTCATGATGAGCTCTCTGAGTCTAGAGCTCTGTCTCCTCATGGGCTCACTTCTCCAGTCCTTCCTTGTGTGCCACTTGCCTCTCCAGGCCAGGTTTCACTTATGGAAGGACTCAGAAATTGCCTGTGTGTGTTTTACAGTGCCATGGAGATGCATAATGCTCACAGTGGGAGTCAGGAAGGAGCAGGAGGTGAATGTTCTGTAACTCAATATTCTTTCCATGTAAAGGCTGTTACACTGTCAGAAAGCTTCAGAGGTGAACCTCTGAGACAATACTGGTGGCAAAGGCTTGCTGAGAAGTGTGCTTGTCAGGCACACCTGTGGAGCTCATCTCTGCCACCCTACAGATGCTCCTAGCAGTGGTTCATTAATTCTCTGTCTGGTCAGTTGCCATTCTTGGCAGCTGGGGCCCTGGTGGGAATGAGGCAGTCCAGCTTCCCAGGGGGAGGCAGCAGAACCTCTAAGCTATAATCTCTCTACAATGGGAAGAGCATTTCCCCCCTGAATGTCCACAGCTGTCCCTCATGATCTGGGTGCTCCCTTTTCAACCTGGGCTTCTGCTGGGCTTCATTTACCTTGGGCTGGGACTGAGCTTTTGAAGACCAACTTGGAAGTCCATAGTGCCAGCCCCATAGTGATGGGGTCCTGATACTGTGTGCTTGATGGAGCTCTAGGGGTGCCAGAGCTGAATGAAGGAGACACCCAAAGCACTGGATGATGTCTCAGTGCTGCTGAAAGCCAAACTAGATGGCCCCTGCGAGGTGCAGGTGGTGTCCTGAGCACATCCTCTGTGGCTCAGCCTCTGTGTGGTATAAACAGCAGAAGTTACTGAGCCTGAATGTGGACCCTGGAGCCCTTAGAGAGGGCTCTCTGTGTTGCACCAGTCTCTGGTGCTAGGAGGAGCTGGTCACTGGGAGAGTGTGCAGGGGTAGATGCTCTGCAGGCTGCCAGCCCACCTTGCAGAGGGGCTTAGAGCAAGGAAATGAACTCCTGAGTCCTTCTCCCAATTGGTACATCTCAGACTTCCAGGAGGAGCAGGGAGGGAGCAGAGTGGCATGGCAGGCAGCTCCTCTGGCTGCAAAGACTGAGCTGTAGTCACTCTTGGTGGATGTGGCTTGGATTTGGTTCCCTGTCTTAGAGAGCAAGCCACAAGCCTGAGATGCATTTTGGCCTCTTGCTGGGGAGGGAAATTAAATTCTTTCACCTTTCTCTCTTCCAGATTTTAACAGACAACTCCCCCAGTGAGCAGGGCCTCAGTAAAGTGTTTGACCTGTGTGTGGTGTGTGGAGACAAGGCCTCAGGTACTGACTCTTGTCTTCCCATTTAGTGTGTTGTGAAGCTGCTGCCATTTTGTGTCAGGAGGTCAGGTTCCTCTGAAGCTCTGCAGCAGTCATGAGCATAAAATCATCTGCAGTGCTCAGGCTCTGGTGTCTCCATCCTGAGAGCAACGAGGCCTCCCCTCAGCCTCCTCCAGACTAAGCACCCCCAGCTGCTCCTCCCCAGCCCAGTTCTCCAGACCCTTCCCCACCTTGGTTGCCCTTTTTCCATGTTGGTTTCTTAAGTTACTTTTTTAGGTTGGTTTCTATTTTAAGAGCTGTCACCTGTGGGGGCAAGAAAGGGCTCTGAGATTTTTTCCTGAGCAAAGTAGCAAATGCTTGGGTTTTGTGACACCCCCACCTCCAGTCCTCCCTCCAGCTCTGGGGTCCCCAGCAGCAGAAGGGCACAGAGCTGTGGAGAGAGGCCAGAGGAGGCCACAGAGATGCTCCAAGGGCTGGAGCAGCTCTGCCCTGAGCACAGGCTGAGGGAGCTGGGGCTGTGCAGCCTGCAGAGGAGAAGGCTCCAGGGGCACCTCAGAGCTGCTGCCAGCACCTGAAGGCATCCTGCAGGAAGGCTGCAGAGAGACTTTTGCTGAGGGGGTCTGGAGCCAGGCCAGGGGGGAAGGGTTTGGAGCTGAGGCAGAGCAGGGTCAGAGTGGAGCTGAGGAAGAAGTTGTTCAGCAGGAGGCTGCTGAGGCTCTGGCACAGGCTGCCCAGGGAGGCTGTGGCTGCCTCCTGCCTGGGGGTGTTGAGGGCCAGGCTGGATGAGGCCCTGAGCAGCTGAGTGCAGCTGAGAGGTGTCCCTGGGCATGGAGGGAGGTTGGGGCAGCTGAGCTCTGAGCTCCCTTCCAGCCTGAGCCACTCAGAGACCATGGAGCGAGCTCTCAGAGCTCTCAGCCCCAGGGTCGGGGCCCAGGCCCCACCTGACTCGCGCTGCTCTCCCCCCAGGGCGCCACTACGGAGCAGTCACCTGTGAAGGCTGCAAAGGCTTCTTCAAGAGGAGCATCAGGAAGAACTTGATCTACTCCTGCCGGGGCACCAAGGACTGCGTCATCAACAAGCACCACCGCAACCGCTGCCAGTACTGCCGGCTGCAGCGATGCATCGCCTTCGGCATGAAGCAGGACTGTGAGTCCCTGCAGCAGCTCAGCTCAGCTTGGGCTCAGGAGGAGCTCTGCTGGACTGCCCAGCCTCTCAGCCTGCTGCTTTTTCCCCAGGCTGTGTCTTTCCTTCGAGGAGCTGTGGCAGCCCTGGGTGGCAGGAGCCCCTTGCAGGCTGCTGGAGGGGCGCTGGGAGCACGTTGCCTGGGGGAAGGGGAAGGCAGGGAGCTTGGAGTCGATAACCCCCGAGGTCCCCTCCAACCTAAGCCTTTCTGAGTTGGTGTTCCTGGGTGGCAGGTCTCAAGCCTGTCTCTGACTTCATTTTCTTACACATGCAGCTCAGTTTTCCTTTGCCTAAATTGAGCTTCCTTCTGCCCTGTTGTCCTGGTTTCCAGCAGTGAGGTCACTGGCAGCTGCTGGTCACTCCTGACCAAGCTCTGCAGAGGCAGTGATTCACCAGGCAGAGATCCATAGTGGCCTAGGCTTCAGTTCTCCACCAAGCCCTTCTCCACAGCTGCCTGTGGGGAGGTTATAGCGAGGCTGCTGCTGGCTGCCTCTCCCAGGTAACTCGAGATAGGAGAGGAAATGGCCTCAAGCTGCCCCAGATGGGGTTTGGATTGGATATCAGGAGGAATTTCTTGGCTGAGAGAGTTGTCAGGCATTGGAAGTGCTGCCCAGGGAGTCCACCCATCAACCTAACGCCACCATCACCAAACCATGGCCCCAGGTGCCGTGGCCAAAGCTTTCTGGAACCCCTCCAGGGATGGGGACTCCACCACCTCCCTGGGCAGCAAAGAAGCAAAGACATTTTGCTTCATCTCCACCATGACCCTCCCCTGGCACAGCTTCAGGCCGGTTCCTCTCCTTCTGTCAGCTGATCCTAGGGAGAAGAGCCCAGCCCCTCCTCACAGCCCAAGCCAGGTGATGCAGTCTGTGGGCTGAAGCCCTCCTAGCCTCACTGGGCTGTTCAAATCAAAGGCCTGCTGCTGCTTTGGAGTCAGTGCTCATGGGCCAAGGTGTCACCCAGGTCTGAAATGGTCTGAACTGAGCTCTCTGGAGGTCTCTTTCCTTCTGTGTAGCCTGGAGTCCTAATGTGAGAAGCTTCTTTAAGTGCATGAAGCTAGGTGGGTTCAAGCAATAGCTACAGCCTGTGGGAGAAAGGGTACCAGGGGGACTTTATGAATGAAGAGAGACTGTGGGCTAGGGACATTTAGGGAAGGAGAAGCTGTAAGCCTCCCCTTGAAGGTTGAAAAGGAGAATTGCAAATCAGAGAGCTGTGACTTTAGAACTGTAGTGTGTGTGTTTGGTCCCAGCCTGTGGCGCCTGCACCACCGCACCCGGAGCTGAGCGAGTCTCTGCGCCCCTCTGGTAACCCAGGCTGTGAGCTCAGTACTTCCTGGGCTTCATTTCCTAGGCACTGTGGTCAGAGTCATCAGAATGGAGTAGAGTAGAGTAGAATAGAGTAGAATGGAGTAGAATTAACCAGGTTGGAAGAGACCTTTGAGATCATCAAGTCCAACCTCTCACCCAGCACCATCTGAGCAACTCAACCATGGCACCAAGCACCCATCCAGGCTCTTCCTAAACACCTCCAGGGATGGGGACTCCACCACCTCCCTGGGCAGCACATCCCAAGGGCCAATCTCTCTTGCTGGGAAGAATTTCTTCCTAACATCCAGCCTGAACCTCCCCTGGCACAGCTTGAGACTGTGTCCTCTTGTTCTGGTGCTGCTTGCCTGGGAGAAGAGACCAACCCCCACCTGGCTACAACCTCCCTTCATGGAGTTGCAGAGAGCAAGAAGGTCTCCCCTGAGCCTCCTCTTCTCCAGGCTAAGCAACCCCAGCTCCCTCAGCCTCTCCCCCCAGGGCTGTGCCCCAGACCCCTCCCCAGCCTCCTTGCCCTGAAACTGCAGATGAAATAGAAGGGAGTTAAACAAGGGATTATCTCTTAGTCTGTGACTTGGGATGTGGCTTAACCAGTTGGATCCTGTCTTGCTAGCTGTGCAGTGTGAGAGGAAACCTATTGAAGTGTCAAGGGAGAAATCTTCCAACTGTGCAGCATCCACGGAGAAGATTTACATCCGGAAGGACCTGCGGAGCCCTCTGGCCGCAACTCCAACCTTCGTCACAGACAATGAGACAGCAAGGTATGCAGCTGCTCCCCCCGGGGGCTGCCTGGGGCAGGGAGCTCCACTTGTGTCTGCTTGCTTAACCCAAATGGCTCCTCTTGCCCCCCTGCCAGATCCACAGGCCTGCTGGAGTCAGGGATGTTTGTTAACGTTCACCAGTCTGCGATAAAGAACGAGCCTGCTGTGCTGATGGCTCCTGATAAGGTATGTGGGGACAGCACACAAGGAGGGGGGGTGGAAGGGACCTCTGGAGATCATCCAGTCCAGCCCACCTGTCAGAGCAGGGTCACCTAAAGCCAGTCACACAGGAACACCTCCAGATGGGTCTTGAAGGTCTCCCGAGCAGGAGACTCCACAGCCCCTCTGGGCAGCCTGCTCCAGGCTCCAGCAGCCTCACACCAAAGAAGTTTCTCCTCATGCTGAGGTGGAGCCTCCTGGGGTCCAGCTTGTAGCTGTTGGTCCTTGTCCTGTCACTGGGCACCACCAGACAGAGCCTGGCCCCTCCATCCTGACCCCCACCCCTCAGATGCTGATAGACATTGCTCAGATCTCCTCTCAGCCTTCTCCCCTCCAGACTAAACAGCTCCTGGTCTCAGTCTTTCCTCATAAGAGAAATGTGCAGCCCCTTCAGCATCCTCACAGCCTCCACTGGACTCTCTCCAGCAGGTCTCTGTCTCTGTGCCCTGGGGAGCCCAGAACTGGGCACAGGATTGCAGCTGTGGTCTCAGCAGGGCAGAGCAGAACCTCCCCAGCCCTGCTGGCCTCACTTTTCTTGCTGCCCCCAGGATGCCCTTGGCCCTCCTGGCCCCAAGGGCACATTGCTGTGCCATGGAGAGCTTGCTGCCCACCAGGACTCCAAGGTCCTTCTCCATGGAGCTGCTTTCCAGCAGGCCAGCCCCCAGCCTGTGCTGGTGCTTGGGTTTATGGCTTCCTAGGTGCAGGACTCTGCACTTGTCCTTATTGAACTGCATGAGGTTCTCCTTCAGCCAGCTCTCAGCCTGTGCAGGCCTCACTGAATGGCAGCACAGCCCAAGGGGGTGTCAGCCACCCCTCCCAGTTTGGTATCAGCAGCAGACTGCTGAGGGTCCACTCAGTCTCCTCAGCCAGGCCACTGATGAAGATGTGACCAAAGCTGAGCCCAGTACTGATCTGAGCAGGGAGGGAAGGCTGCTCTGCTCTGTCCTCTTGTGTTTCTGTTTGGTAAATTCAGTTTCACCCCTCCCTCCTCACAAGGGTGCACTTAGCCTGGCACAGCTGAAGTGCTAAAGCTCAAAGTAAATGCCTCCCTCTGGTTTGGGGGAGCCTTGGGGGCTGCATTGTTTTGATTGGCACTGGACACTCCTGGCCCCTGGAGATCTTCTGTTGCCCAAATGCAGTGAGGTGCTTGCTCCACCTGCCCTGCATTTGATACATGCTGTTGGCTGAATCATTCCTGGCTTGTACACAGCTCTGAGAGCTGCCTCAGCAGCAGCCTTGTTTCTGAGCTGCTTTGCCCTGCTCTCCATTTTGCTGCACTTCTGATCCACCGAGGGCAGGGGGGTCCTGCCCGTGCAGAGCAGGGAGCTGCTCTGTCTGCCCAGCTGGTGTTGAACTGCCTCCTGCTGTTCTCTTGTGTGTTGCCTCACTCCCTCTGCAAAGGACTCCAGCACAAGATTTGTATTGCATTTCACCTCCCTGGCTCTGCAGGATGTGTCAGTGCAGGCTGAGGGGCGTGCAGCAGCAGGCTGACCCACAGTCATGCACTGCAGCAACCTTTCTGTGTGGGGCAGGGTGGGAAGCATCTTCACTGCCTCCAGGCTGGTTGTTGCTACTGGATCATGGTGTTCCCTTGCAGTGAGGCATAGATCCATAGGATGGGCTGGGTTGGAAGGGACCTTCAAGATCATCCAGTCCCAACCCCCTGTCCCTGGGCAGGGACACCTCCCACCAGCCCAGGCTGCTCAGGGCCTCATCCAGCCTGGCCTTGAACACCTCCAGGCAGGAGGCAGCCACAGCCTCCCTGGGCAGCCTGTGCCAGAGTCTCCCCACCCCTGTGCTGAAGAACTGCTTCCTAAGGTCCAGCCTAACCCTGCACTAAAGGTTTATGTTGAAAACATGAAAACCAAAAGCAGCTGCAGCAGAATTCTTCCTCTGCCCTGCTGGCAGCCTTCTGTTCCTGCCTGCTGTCCAAGGTGACTCCTTAAAGGCATTGCTGCTTGTCACCCATTCTCCTGCCCTGTTGCAGGGACTCAGTTACTCGAGGAAGGGAGGCAGATGCTAAAAACAGCCTCTAGTGCAGCCCTGGTGAGTGGAGAGGATAAATGCTGCACTGGCTTGCCATCTGCAGCATCCTTCCTGAAGGAAGCAGATAGCTTTCCCTTGTCAATGTCTAAATATTTCATCTGTTGGAGGCAGTGCTGTGTCTGACTGCTGCTTTGTGGTTGCCCACTTACTGGAAACAGTAATTCCCTTCCACATCCTCCTCCCATGCTCAGTGGTTAGGGCTTTTATTTACTCCTGCAAAAGGTTTCTCTGTTGCAAGTTCACTGCCGCCAGGAGGAGAGGTTTGAGCTGTGGCTTTGGTTTCTTTTCCCTTAGGTTGAAGCATGTCAGGGGGACTTAAGTACCCTGGCAAACGTGGTGACCTCCCTGGCAAACCTCAGCAAATGCAAAGACCTCTCTCAAAGCACTACAGAGCTGTCCATGATTGACAGCTTGAGTAATGGAGATGCATCACTGCCTGACCTGCAGCAGGAAGAACAAGCTGGCAGTGATGTTACAAGGTAAGGCAGGTCACACTTGAAAGTATTTGATGCTTTTTGGCAGGGTCTCTGCCAGGGCAGAGCAGTAATTAAATCATCACACTGTAGGGGAGAGCCATGGCAGTAGCAGCCTGAGCTCATGGGGAGCATCACCCTTGTAAGCTTCTTGCAAGGTCCATTGGGGAATGAAATACTTCTGGCTGTGTGTGTTTGAAATGAATCTCAATGTGAATGTTGCAGCTTCTAGAGCTTACCCATGAATGCATTCCCTTTATGCCTGCTTTCTGTACACTGGAGACAGAAGACATCCCAGGTACCTCTCTGTAGTCCATTCCCATCTGCTCAGTCCGCTTGTGCATGCCTCAGTCACCCTCATGTGTGCACACCAAGGAGCACAGGCCAGTGGAGGGCTGAAAGCCATTTGCCATGCCCAGCCTGGGGCAGTGTCAGCAGCTCCTTTGTTGTGATGTTTGTGTGGCTCTACATGGTTGTGTCCAGCAGAGTGAACATGCAGAGCTCAGCGTGAAGCATCTCCATCGAGGCAGATAGAGTGGGGGGGAGGGAAGCTGGCAAAGCTCTACCCCAGGCTGGGGCAGCAGAGCAGGGATTCTGGATTCTGTGGCATTGAACTTGGCTCTAAGCTGAGAGCCAGCTCTGCTCAAGAGTGTTTGTGAGCTTTCAGAGCTCAGTGCCTGAGTGTTCCATGCAACACTGAACACAGCTGATCCTGCTCTCAGGATGTGTCCCCTGCCTGCAGGCAGTGATCAGGTCTCTGGTTTGCACTGTGGAGCTCAGGTGTGTTCTTGAGCAGAGGAGCAACAGAGCTGCTACCAAGCAGCAAAATAATGAGCACTATTGATCTGTGCTTCTCCTGACATCTCCCCCATGCCCCTGGGGGCTGGAGTCACTGCCCCACATCAAAGGCTGCCAAGTGTGGTGTTGGAGGCCTGAGAGTGCTTTCTCTTCCCTGTTTGGACCTTCCCAACCAAAGCAACTCTGTGATTTGGAGACAGAGTTTTCAAGTTCAGGTGCCCAACCTGAGCACAGCTCAGCACTCCAAGTGTTTTGCACTTGTGCCCCAATGCAGCAAGAATCTGTCCAGGTTCTGTGTGCAAGGAGTTGCTGCAGCACAGCCTGATGGTCCTGTCCTCGAGCTGCTGGTGCCAGCGCCCTCAGGAGGCATCGCTGCGGGGCTCCCGAGAGGCAAGCTGTGAATCAGCAGCACAGTCAAGATGTCAAAGCTGTGAATTCCTTGGCAACTGTGTGAACAGGATCTGCTGCTGCTAATTTTTGTTTCAGAGCCACTGCCAGTCGGAATTCCCAAGGATCTTGTTTGGTGGGCTGTCAGGAGGAGCCTGATGCTGCCTCTGTTTTCCAAGTGTGGCCCTTGGAAGCAGACATCTAAGCAGAGGCTCCGGGCAGGGGCAGGCTCCCCCTCAGCTGAAGCAGTCTCCAAAGGGGAGTGCTGCTCTTTCCTCTTTGCTTATTTATCTGTTTGTTGTGCTCTTACAGAGCCTTTGATACTCTTGCCAAAGCACTGAACCCTGGAGAGAGCCCAGCCTGCCACAGCTCTGACAGTGCTGAAGCTGGTGCCCAGCTGCTGGGGGCAGAACCCAGCCTGAACGTCGTGGAGATGGAGGGCCCCCTGCTCAGCGATGCACACGTGGCATTCAGGGTACTGAGGCCTGGCTTCTGCTCTCTGCTTGTAGCCACTCTGACACAGCACTGGGGGAGAAGGACCTGATCAAACCCAGCTCTGGAGCTCCTGAGCAGAGCCATGCTCTGCAGGCGCTGGCACTGGTGCCTGTGCCACCTCTTGCTGCTCATCAGTTAGCTGCTTGTTTGGCAGCACCTGCAGCTCGTTTCAGTGGCACAGCTGCACTGCTTTATGGAGTCACAGAATTGGTTTGTTTGGGTTGGAGAAGCCCTCTGAGACCATCCAGCCCCAACCAGCAGCCCAGCACCACCATGGCCACCAAACCACAGCCCCAGGTGCCATGGCCACAGGTTTCTTGAGCACCTCCAGGGCTGGGGACTCCACCAGCTCCCTGGGCAGCCTCTGCCAGTCCCTGACCACTCTTGCAGCAGAGAAATTTCTCCTCCTCTCCAACCTAACTCTCCCCTGGCACAATTCCTCTCCTTCTATAACCTGGGACTAAGAAGAGCCTAACCCTGGAGGTGTTCCAGAAACCTGTGGCCATGGCACCTGGGGCCATGGGCTGGTGGCCACGGTGGGGTTGGGTTGGTGTTGGCCTGGATGGTCTCAGAGGGCTTCTCCAGCCCAAACAGTTCTCTGATTTCCCTGCTTTTCCAGACCAGTTATTTCACTCCTCTGGGGAGAGCTTTAGGAGGGAACAGTGGCTCTGTGTGGGACCTTTGGATGTATTTAGCTCTTTATAACTGGAAGCAGCTTCATTCTAATTGCAGAGCTCCCTCGAAGCTCCTGGTCCTTAAGAGTGTCTCAGAAGTTGTATTTGAGATCCTCTACCTTGTGTGCCCCACACACATTTAGCTCAGATGGAGTTTGACCACTTTGCCCCCTTTTTGTTGCTGTGAGCTGCTCTGGGGTGGAACAGCATGGCTGGGAATGCAGAGGGCACTCACCTGGGTTTATTTCAGGATTCTCTCATGTTGATTTCAAAACCAATTTCACTTTGTCTCTTAGAGTTTCAGACTGATACTGCCCTCTCCCCCCTGCCTGCACAGTTGGCTAACAGTGCTGTTGTTGTTGTTGGCAGCTCACCATGCCCTCTCCCATGCCTGAGTATCTCAATGTTCACTATATCTGTGAGACAGCCTCCAGGTTGCTGTTCTTGTCCATGCACTGGGCACGTTCCATTCCATCTTTCCAAGCCTTAGGGTAAGTGTTTGGCTTCCTCTGCTCACTCCTGTTGTGCAGTGTTGTTTTCATGCTCACCCTCTTGCTCAGAGATATTTTAAAGTCTAAATCTGTTTCTTAAAGGAGGTTCATGAAGGTAAAACTTCTGAATCAAAACTGCTCCCAGCTGCAGTCCAGTTCCAGGTGGGGTTTTGAAGGAAAGGAGCAGGGCAGGAGAGAGGATTCTGCCCCCTGGCTCTGCTCTGCTGAGACCTCACCTCCAGCCCTGCCTCCAGTTCTGGGGTCCCCAGCAGGAGAAGGACACAGAGCTGTGGAGAGAGGCCAGAGGAGGCCACAGAGATGCTCCAAGGGCTGGAGCAGCTCTGCCCTGGGCACAGGCTGAGGGAGCTGGGGCTGTGCAGCCTGCAGAGGAGAAGGCTCCAGGGGCACCTCAGAGCTGCTGCCAGCACCTGAAGGGATCCTGCAGGAAGGCTGCAGAGAGACTTTTGCTGAGGGGGTCTGAGCCAGGCCAGGGGGGAATGGTCTGGAGCTGAGGCAGAGCAGGGTCAGAGTGGAGCTGAGGAAGAAGTTAGGAAGAGTGGTGAGAGACTGGCACAGGCTGCCCAGAGAGGCTGTGGAGTCTCCTTCTCTGGAGACTTTCCAGGCCCACCTGGATGTGTTCCTGGGTGACCCTGCTCTGGCAGGGAGGGTCAGACTGGGTGATCTCCAGAGGTCCCTTCCAGCCCCTCCTGCTCTGACATGCTTCCAGCAGGGAGCTCCTCAAGACTTCTGTTGACACTTTGACATGTGGATTCCAAACCCTGTTCCAAACAGGAAGGCAGCATGGAAAGCAGCAGCCAGGAGGCTCAGGGGCTTGGATCTTGTGCTCAGTTTCAGACACACTTTTACTTCAAAAGGTGTAGCAACCTGGCAGCTTTCAGATGGGGAAAGAAGTGACCTCTGAGTCCATTCTGCAGCCACAGGGCAGGAACCCATCAAACTTCTTTCTGTGCTGCCTGCACATGTCAGTGTCCATGTTGCTAAGAAAACAGCCAGGATGGGCTCTGCCCAGAGAATTGTGATTTCCTCTCACTTCAGCTCTGCTCCTGTGGTGGGAATCCATCTCATTTTAGACAGCTGAACTAAAATTGCTTCTTCACAAAAGCCACTCTCAAACTGTCCCAATCCTAGTGTGGAAACAGAGCTGTGTCTGCTGCAGGGCCTCAGTTGGGTTCTGATTGCTGTGCTGAGTTCAGGCACTGCTTTCTGAAGCATCCTTCAGTGGAACAGAGGAAACAGCCAATGCGGATGTGATGCTGAAGTCCAACGGTTGTGTTTTCCACAGGCAGGATAACAGCATCCTGTTGGTGAAAGCCTGCTGGAATGAGCTGTTCACACTTGGTCTTGCACAGTGCTCCCAGGTGATCAATGTAGCAACGATACTGGCAGCCTTTGTTAACCACCTGCATGGCAGCTTGCAGCAAGGTAAGCTCTGGGCTGCCTGCAGTCCCATTTTGGGGCAGTGCTGCCACCAGTTCCACGGCTGGGGACAGGATGCATTCCTGGGTGATGCTGCTCTGGCAGGGGGTTGGACTGGATGATCTCTGAGGCCCCTTCCACCCCCTACCAGCCTGTGGTTCTGTGACCCTGGCAGTAACCAACCTCAGGGCATCTGCCCCTTGGGCACAGAGCACAGATCAGCAGCAGCAGTGTGTTCTGTACCCAGAAGTTGGTCTTTCCCCTGCTTGGTCCTTCAGGCTCTAGGCCACACTGGCAGCCTTAGTGGCAGGAAGAGACCTAATTGTGCAACAGGAAGGGGAAAACCAAGGGACAAAGAGATTGTTGTAGTCCATAGCTGGTGTCAAGATTGCTCACACCTAGTGTGTGAAGGGTTGAGGCTGCAGACTTCCCACTCTTTGAATCCAGTAAAACCATTCTCTGTGGAGTCCTGTGGCCACAGTTCTGCAGCTGTGCCTTGCCTCCTGCCTGTGTTGACACAGACAATCTGCCTACAGAGAGAGGGAAGGTGGTGATGGAGCACATCTTCAAGCTGCAGGAGTTCTGCAACAGCATGGTGAAGCTCTGCCTGGATGGCTATGAGTATGCCTACCTGAAAGCCATCGTCCTCTTCAGCCCTGGTAGGTGGGCATGCCCCAGGGCCAGCTTCAGTCCCTCTGGGTCTGCCCTGGCACTCCTGCCTGTGTCACTGCACACAGGCACTGCCACCTCTGGGGTAAGCTCAGCTTCTCCTTGGAAGGTGTGAGGGGGATTTGGACTGGAGATTAGGAAGAAATTCTTGACAGTGAGGCTGGGGAGACTCTGGCACAGGCTGCCCAGGGAGGCTGTGGCTGCCCCCTCCCTGGAGGTGTCCAAGGCCAGGCTGGATGAGGCCCTGAGCAGCCTGGGCTGGTGGGAGGTGTCCCTGCCCATGGCAGGGGGTTGGGACTGGATGAGCTTTGGGGTCCCTTCCAACTCATTCTGCCAGTCTGATTCTATGAAAGTTGCACACACAGCTCCCAGGGAGCTGGGATTGTTCACCCTGTAGAAGCAGCAGCTGAGGAGACCTCCTTGCTCTCTACCTACCTGAAAGCAGGCTGAAGTGGGGCCAGTGCTGGGCTCTCCTCCCAGGTTACTAATGACAAGACCAGAGGAAATGGCCTCAAGCTGCAGCAGGAGAGGTTTAGGTGGGATGTTAGGAAACATTCCTTTGCTGCAGGAGTGGTGAGGGACTGGCAGAGGCTGCCCAGGGAGGTGGTGGAGGGGTTCAGGAAATGAGTAGATGTGGCACTTTGGGACATGGTGTAGTGATCATGGAGCTGGGGGGATAAGGTTGGGCTTGATGATCTCAGAGGTCTTCTCCAACCTGAGCACTTGTGTGATCTGTGGAAGTTGCCCTCAGTGTCAGTGTATGGGAGCAGTGCTGCTGTCCTGCCACCAGCAGAGCTGCCCCAGCAAGAGTGGTGGCAGCCTTGCAAGTGCTGCTGCCACTTGAGCTCTTCCAAGGCTCTGGTGGTGTTCATATGGAAAACTAACTCAACCATGGGGGGAAGGGAATCCAAGGAGGTAAAGCAGTGTCCTCTGCTGAGCCTGGGAGGTTGCTGCAGCTGCCAAGCAGTGCTTGCAGTGTGCTCTCAGTGGGTCTCAGTGCATCCCACACAGAGCAGCTCTGGTTGGGTTCTGCAGATCACCCAGGACTCGAAAACGTGGTCCAGATTGAGAAGTTCCAAGAGAAGGCCTACATGGAGTTCCAGGACTATGTCACTAAAGTTTATCCAGATGACACTTACAGGTCTGTAAACTTGGATGCTGACTTGGTGGAGTCCCTTCTCAAGTAGGGCTTTGCTTGCAGTAAATGTGGACATTTCCTCCTCACCTCCCCAGAGGTTAGGAGTTTGAGTGTGCCCTCATGCATGCAGCCTGGCTCACTCATTCATTCCCGGACTGAAGTGCTGGGAATAAACCAAGTGCTTCCCTGTGTCCACTGCAAATTGCACCTGCTTGGAACAGCTCATCTGTCTGATGAGGAAGGGCTGAGAGCCCTGAGGCTGTTTAGCCTGCAGAAGAGAAGGCTGAGAGGGATCTGATCAGTGTCTGCCAGGCTCTGTTTGGTGGTGTAACAGGACTCAAGGGGCCATGGACACAAGCTGGACCCCAGGAGGTTCCACCTCAGCATGAGGAGAAACTTCTTTGGTGTGAGGGTGCTGGGGCAGGCTGCCCAGGGAGGTTGTGGAGTCTCCTGCTCTGGAGACTTTCCAGCCCCCCTGGCTGTGCTCTGTGTGCCCTGCCCTGGGTGCCTCTGCTCTGGCAGGGGCTTGGACTGGGTGATCTCTGGAGGTCCTTCCCAGCCCCTGCCAGTCTCTATGGTTTAGTCTAAGTCCACACATCCCAGCGGCCCTGCCATTGAGAGGCACATTCCCGTGTCTGTACTGCTGAAGTGCTCTGCTGCCCTCAGTGCCTTAGCCTTTCCTGAGCCAGAGGGAGGGAAGTTTGCCCGGCTGAGGGCAGATCCCCTCTTGTTTTCTCTCCTCCCTTCCTGCCGCTGTGGTTGTGCTGAGCGCCGCGGCGCTGCCCGCGGCCGACCCCTCCTCACCGCCCCTCTCTCGCAGGCTGTCCAGGCTGCTGCTGCGCTTGCCTGCCCTGAGGCTGATGAGTGCTGCCCTGACCGAGGAGCTGTTCTTCGCAGGGCTGATCGGGAACGTGCAGATCGACAGCATCATCCCCTACATCCTGCGCATGGAGACCGCCGACTACAACTCCCAGGTCCTGGGGCACGCCCTATAGGAGCGGCAGCCACGGACTGCCCCGGGGCGCTCCTGGGGATGGAAGTGCAGGCCCTGTCTCCAAGAGGTGGCAATAAGCCTGCCCCTGCACCCTTCCAAAGAAGGCCAAAACTCCTCCTTCCCGGCGCGCCCGGGAGGCGCGGCGGAGCGCCGGGAGCGCGCAGGATCCCCTCCCGCTCCCCAGCCCAGCCTCGGGCGCTGGCACATGGACTCGGTGTCTGCAGAGGGTCAAGACTTGCCCATCCTATTTTTGTAGATAGATGGACTTGGAATATTTGTTCGTGAAGTCCAGGCCCGTGAAGGAGCAGAGGCAGCTGTGGCTGAGCTGAGGGATCTCGACTTAGTTTGATGGTTTAGGCAAATAAATGAACTTTGCTCTCCCCGGTTGTGTTTTCAGTGTTTTGCTGCTCCTTGTTTCTCGCTGCTGAAGTGGAAGAGACCTGCTCCAGCGCCCTGGAAGGGCCAGGCTGTCCATGGAAACCAGAGCACTGCAGCCACCTGAGCCTTGCCTGTTGCTTTGAGGAGAGGTTTGTCTCCTGCGGCGTGAGACGCGGGAGGAGCGCAGGGAAGGCAGAGGAAGTTCACGCGTTAAAGTCCTCTGATGCCGTGCCAGCAGAGGGGCAGCACTGACTGTTCTGTGGGTGCAAAGGCAAGCTGTGGTGTGTCTGCCAAGGATGTGCTGCTACCAGCTGGGTTATACTGAGAGAAAGCCAGAGGTGTGCTCTGCAGGTGTTCTGCTGGGCTTTCTGGTCTCAGAAGCTGCAGTTTTTTCACACTCCCTCTTCCATACCCTGTGCACAGCCCTGGAGGCACTCTGGGTGCCTCTTAACTTGTGTTCTTGTCTTCATTTTTATATTCCTGTGAGCCTTTGGCTCTGTAGTTCTCCTTTTCCAGCCTGTCTTGTATGATTACCTTTTACACCTGAGCTGGTCTGAGGCAGTGCCCTTCCCTGTGGGAGCCTGGGCCCTGCTGCTCTTCCCTTCCTTGGTAGAAATGGATCAGGATGCTTCATAGGTGTTGCCTGACTCACAGTCCACAGCTTCATCTGAGGATGGGTTGAAATGATTTCTCTTTGCAAACCAACTGGTTCAAGAAAGCTTTAACCAAAGATCAAGGAAGTCTCTGCCAGCCACCTTCTGCCAGCACTGAGACCCTGCTCTGTGGTGTGGCCATCCCTGCAGCCATGCATGCAAAGAGAAGTTGCTTATCTCAAAGAGGTTCCAGCTGCTTGTGTGTTGTCCATGTGCAGGATAACCATGCACCCTTCTCCCTTGCTGTGTGTGCCTGACAGGATGGTAGAGCTCTGTGCTTGCTCTCAAAGAAAAAGGAGAGAGATGAGCACACCCCCAGCACTCAGAGAGCCCCAAGGCTCTGTTGCATGACCTCAGGCAGCTCTGATGGTTGGGTCTTTGTAGAGCCAATGTGCATGCACACAACACAGGGCCCAGAGCTGTGCCTGCTGGTGAGTAACCTTCTGTCTCCCCAAGTTTTTATTCTTACATTAGATCTTCCTCATAAACCCAGTTGATTTAAAGGCAGGGTGCAGCTGCTCTGTGCTGCCTGGTAGGTAACCTCTCTTGTCTTCATGATGATTTAGATGGAGACTGGAGATGAGGAAGAAATTCTGTACAGTGAGGGTGGGGAGGCACTGGCACAGGCTGCCCAGGGAGGCTGTGGCTGTCCCCTCCCTGGAGGTGTTCAGGCCAGGCTGGACGAGGCCCTGAGCAGCCTGGGCTGGTGGGAGGTGTCCCTGCCCGTGGCAGGGGGTTGGGGCTGGATGATCTTGTATTGTCCCTTCCAGCCCAACCCATGATCTGGAAGCTGGCTCTCACACTGCAGTTGCTGCTTCAGTGTTACTTTGCTCATGCAGATTTTTTATCATTGCAAAGCCATTTCATTCATCCTTAAACAGAGATTCATGCTTTGGGTAAGGAGTGCAGGCAGAACTGGGTTTTCTCAGGAACAGGAGCTTTAAGGCAGGTAAATGCCTATAGGGGTGAGTGCATACAGGGTTGTCCTTTTTCCTGGCTGCTAACCACTGCAGTCACCTGAGAGTAAAGCAACAGCTCCTGGAAAGGCTACACAGCAAAGTTCTGGGTTTATGGTTGGGGGTTTTTAAGATGAACTACTGCCTGGTTACATGCAGCATATTCAGTTACCTTCAGCTCAGGCCTTTAGTGTTTCTAACAGCTATTTTTTCTGATGACTTGATCTCCCTTTACCATCTGTATGATTTATAGTCTGTGAATAAATGTTCTTTGCTACTGAATGAAGGTCTGGCTGATGTTAACTGCTTGCGTTCCTGCTCTGCAGTAGCACTGCTCCTCAGCTAGCAGACAGGTGGGGATTGAGGCTGCCTCCACCCTGCATGCTGAAGTGTTTCAGTATTTGTGGGACCTCTTCGTTTCTCAGACTGGGTGCAGAGTGGGTTGAAAGCAGCCCTGCAGCCTTGGGGGTGCTGGGTGCTGAGCAGCTCCCCAGGAGCCAGCAGTGCCTCCTGCAGCCCAGAGGCAGCTGTGTGCTGGCTGCAGCCAGAGCAGGGTGGGCAGCAGGGCAGCAGAGGGGATTCTGCCCCTGGGCTCTGCTCAGACCTCCCCTCCAACCCTGCCTCCAGTTCGAGAGACAGGGATCTGCTGCAGGGGGTGCAACGGAGGCCATGAGGAAATGACTTGAACATCTGCCTTGTGAAGAGCGGCTGAGAGCCCTGGGGTGTCCGTTTGGAGAGGAGCAGGCTGAAGGGGATCTGATCAGTGCCCCAAGGATCTGGGAGGTGGGTGCCAGGATGCTCTGTTTGGTGGGGCCTAGCAGTGGGACAGGGAACATGTGCTACAAGCTGGAACCCAGGCGCGTACACTTCAACATGAGGTCAGCTCCCTCCCCGCCCCTTCTCGGGCTGGGCCAGACCCAAGCCGGCCCCACAGGCCGCGTCCCGCCACTGCGGCCGGCCGGGCAGGAGCGGGCAGGCAGCCGCCGGGCGACCACTGGCGCCCTCCCGCGGACAGGGGAGGGCCTGCGGCCAAGGGCGGGGCGGCCGCGGGGCTGCGGCGGGGGGCGGAGCGGGAGCGGCGCCGCCCCAAGATGGCGGAGTACGTGCAGGTGCTGCGGCGAGCGCTGAAGCACCTGGGCGGGCACGGCGGCGTCCGCGGCGCCCTGCTGCAGCTGCTGAGGTAACGAGGAGCCGGCGGCGCCCGCAGCGGCCGGCGGGACCGCTCCCCGCGCCCTTCCCCCCGCCCCGCGGGGTCACCTTGAGCGGGGCATGGCCGCCCGGGCGGGCCGCGGCCGCCCTGCTGCGCGCCGAGCTGGGGCTGGTGTGGGTAGGGGGACGAGGCGGGGGAGCCGCCGCTCGCCGCAGCCCGCCCGCGCCCGGCACGCTCCCGGGCCGTGCCTCTGCCAGGGCCGTGGCTCCGGCCGAGCGGGAGCGGTGCGGGGCCAGGCGTGAAGAGGAGGCCGCTGCAGGCCGCCCGTGGCGGGCCGGTGCCGCTCGCCGCCCCGAGCCGCAGGCAGCAGCGGGCGCTGGGGCGGGCACAGCGTTCCCCAGGCAGGCTCCGGACGTTGTTTTCCTTCAGGCACCGTAGGTCCCTCGGTGCCGAGCTGTCAGCATCGCTCGGGCAGGTTTTCCCAGGGTCCAGCCTCAGTCCTTCCGAGGTGCTGCAGCCGCCTCCCGACCTCCTGCAGGTCGCCGTCGTGCTGGCCCCACCGGCTGTCCTCTCCATCACCTCAGCTGGCTGGCAGCCTCCATGGACTGCCTGGTGTGCAGACCGGAAAGCTGCGCTTGTGATGGAATCCAGGGGTGGAAGTAGAGAATTAGTTCGTCTGTTACCCTCTGACACTTCAAACCCTGCGTCTGGCTCTGTGGCAGCAGTGTCACCGCTGGCCTGTGCCCAGCTTTGGGTTCCTCTGGGCCCAGAGGCATTTTCTGCAGAGCTCCTTGCAGCCACTCGTTATGGGCACGGCTGGGGACTTTGTTCCCCAAGCACAGAACCTCATCCACATGAAACTTCCTCCCTTTTTTCCCAGCACGCCTCTCCTGTGCCTTGTGAGGAGCGTTTTGAATTGTGGTGCTGCCCGACTGAAGCTCCTCCCAGCCAGGAGGAGCTGCACATTCCCTGATGTGCTCTTTTTGCTCGGGTCCTTGATGGCTTAAAACCTTGGAGAGTAAACGTTCCCTGTGTGATCCTGCTTGGGATGAATGTCAGCAGAAAGGAAAGGTGCAGCTCTGGGGGTGAAAGAGCACTTCAGTCACTGTGAGGTGGGGTTATCAGAATGCAAATCATAGGCTCAGCTGGATGGTTGATGTGCACAGGAGTGTTAGAATATGTTCTGTGTTTGAAGTGTTGTGCACCTTACCTGGGGCAGTGCCAGCCTCCAGGGCTGCCAGGGTCAATGTTTGCATCTTTCAGAGTTTCACACAAGCTGGGAGTGGACAATGTGAAGAGTTTAGCCTGCACTCCAGCGACTTAAAATGTTGCTGTTCCTCTGCTGGAGGTTAGTGCCCACACGGAGCTGTGAGCTCTCTGAAGCTGCTTCAGGGCTGACCCCTGCCCATGGCAACTCTAAATTGAAGTGGTGGTAATGAGTAGTTGAGCAGAATGGTGACACCTTCAAAGTGCCCTAACCTGCCTCTGGGGCTCTGTTCTGTGGTATTTAAGGCTCTGTGGGTGTTAAATGGTCTGTGCCGTGCAGCAGAGGTGCTTTATCTTCGCTACAAAGAGCTGCTAAACGAACAGTGGCTCCCCAAAGCCTTTCTCTGTGGCTGTTGTTCTCCCATCAGTGGGAGCCTTGCTGACAGAAGCTGCAGGAGTTGCTGATCATTGTTTGGCAATCCTCAGGCTTGGAGAGGCTTTTTGAGTAGCTTCACTTAGGTGTCTTTAGGAGGTTTTCTTACAGGTTTTTAACAACCCCTAAGAAACAGCTTGCCCAGGGAGGCTGTGGCTGTCCCTCCCTGGAGGTGTCCAAGGCCAGGCTGGATGAGGCCCTGAGCAGCCTGGGCTGGTGGGAGGTGTCCCTGCCCATGGCAGGGGGTTGGAGCTGGATGGGCTTTGAGGTCCTTTCCAACCCAACCCATTCTGTGGATCTCTGAAGCCTCTGTCACAGCTTCCTTGTAAGAGAAGTGTTGTCCTGGAACCCACAGGGTGAATGATCTGAAGACTGGCACGCTGGTGGGGACTGACAAGTATGGCAACAGGTACTACGAAGACAAGAGAAACTTCTTCGGTATGTGTGCTGCTGTGGACTCCTCCTGCCTGCCCAGCCTGGGGACTGCCTGCCTGCCTTGGGCAGGGGGCTCAGGGAGCTGCTTTAACATCTTCTGAGACCTCACCTGCAGGGCTGTGTCCAGCTCTGGGGGCCCCAATGTGACAGAGACAGGGACCTGATGGAGTGGATCCAGAGGAGGGTACCAGGATGACAGGCTGGGAGAGTTGGGGCTGTTCAGCCTGGAGAGGAGAAGGCTCCAGGGAGACCTCAGAGCTGCATTTCAGTATCTGAAGGGGCTGGGGAGGGAGTGCTCAGAAGGGGCTGTGGGGATAGGCCCAGGGGCAATGGTTTGGAACTGGAGCAGGGCAGAGTCAGGTTGGACATGAGGAGGAAGCTCTGCACAGGGAGGGTGGTGATTATCTTGGCAGCTTCTGTTTGCCGTTGCTTACCCAGGAGCTGATGTTTGTGTCCCTGTGAAAGCATTCAGTTCAGCCATGGGAAGTACAGTGGGAAGAGAAAATCATGGAAAACCCCAAACTGTCCTGACTTGAAAACAAAAGCCCACAGTGGTGCATCCTTGTGGGCAAAGCACTCTGCCTGGGGGCTCGCCGCGCCCTCGCCAGGGGCCCTGGCTGATCAGTGTCTGTGTGGCAGGCCGGCACAGGTGGGTCATCTACACCGAGGAAATGAACGGCAAAAACACCTTCTGGGAGGTCGATGGGAGCATGGTGCCCCCTGAGTGGTGAGTCCTTCAGCCTGCCCACGCCTCTGTGCCTCTCTCTGGTCTTGTACAAAGCAGGAGATCAAAAACCCCCAGCCAGCCAGCTGGCCAAAACTCCCAACCAGCCAACCAGCCCAGGGCCCCAGCACCCAGACCAGCCCAGGGCCCCAGCACCCAGACCAGCCCAGGGCCCCAGCACCCAGACCAGCCCAGGGCCCCAGCACCCAGACCAGCCCAGGGCCCCAGCACCCAGACCAGCCCAGAGCCCCAGCACCCAGACCAGCCAACCCACCCAGAGCCCCAGCACCCAGACCAGCCCAGAGCCCCAGCACCCAGACCAGCCCAGAGCCCCAGCACCCAGACCAGCCAACCCGCCCAGAGCCCCAGCACCCAGACCAGCCCAGAGCCCCAGCACCCAGACCAGCCCAGAGCCCCAACACCCAGACCAGCCCAGAGCCCCAACACCCAGACCAGCCCAGAGCCCCAGCACCCAGACCAGCCAACCCGCCCAGAGCCCCAGCACCCAGACCAGCCAACCCATCCAGAGCCCCAGCACCCAGACCAACCCAGAGCCCCAGCACCCAGACCAGCCAACCCACCCAGAGCCCCAGCACCCAGACCAGCCAACCCACCCAGAGCCCCAGCACCCAGACCAACCAGCCAACCAATCCACTCAAACCAGCCAACCCGAAACCCCACCACCCAAACCAACAAAACAACCAGCTAGTGACACAAGATGCTTTCAAGGATGGGAATCCACTCAGGTTTCTTTCTGCACACACAGTAAATGTGAGGCATGATTTTAGAGACGCTGGCACAGGCTGCCCAGGGAGGCTGTGGATGTCCTCTTCCTGGAGGTGTCCAAGGCCAGGCTGGATGAGGCCCTGAGCAGCCTGGGCTGGTGGGAGGTGTCCCTGCCCATGGCAGGGGGCTGGAACTGGATGATCTTCAAGGTCCCTTCCAACCCAACCCATCCTGTGAATTTCTGAGTGCCTGAACCTGCAGTGCTGTTGGTCCAGGCAGCAGTGGAAGGTGGTCTGAGGGGTGCTTTGGGAGGCTGGTCACTGGTGGACCTTGCCTGTTTCCTTGTGTCTGTGATGCATGTTGGGTGCCATGGCTGGGATGGATTACCTCAGCTCCTGAATTGTCTCTCTCCTGAGAGCATTTGAGACATACATGGGCAGACTCTCTACTCAATTTTGTTTCAGAGTCTCCCAGGTTCAAAATCAGCTTCAGTGCAGTCAGTACTTTGTCTGTTCTCAAGCAGTTCCCTGAGCTGAGGGGCCCAGAACTGGACACAGTGTTCCAGCTGCAGCCTCAGCAGGGCAGATCAGGGGGGGAGGAGAACCTCTCTGGACCTACTCGCCACGGCCCTTCTGATCTACCCCAGGATGGTCTTTATCTGTTGTGTTTGTGCCGTTTAAATCGGGGTCCTGTAGCCTCCTTCAGAGTCACTCTGAGTTAAGTGACCACAGACAAGGTCTGCCGGGCAGAGGCTGGCTCTGGGCAGCAGTGTCGCTCTCCCCCCAGGCACCGCTGGCTTCACTGCATGGCAGAGGAGCCTCCCACCACTCACCCTCCAGTGGCTCGGAAGTTCATCTGGGAGAACCACCAATTCAACCTGAGTGGCACCCCCGGGCAGTACGTGCCCTACTCCACCACCCGCAGGAAGATCCAGGAGTGGGTCCCGCCGGCAGCGGCCAGCAAGTGACAGCAGCAGCCAGCAGCGGCTGCCCGCGGCCTGCCTGGCACGGCACATCCTCTCTGCGCTGCTTGCCAGCCAAATAAAAGCCTCCTCCAACAGCTCTGCTTCAGTGTACTGGCATGGGGGGAAACCTTGGGGAGGGGTAGAGGACAGAGTCCGTGGTAAGCCTCCAGCTGATGGAGATCCTGGGCTGTGGTCGTGCTGGCAGGGGCTCCGGTCCCACAGCAGCAGCTCTCAAGCTCTTAGCAGCAGCAGCATTCCCCTGGCAGTCACTTCTCAGGTTTGTACTGTTCAGTGCAAAGGGAAATGTGGAGGCCTGGGGCTGGCAAGCATCTGCTCCACCCCTCCTCACCCTCCTGCTGCTCTCACCCTGGGGCTTGCATGGCTGCTGCATGCTTTGTTCCCCCTCCTGCTCTGCCTGTGCAGTGCTTCAGTCCTGTCTTAATTCCTCTTCCCCAGCAGCTCAGCTGCAGGCTGCTGCACTCTGCTGCAGCTCATTGTTAAAGAGAACCAGGAGGGGTTTTCAGTCCTGTGCTTGCTCTTGCCAGGCTCGAAGACAAAATTCCCTCCCTAATAGCCACCCCAGTGGCTGGCTCTGTGCTGGCTTCTTTCCCTTCTCATCCCCACCTGAGAGGGTCACTTAACCCCCAGCTGCTTCCTTATTGGCTCAGTTGCCACATTAATTCATTGATTAAAGATGGTTATTTTTAGCTCTGAACTAGTTCCAGCCTCTCAGTGCTAAGAAGCAGCACTTGCTGAGCTCTCCTAACCTCGTTTACAAAGGACAATGTTTCATTTACTTCCAAGTCAAGAGAAGCTTCAGAGCAGTGTGAGCCACACTGAGCAGTGTACATGGAAAGGGCTCCTCCAACCTTTCCATCTCCAGAGATGATTTGATTTGACCTTAAGGACCAAGCTTGCCCCGGTGCTGCTGAGCAGCTTCATTAACACTCATCTGTACATGGCCCCTGGGCACAGAGGTAGGTAGAGCAATTACCCCATTTAGCTCCGGCCTCTGCTGCTTCCTAATGCCTTTTCTGCCTGCTTCATTCCCCCTCCTGCATTGCCCTGTGGGTTTGGGGGGGTGCAGTCACTCTTGCTACACCTCCTGTGCTGGGAAAAGAGGCCTCCGAGCAGGTTTGTCCTTTTGTGGCCACCTGGAACAGAAACGTTAGGGGAGCAAGCGGGTTCGAGGGGATTTATGTGCAGCAAGGCTCCACAGAGGGCTTAGGACTCAGTGTCTCGGTTTGGAGAGCAGCACCAGTTGTGGAGAGCACAGAAGGGCACCCAGAAAGGCAGCTCTGAGGAGCAGGAGCCTCAGGTGAGAGTGGCCTCCATCGATGGCAGCCGCAGCAGCAGCCTCTCACCAAGCCCCCAGGTCCTGACCTCAGGACCCAGGAACGGCCCTGGCTGCGCAGGCCTGGAGCAGGGGGGCTGTGCTGCGGGTGGGCACAAACAACACTCGGTGCCCCCAGCCCTTGGTCCTGGCTGTGGGGGTGGAAAGCAGGCAGTGAGTTGGCTCTGCTTGGCACAGCGTTTCACCCCCAGAGGCAGCACCAGCACCGCACTGAAGAGCCTGCAGCAGCAGAGTGAACATTTCATAACCGTTTCTAGCTGCAGCAGCAGAGAGCTGTGACAGGCAAGGACCTGCTGACAGCTGAAGGGAGGAAGCCTCTCTGCTTCCTGCCCAGCCCGTGCCGTGCTGCCGGCCCCTGCTCTCTGTGCCCACACAGCTGCCTCTGGGCGCACAACCACCTCGCGTTTGTGTCGTGCAAGCTCAGCCTTCCGTGCTGGGGATGTCTGCTGCTAAGGTTAGTGCTGGGAAGCAGCCTTGAGTGGGGACTAGAGGGATGATTGCTTGGAGTGCAGCTGGAAGTGATGAGCCCCGGGGCTGGGGGGTGCTCTCCGCAGCTGTGATGCGTTCAGGGTGAAGCCATTGAGTTGCTGTGGGGCTAATTCTGCTGGCAGCCGGGGAGAGGGAACAGATCCTTGCTTTGAGAGGTTAAAGCAACTGCAAGGCTAAAGGCTGTCCCTTCGAGCTGCGTGCACCAGGGGTGCCCACAAGCGGGTACTGGAGGAGGGGGATGGGGAAGTGGCAGCCTTTAAACGGCACTTCAGGGTCCTCACACAAACCCCACAGCGGCAGCGTGGCAGGGGCAGGCCTGTCTCAGTGGAAAGCATCAGAGCAGGGCATGCCAGCAGGCATGTGCCCAGCAGGAATCTCCTCCCAGGGGCCTGCTGAGCTTTGAACACCTCCCTGCTGCTGCCAAGCAGAGCAGGAGCCCACAGAGCAAGGCTAATGTTGGCCCTTGCTTCCCACCAGCTTCAGCATGGGGTGCAGCAGGAGGAGCTCTGTGCCCTGTGGGCCACCCCAGCTGGCAGCAGGAGCACCACCAGGCTGGGACCACGCTCAGCCTGCAGAGGATCTCAGAGCCCCTGGAGACTGCCCCTTGCTGAGGAGGGAAAACCGTCTGGCTGCCCATGCCCCCGCGTGTCTGTGTCACTGGACCCCACACCAGCACGATTCCCCTGCCTGCTGGCTGAGGAGAAGCTGTGGATGCCTACCTGGACTTCAGTGAAGTGAAAAGCTGCTATTTCAAAGCAGAGTTCCCTGCTGGCTGATCAGAACCATGAATCACCTCGTTCAGATCAGGCTGTCCCGCACAAGAAGAGATTGATTGTGATGCTGCAGCCCAAGCCCTGTGTGTCTGCATGCCCGTGGAAAGAGAGCTGCTGGCTGCTCTTCAAGGGGCTGTTTGGAGCCAGAGCAATGGCTGCAGGACTGCAAAAGGCTCTCTCAAATCTAAATTGGTTTGGAATTTGTTCTCATTAAGAAGGATGTGCAGCAAAATGAAGTCTTGGAAGCCTTTTTCCCAGTGCAGATTGCCCACCCCAGCGATAGCTGAGTGCAATTTAATCCCTGTCACACCAGCAGGGCTTACAAAACTGATCTCCAACGGGCTGTGCTGCTGCTAGCATCCCTGAAGCAGCCTGCAGCTCAGGGCACTCCTGGTTTGCACTGAATTATGCTGCTTCCTCTTTGCCTAGGGTGTGGCCTCTCTCCTCCCAGGGACCACCCTCTTCTTCCCTCTGCTGCATCTTTGGATAGAGTCGCTCTGGGGCAAGGGTTTGCAGGGCTGTTCCACATCCTTCATAGCCCAGAGAGGGTTCAGCTGCTGGGCCAGCCAGGCTTCCACACAGCCTGCCTGTGCCAGCTGAGGCCTGGTGGTGCAGCAGTCAGCAGAGGCCTATTAATAGTTTGGGGGTTGAGTGTCACCATCTGTAGAAGCTCAGTGATGCAAACCCACCCCCACCCGTGGCTGTCCCTGTGCTGCTGCCCCACGCCCCGGGAGCAGGGACGCTGGGGCATGCTTTAAGCTGGGGGTGCCCAGCTCCCGTCTGCGAAGCTTGTTTGGCACTTTGCAGCCAACCCGGGTCCCTCCAGTTCACAGAGTCACAGATTGCATCTGAGATGGGCAAAAATCATCTGGTTTGCTAGGAACGGGGAAAAAAACTTTCTGACTGCAACAAGAGACCCAGCAGCAAGGTGCTCACCCCCCTGGAACACCTCCAGGGCACTCACAGCTTCACAGATTGCAGCAGCCTGGAAGGGAGCCTCCAAGGGCCTCCTGTCCAGCCCCCTGCAGGCAGCAGGCACAGCTCCAGCTGGAGCAGGCTGCCCAGGGACTCAGCCAGGCTGAGCTTGGATGTCTGCAGGGATGGAGCCTCAGCCACCTCCCTGGGCAGCCTGTGCCAGGATTTTACTACTCTCACTGTGCAGAACTTGCAGGTTCCAAGCGCTGCTCACCCTGTGCTCCAAACCTGCCTTTCACCCTGCTCTTCCCACCTCTCCCATGCCCTGCTGGGTGCAGCTCCAGCTCCTCTCTCAGGCACATCCCTCGAGTTCAAGAGCTGCTGAATTATCTGTTAGCAAACACTGAGGGGCAGGATGGGATGGAGGACGGGCTGGAGGGGCAGGATGGGATGGAGGACGGGCTGGAGGGGCAGGATGGGACGGGACACGGGCTGGAGGGGCAGGGGGCAGAGCCACATCACCAGCCTGTGGCTGGGAGGTGCTGAGTGAGTCAGTCCCTCCCTCAGCCAGCCAGCAGCTGCTGCTCTGCGAGGCACAGTGCCGGCTTTTCACCAGGTGGGACAGGGTGCAGGGCAAGCCTGGGTGTGCCACAGCCCCACAGCCGCCTGTGCACAGCCGTCCCCTGGGATGCTGAGCGTGGTGAAAGGAGCTTTCTTTGGATCTTGGAGGCCTTTTCCAACCCAAGCAGTCCCCTGATTCTAGTCTCTGTGTGAATCCAGAAGGTCTCCAGACTGGGAAAGCAGAGCAATGCTTCTCTTGTCCTGAACTGCTGTGCTCTCAAGTCCTTGCTGCTGTCAGGAACAGGTCAGTGCCAAGGAAGAGGACCATGGGTGGTGCTGTGTGTGCCCCAGGTTGTGCCAGGCTGTAGTCTGTGTGCATCTGCACACCTGCTGAGAGCTATGTCCTGTGGCCAGAGAGGGTCTGCTCCCCAGAGCACCCTTCCTGTGGGGAAGGTACTGGTAGTGCATTAGGAAGGAGCACAGGGAAGGAACAGTTCTAAAGGGTATTTGTTCTGCAGAGGTGGTGGAAAGCAATGCTGGGAGAGACAAATCCTCCCAGGGCAGTCTAGCCCTGCATGGTCCAGGAGCAAGGAACAATCTCCACATGTAGTACTTTAAGTACTTTAAGCAAGTGCTTAAGGGACTCCAGGATGGCATTAAAGGCTTTCTGAGGCCAGGATGATACCTGAGCCTTTAAACAAAGAATGCAGAACTGAAGGCAGAGCTCAGCTGGGCTCAAGCAGCCTTCTGGAGCTCTCAAATGTCAGTGCAGCTCAGAAGCATCTCCTGGATGTGCCAGCGTCACCCTCTGAGCCCAGCAGCTGAGCAGCAGCTGAGGGCAGGATTACCTCAGCTGCAGGGGAGGTGAAGCCAAGGGCAGAGGCAGTTTTGCATCACTGGGAGAGTTTGCTGGCTTGAGCCAGGCTGGCACCACTGAAATGGCTGCAGCTGGGGTGCTGGGCTCAGGGAAGGGACACTGAGATGTTCTCCTGGGTTAGCAGGAGAGCCTTGGAAAGGTTGGAGGGAGATTCAGATTGGATGTGAGGAAGAAGTTGTTCCCCAGGAGGGTGGTGAGAGCCTGGCACAGGCTGCCCAGGGAGGTGGTGGCAGCCTCCTGCCTGGAGGTGTTTGCAGCCAGGCTGGAGGTGGCTGTGAGCAGCCTGCTGTGGTGTGAGGTGTCCCTGGCAGAGGGGTTGGAGCTGGCTGAGCCTTGGGGTCCCTTCCAGCCCTGACAGTTCTGTGATTCCACAGCTGCTAGCTGAGCTTGTTTCTGTAGCCACACCATGGTTCCCACTCCTTCTGCCCTCTGCTACCTCACTGCAGTATTTTGTTCCTTCCCACAGGGTTTTTTCACTCCTTGAGCTTGCTCATGTGCTTCAAAACGTGAGCTCCTGTGCTGTGGTGCTGGCTCTAGGGCCACCAAGATGAGCAGAGGTTGGAGCACTTCGCCTATGAAGATGAGCAGAGAGACTTGGGGCTGTCCAGCATGGAGAAGAGAAGGCTCCAGGGAGACCTCAGAGCTGTCTTTCAATAGCTGCAGGGGAGCTGCAGGCAGCTGGGGAGGGACTGCTCAGAAGGGGCTGTGGGGCAATGGTTTGGAACTGCAGCAGGGCAGAGTCAGGTTGGACATCAGGAGGAAGCTCTGCACAGGGAGGCTGGGGAGACACTGGCACAGGCTGCCCAGGGAGGGGGCTGAGGCTCCATCCCTGGGGACATTCAGGCTCAGCCTGGCTGTGTCCCTGGGCAGCCTGCTCTGGCTGGGGCTGTCCCTGCTGCCTGCAGGGGGTTGGACAAGGGAACCTTGGAGGGTCCCTTCCAGGCCAATGGATTCTTGACTCTGTGATGCCATCAGTGTCACCATTTTGATCTCATGGCTGGGGGATGATGTTGCAGAGGTGACACAGAGTGCTGTGTGCTTGCTGCTGCTCCCTGGCTGGTCTTTCCTGGGCAAAATTAGCTCTCTTGACCTCCAGCTCAGTTCTCTTACTAAGATCTGTCTGTCTCTCTAAGCATCTGTCTGTCTCTCTAAACATCTGTCTCTCTGCCTCCCTTCCCACCTATACCTGTTGCTCAAGAGCCATCCAAAGGCCACCCCCACAGCCAGTTGTTAGGCTGCAATCTTTCCATGCTTGTTTCTCCTGCCAGGACTGCAGGCCTCTCTGAGGTGTGGTGCTCACTCAGCACCACCAATGTCTTTCATCTTGCATTAGCTCAGGTGAAAGCACTCCTGTGCAAAGCTGCCCTGGAGCAGCCCATGGAAGCAGAGGAGAAAAGGCAGTGCCAAAACCTCTGCTGGCCCGGAGCAGCTGGTGGGCGGCTGCTAGGGAGTTTGCTACCTCAGCTGCCTCCAGCAGGCAAGAGGGTGAGCAAGCAATGAAGCATTTCCAGGGGGCCCATCTGGCGGGGGGGCACAGCTTTAATGAGCAGCAAGCTTACAGGGCACATTTCCTACCCAGCCTGGCCGCTGGTGCACTCAGGCCACAGATGTCACAGGTTGGCCTGAGAAGCAGGAGGTGCCAGGGGGCTGCACCTGCAAGGGGAGCTGGAGGATAATTTCTGCTGATGGATGGTTGCTGTTCAGGCCTCCTTCATTAGCTGAGGCAGCCTGCTGGGCACTGCTCTGCTCTCCCTGCTGCTGGCCCTGTGCTCTGAGTTCAGAGGTGAGTGAACACAAGCATGTTTTCAGAGGTCTGATTTGCTCTGTGAGGACTAAGGGATGCAGGAGGCATCTGTTAGGGAGATGTCAGAAGTCCTTTGGTGCAGAAGCTGGGAAGAGCATAACAGAATATTTATTTCATTTGGGTCCTTGGTCCAACAAGGTTCAAATTTACTGTGAGAATGAGGTACACCTGGACCAGGGTGTAGGCCAGGGTGTCCAGAGAAGGGCAGCACGGCTGGGGAGGGGTCTGGAGAGCAGGGCTGGGGAGGAGCAGCTGAGGGGGCTGGAGAGAAGGAGGCTGAGGGAGACCTCCTTGCTCTCTGCAGCTCCCTGAGAGGAGGCTGGAGCCAGGTGGGGGTTGGGCTCTGCTCCCCAGTCTCAGGTGAAGCAGTTCCATGCTGCAGTTTAGCTGCCACAGTCAGGATCATTAAGGAGCACTTCACGTTCTTGCTCTTCAGACAGTCACTCACTTGGCTCTGCTGCTCCTACTGATGTGCCTAACAATTTCACACAGACACAGCCAAGCCTTGCTGTGATTTCTGTGCCTCACAGCATTGAAGGCAACCCAAAGTTCAGAGCACCAGGACATTCTGCTGCCAGTGCTGCCTGTGGTGGAGGAAAAGCTTCTCGTGTTGGGAGTGAGTTTAGGAACTTGCTAGGTCCTGGAACATCTCAAGGCACATGTTAGCTGGAAACAATAGACTGTGCTTTCCTCTGCCTGCAGAGAAGGAATCAGAGAACCATGCACTTGTCTGGGTTGGAAAAGCTCTCTGAGCTCACTCAGTCCAACCAGCAACCCAACCCCACCAAGGCCACCAAACCACAGCCCCAAGTGCCATGGCCACAGGCTTCTGGAACCCCTCCAGGGCTGGGGACTCCACCACCCCCTGGGCAGCCTCTGCCAGTCCCTGACCACTCTGGCACCAAAGACATTTTTCCTCCTCTGCAACCTAACCCTCCCCTGGCACAATTTCAGAGTGTGGCTGCTCTGAAATTCAGTCATTTATGGCACTGTGGCTTCCTGATCAGCACTTCAAGGGTGGGTGTCAGGGGGACAGCAGCAGGCTCTGCTCAGGGTGCCCAGTGACAGCAGCAAGGGCACAAACTTCAGCATCAGAAGCTCCTTCCAAACGTCAGGAGGAGGAGGAACTTCTTTAATTGAAGGCTGCTGGAGCCCTGGAGCAGGCTGCCCCGAGAGGTTGTGGAGTCTCTTCTGGAGGCTTTGGAGCCCCACCTGGCTGTGTTGCTGTGTGCCCTGCCCCGGGTGGTGCTGCTCTGGCAGGGGGCTCAGCCTGCCTGATCGGCAGAGGTCCCTCCCAAGCCCTCCCATTCTCTGTCACCTCCTGTGAGAACCACGAGGCACAGATGATTCCTCTACGTGCAGAGAGCAGCCAGGATGCTGCTCCTGGATGCTGCTCCTCTTTGGGTTTGCATTTGTGCACACAGTGAGACTTTCTTTTCACTGTGGGACAGATGAGCAGGGAGCCACCTGCCTGTCTGCCTCTGAGCTGAGAACTGACAGCTCCTGCAGGAGAGAGACAGCTTGTGACAGGGGTGCAGAGCCCGGGAGTGGGGAGGCTCTGCTCCCCTTCATTCTCATGCCTAGGCAGGAGTGCAGATTGACAGCTCACTCCCTCAGTAATGAAGGCTTTGCTGGGTCCCCATTCACAAAGCTGTTAGTCAAATGCTAAAACATTTTAAAGGGGATCATTAATATTAGTAAAGTTTGATTAATGCTTTCCCCTCACATGACAGTGTAGAAAGATCTCTGCTGAGAAAGAGAATTGTGATTAGTCTGCAGAACTGCCCCAAACTGCTGATCTTTTGCCTCTTTTTCCCCCCCCTAATTCTGGGAGCTGGGGCTGTGCAGCCTGCAGAGGAGAAGGCTCCAGGGGCACCTCAGAGCTGCTGCCAGCACCTGAAGGGATCCTGCAGGAAGGCTGCAGAGAGACTTTTGCTGAGGGGGTCTGGAGCCAGGCCAGGGGGGAATGGTTTGGAGCTGAGGCAGAGCAGGGTCAGAGTGGAGCTGAGGAAGAAGTTGTTCAGCAGGAGGGAGCTGAGGCTCTGGCACAGGCTGCCCAGGGAGGCTGTGGCTGCCTCCTGCCTGGGGGTGTTGAGGGCCAGCTTGGGCTTTGGGCAGCTGAATGTGGTTGAGAGGTGTCCCTCTATCACCTGGTGCTAGAGAGCAGAGCCCAAGCCCCACTGCAGCCTCCTCTCAGGGAGCTATAGAGGTCTCCCTCAGCCTCCTCTTCCCCCAGCTCCCTCAGCTGCTGTTGCAACTCTTCCTCTTCCCAGTTCTCTGAGGGTCTCTTCACAGCCTTCTCTCCCAAAGCAGGAGGTGGTTAGATCTGAGCAGCTTCGCAGCCGTGGCTTTTCTTGGTTCCAGTGCCAGAGGGGTCAGAGCCAGCACTCTGCCTCCTCGTCTGCTCCTGTTCCCCAAGAAGGTGACAGCCTCCCATCCCCGAGCCAGGGCGCTTTTGGCACGGCATGAGCCACGCTCCCCGCTGCCCGGCTGTGCAAACGCTTGCTCTGTGTCTTGCAGGGACTGGCTGGGCGAAGAGCAGCCACAGTCTCGTTCTTTCAACAGGAGAACTCCACCTCTTCCTCCTCTTTCCCCAGCCGGCTGGGTGGAGAGAGCTTCTGTTCCCATGGCAACGGCCGGCAGAGAGGAGGCTGGCTGGGGGCATCGCACGCAGGCTGCTCTGAAGGGCAGGGTGCTCTGCAGTGGGGCTTTCTTGTGTGCTTCCGACAGAATTCTTTACTAAACACCAGATAAACAAACAGAGAAACATCTTGCCGTGGCCAGAGGTGTGAATCCGGAGCCTGCTGACGCCAGGCAGGCGGCGGAGCTTTGCCTGAGCGTTGCTCTTGTAGAGCAAGCCCAGAGGAGCAGCCTGAGCAGGCTGCCTGCTGCCTGAGCACGCTGCACCGGTCAGGAAGAATCAGCCCAACGCTCAGGTGCCACTCTTTGGTAAGAGTTCTTCTCCCTGCCTCCAGCAGACAGCACAACACTGAGCATGGCGCTCAGGGGCGCTTGGCAGGTGGTCTGAGGGAGAGGGAAAGCCTTGCAGGAGGTGTGGGGCAGCAGCAGAGTGCTGGATCTCTGCAGAAGTGGCAGGTAGGATGAACGGGGAGGGGGAAAGTCTTTCCCAATAGACCTCTCTGGCAGGGGGGGTTGGACTTGATGACCATCAGAGGTCCCTTCCAACCCCTCCCATCCTGTGAACACAAGGAGCTGCTGAAGGAAGACACCGCTAGAGAAAGAAGTGAGGCCAAAGCAACTTAGGTTCTGGGTTTTGCACTTCACACCACCCAGGCTGATCATGGAAGCCCTGCAAGGGAGGAGAGGCTGAGAGAGCTGAGTAAGTACAGCCTGGAGAAGAGAAGGCTCAGGGAGACCTTAGTGCCAGGGACCAGCACACAAAGGGTGGATGGAGACTCCCTTTGTACAAGACAAGGGGGGATGGGGACAGGTTAGTGCCGGGGAAGTTCCCATGGGGCTCCAGAGGGAAATGTTCCCCCTGAGCACAGTCAGGCACTGGAATCATCTCCCATTGGGCAGCTCTAAGACTCAGCTTGGCAGGGTGCTGGGCCAGCTCCTTTCAGCATCACCTAGCAAGGTTGGAGCAGGTGGTCCTCGGGGTCCCTTCCCACCTGGCACTCTGTGAGTCTGTGATCATGCAGCAGCAGAGGCAACTTTGTGGCTGAAGAAGAGAGAATTAAGCTCCCTTGACAGAAGGGAAAGGCAAGGAAGGTTTTCCACCTCAGGAGTTTTGGCTCATTTGTGAAGTGCTGGGGAAGGAGGAGAGAGCAGAAGAAATTGGCAGTGAGCTTGAAGGGAGATGATACAAACTGGCCCTTCCTCTTTGGCTGCCATCTGTTTGTGCTTCACCCTCTCCCGCAGCACAAACCCTGCTCAGGCAGACTGGAGGATTCCACGTCATTTATCCACACAGGCCGTGGCTCTGGGAGGCGCAGAGTGGCTTGGTCCAGGAGCCAAAGATGGCAAGCCAGGCGGGAAGGCAGATGGGCAAGCACCCTGTGCCCACAAGGCAGCGCCCCAGCGCCTGGGAAGCGCGCAGCGTGTCCAGGTACGCTGCGATGGCGAACGCAGGAACGTCTCCCAGGCCTTCGCCCCGGGGCGGGGAGAGGCAAAGTGATGGCACCAGGAACAACAAAAATCTTGGTGGTGTGGGCAAAGGCCCTCGTGGGAACACGCTGAGAAGGAGCTGCAGAGCAGCCCCACGCAGCTGGGAACCCAGGAGGAGAAGGCAGCAAATGGCTGGCTCAAGGCATCTGGAGGGAAGGAGGTAGAGGCAGGAAGGTTTCAGAAGTTCTGTGGAAGGAAGACATCTCACACCAAAACAAAGTGAGTGAAGGTCAGGGGAAAGATAAAGCAGGCATGGTCATGCTGGAAGCTTACTGCTGCCTAGCTCTCCAAGCTCCGCCTGAGCCGAGCAGCATGGGCTGGAGCTCCCACCTCCCACAGGCTGCATTCTTGCTTGGGAAGCTCTTTGAGGGCCAGCAGACTGGGATTGCTCTGTCAGAACAAGCTTGAAGGGCTGCTTGGGATAGGGTGAGAGGGAATGGGTTTAAACTTGAGGAGGGTAGAATCAGACTGGAGAGTAGGAGGAAATTCTTGGCAGTGAGGGTGTTGAGACTCTGGCACAGGCTGCCCAGGGAGGCTGTGGATGTCCCTCCCTGGAGGTGTTGAAGACCAGGCTGGATGAGGCCCTGAGCAACCTGGCTGGTGGGAGGTGTCCCTGCCCATGGCAGGGGGTTGGGACTTGAAGAGCTTTGGGGTCCCTTCCACCCCAACCCATTCCAGGAGGCTATGACCACCTGTCAGTCACCATTTTTGTTAGCGGGGTTTCTGCAGAAGGAAGAGACACTGCTGTGTACAGAGACACTGCTGGAGGGTCTGCTCCTGGAGACCAGGGGCCAGTCCCACCAAGCCATGCATTGCTTCCAGACTTCCTCTGGAGATGCCTGAAATTCCTGAAGCGTGGTAAGTGGAAAAGTGGCAGCGTGACAGGAAAGAAGGGACACACCAGGTGAGTGTAAGAGTGAGAGTACTGAGGACAAACAGGGGAAGAGCTTACAGCCCCAGGAGGGCAGGAGAAGGGTGGTGCCAAGGGCTGGCAAAGATCACACCCCCCACCCCCCAGCAGTAATGGGATGGAAGAGGGGCAACAGAAGCAATCCTGATGCCCTGAAATGGTCTTATCTCAGACAAGACAGGCCAGCAAAGCTGACTGTTTGTTGCTGGCTGGCTAGGTGGGCCTGGAATTCTATCCAAGACCTCTGCCCACCTCATTTCCTGCTAGCTCTGGATCCTGACCATCCCAGCTGCTTTCAGATGCTTGCATTTCCCTGGCAGCAGCTGATATACTGGGCAGCAGTGCCCGTAGCAGAGGCATTCTTGGGAACACCACTGACCAGCTGCAGTGACCGTGAGAACATCCCAGCATAGCTGTAGCACAGAAACCCTGACGAAAGAAGGGCTCTTGCTTTTCAGGAGAAAGGGCAGAGGCAAACTGGAGCAAGTGAACAGAAGTGTGGCTGAAGCCTGCATGGTCAGACCTGAGAGGGGAGGACTGGCTAACAACCAGCAGCATGAGATGCAAGGCGCCAGCAGGAGCCCAGCAAATCTGAGCCCAGTAACTGCCACCAGCAAGGTGACCACCACTGGTTCACCACAACCAACATCAGGGAAGCTGCTCCTGCAGGCTGCACTCCAGGGATCCCTCTCCCTCTGCGCCCCTCGTTGCTGAGCAGTGCCTTACAGCAGCAGATCGAAGGCAGCAGCAGCTGACTGTCCACACAGCGCCTCGAATGTGAAGGCCAAGTCCTGTGCTGTGGCTCCCTGGTCTCCTTGGCAGAAGGTTATGAGCCTGCCAGCTAATATTCAGTTGATTCAGCTCCTGTCACACTAATGCCAAGGGTAAATGTGCTGATGGTTAGCTCTGCCCTGGTGAGGCCTCATCTGGAGCATTGAGTCCAGCCCTAGGCTCCCCAGTGTAGGAGAGACAGGGAACTGCTGGAGAGGGTCCAGCACAGACCAGGAGGAGGGTTAAGGGAATAGAAAATCTCTCTCGGGGGTGAGCCCTGGGGCTCCTCAGCCTGGAGCAGAGAAGGCTGAGAGAGAAACTGATCAATGCTTACAAACAGCTGAAGGGGGTTTGCCAAGAAGGGGCCAGGCTCTTTTCACTGGTGCCCAGTGACAGGATGAGGGGCAAGAGACAGAAACTAGAACGCAGAAAGTTCTGCAGCATGAGGAGAAAGTTCTTTGGTGTGAGGCTGCTGAGCCCTGGAGCAGGCTGCCCTGGTTGTGGAGTTTCCTGCTCTGGAGGCTTTCCAACCCCACCTGGATGTGTTCCTGTGTGCCCTGCCCTGGGTGATGCTGCTCTGGCAGGGGCTTGGACTGGAAGATCTCCAGAGGTCCCTTCCAAGCCCTGCTGCTCTGTGATTCTGTGTGATTCTAGCTTCTTTGTCTGCCTTTTACTTTTTGCCTGGCTTGCTGGACATGGCTCTGTGGTTGCTGTACACTCACAGGGCTTGAGCTTCATGAAAGCGACTTGAGAACACACCAGGAGAGAAGGAGAGCTTGCAATAAAGTATTGCCCTGAGATAAGCCAGGAAGTGTGTGGTGCTGTCCTCAGCCTGCTCCGCGGCGCAGGTGTGGCTGCTGGGCACGCAGGAGGGCTGTGTGGATGTGCCACACCAAGCAGTACTTCATCTCCAGCCCCTGGACAGCAGGAGCCCTGAGCGCTGGCACTCAGCACCAATACAGACAGTGAGTTATAATTAGCACTAAATACCTTTCAGAGCTGGGTTCTATTTTAGCTTGAGAACAGCTTGTAGCTCTGAAGGTGTACTACAGCTTGTGGGGGGAAAAGTAAATTGCTCCTGGAGCAGGTGTAATTTGCTGTGGGTGAGACTCGCTTCATTTTCACGCAGAATCACAGGGAATTGGTAGGGGTTGGAAGGGAGCTCTGGAGATCACCGAGTCCAACGCCCCTGCTAAAGCAGCATCACCTGGAAACCGGAGCGCGATGACCACCTGCCGAGGGTTTAAACACCGCAGCAGCGTGGTCCAAGCCTCTTCCCACAGCGTCTGCTCCTTCCCTCCCTGCCAGCGGCTGTGCCGCCCTTCAGCCGGGGCGCGGGGGGCTGCAGCGGGGAGAGAGCCCCGCACCCCGTTTTGTCTGGGGGTCACCGGCCGGAGCCGAGCCCCTGGTTGAGGCCACCCCTTCCGCCCCGGTGCAGGCGAGAGCGGGGAGGGGGCTGCGTGCGGGGGCGGGGGCCGAGCGGCGGGGGCTGGGCCCGGCCCCCCTCGCGTCCGCGCTGCCTCGTGGCGGGCGGCAGCCGTCCCCCCGCCGCTCAGTGTGGGCAGGCGAGCGGCGCGCACGGAGAGCGGCCGCGCCCGCGGGCTCTGGGCACCGAGCCGCCGTGCCGGGCCGTGCAGTGCCGGGCCGTGCCGTGCACCCCGGGGCGGCCCCCGCAGCCGCGCTGTCCCCCTGTATGGCTGTGCCGTGAGAGGCGGGGAGCCCCCGGCACCGTCTGCCCAGCATGCTGCGGAAGGTAAGGACCCCGGGCGGGTAGGAGCGCGGAGCCGCCGCCGAGACCCGGGTGCCGCGACCGGGAGCCCAGGCGAGAGGAGCGGGAGGGGCGGCTGGCGGCATGTCCGCCGGGGCTCCGCCAGAGGGCGCCGCGGCGGCGGGAGGGGTCCCCGAGGCGGGATGACAGCGCCGGGCAGGGCGGCCAGAGGCCGGCGGCGGGGGCAGAGCGGCGGCGCCTTGCGGCCGGGCGGGCTCCGGGCGCTGTCCATGGTGCGGCCGTGGCGGCGACTGCGAGCGGGGCGAGCCCGGGCAAACTTTGCCGTCCGCGGCCGGCGGCTCCCCGGGCGGGCCGGTTCGCCGCTGGAGCCGCCGTGGATGCCTTTCGGTCCGGGCAGCGCGGGGAGAGGAGGAACCGGGGTGCGGAGCGGTCCCCGCAGGCCGCCTCCAACACGGCCGCGGAGTGAGAGCCGAGCGGCCGGAGCCGCCCGGGGCTGCCGGTGCGAGCTGCGCCGCGGCCGTGGAGAGCGAGCAGCGGTCCGCGTCTCGTCTCCGCTGCCCGCCGCCCCATCGCGCCCAGCAAGGCGGCAGGCGGTCCCTTGGCTGTTAAACCTCGGGTGGGTAGAGGCTGGGGTGGAGGGAGCAGCTCCTGGGCGCCTGCTCTGCGCGAAGGCGAGACCCTGCCGAGCAGGGAAGGCACAGCTGAGAGCTTCAGGAGCATCCCCGAAGGTCTGAGCCGCGGGCAGGGAGCTGCTCGGGAGCACAGACCCACGTCAGACCTGCAGCCAAAAGCTGCTCAAGTCCGTGGGGAATCCTTTCCCGGACATGAGAGGGTGTGCACACAGCCCTTCCAGCTCCTACCCCAGTTCTCAGTACTCCTTCCAAAAGGCAAATTTTCCTTCTGGATGGACCTGGTCTGCTTCCCATCGTTGCTGGAAACAGGTTGTAACAGGAAAGTGCCAGCATAGCAGGAGTGTTGTGAGAAGAAGGAATCACCAAGTTCTCAGGCTTCCTGTCCCGCTGGTGTTCTGTCTTGCTCTCCCTCCGTGCTCCCTTCCCAAATGTTGCTGTTACACCTGCACTAGCCTAAGTGGGCAGAGCTCAGGCAGCTAAGCAGCAGGATCTCCCTCAAGTTTGTGACCAGAGGCACGGGGGATCTGCAGCCTCGCTGTGTGGTGGGTGAGGTGGTTGGAGCCTTCAGAGCTTCTGAGAGGTCCACCTGGGCTCCACCAGCTACGCCTGGTTTGGCACAGCCTGAGCCATGCAGAACAAACAAGGTGCTGTAGAATTTCCCTTTGTTCTGGAGGGGAACCCTCCACACTTAGCTGGGCTCCTAAAGCCTGCTGTCACTAATCTCTTCTCACAGGATACTCCCAGAGCAGTATTTGATGCTGCTAGTGGTAATTGTTATGTAGCTATGACACAGTTTGGACAGCCTGGGTAAGAGAAAGCTGATTAACTCTACCCTGGCATTGTGAATGATGTGGAACAAATGCCTCATCTGAATTTCCCCTTCATCCCCCACCCGTCACAAGGAGGAGGAGGGCAGAGATGGTCAGGAAGTGAAACCAAGGGTTTGATAAAGGTCAGGATGACCTTGGGGACTCTGCACACGAGGTTTCAAGATTTGCTGCTTTTTCATACCCAATTCTGGGCTGCCCAAGGGCTGAACTGGGGCTTGAGGGTTAGTTGGTCTCCCCTCAGCCTCTTCTCCAAGTGAATCAATCCCAGTTCCCACACCAGCCCTGCCCTGGACCTGCTCCAGCCCCTCAGTGTCTTTCCTGTAGTGAGAGACTTGGGCACCCTGACAGGTACTGGGCAGTGCTGTGCCTTGCTATCGATTTTGTTTGAGCAGAATGAAAGTGTCACTGTTAGTGCCTGCTCTTTACAGCTTGTTGGGCAGCTCGGGCTGCCCTGGGGCAGGCTGGGGCTCGAGGGCTGCCCTGGGGCAGGCTGGGGCAGGCTGGGGCTCGAGGGCTGCCCTGGGGCAGGCTGGGGCTCCAGGGGGTGTGTGGCCCCATAGCTCTGCTGGGGCAGAAGTGCCTTTTTTGTTGTTTTTTCGTTGCTCTGAGATTATCCTCAAGAGCTGTGCAGCACTGTGAGTCCAAGTCTGCATTCCAGCATTCAGCTAATCATGAGATTTTCCCTTATTCAGCTCTTTCAGAGGCTCTACTACTCTGGCTGCCCCCAGGGAGTGCAAAATGTGTTAGCAGTTACATCTCTGACAACAGATAACTTATTTAAAGCTTTAGATGGAGCTCAGCTAGCTTGCAGGTGATGGAGCTGGGTGAGACACAGACCATGCTGCCAGGAGGCAGCACTGCAGAGATCCTTACCCCAGACACAGCAGGGGAAGGCTCTGAATGTGATCTCTGGCCTTGGAGAGGAACAGGAGGCTTGGAGATTCCTGCCACAGCTTGGGCAGGCTGTGAGTGGGGTGGGCTTAAGGGGGGGTTAGTGGATTTTTAGTGAATTTAAGTGTCTGGAGGCGCTGAAGTGCCTAAAAGATTACGTGAGGATTTCAGTGGGACATCAGCTTTGGGCTTGAAGGACTGAAAGCCCTTGGGAAGGGACATTTGACAAGGACTTGGAGTGATAGGATGCAGGGCAATGGATTGAAGCTGGAACAGGGAAGATTTAGACTGGAGATGAGGAAGAAATTCTTTCCAGTGAGGGAGGGGAGACTCTGGCACAGGCTGCCCAGGGAGGCTGTGGCTGCCTCCTCCCTGGAGGTGTCCAAGGCCAGGCTGGATGAGGCCTTGGGCAGCCTGGGCTGGTGGGAGGTGTCCCTGCCCGTGGCAGGGGCTTGGAACTGGATGATCTTTAGGGTCCCTTCCAACCCAGCCCATGTGTGAGTACTTTTTCTTGTCAGCCCTTAGAAGTTTGTGCAAAAATCAATTTCTTCAGTCTGCTGCTTCCCCATGGAGCAGAGGTAGGTTTAGAAGCTGACCTGGATGGTTTGTGTTTGGTCTCCATGGCCACCTCCTTCCTCTGGGAGAAGCAGCAAGTCCTGCTGGGGGGAGGATGCAGCCCCCGTGTCTGCCCAGCTGAGCAGGCAGCAGCACCCAACAGCCCAGCTGAGACTGAGCTCAGCTGCAGAGCTGGGCAGAGAGCAACCTCATGGAGCTCAGCAAGGACAAGTGTAGGGCCTCTGTGGAGAGGGACCTGGGAGGGCTGGGGGACAAGTCACCATGAGCCAGCAATGTGCCCTTGTGGCCAACAGTGTTCTGGGGTACATTGAGAGGAGTGTGGCCAGCAGGTTGAGGGAGGTTCTCCTTCCCCTCTGCTCTGCCCTGGTGAGGCCTCATCTGGAGTGCTGTGTCCAGTTCTGGGCTCCCCAGGTCAAGAGGGCCAGGGAACTGATGGAGAGAGTCCAACAGAGGGCCATGGAGATGATAGGGAACTGGAGCATCTCTTTGACCAGGAGAAGCTGAGACACCTGGAGGTCCTTTAGCCTGGAAAAGAGCAGACAGAGGATCCTGTAAATGCATCAAAATATCTGAAGAGTGGAGGTGATGAGGATGGGGCTGAGCTCTCCTCGGTGGTGGCCAGTGGCAGGACAAGGGGCAGTGGGTACAAACCAGAATGCAGGACTTGCACTGAAGGAAAAACTTCTTTACTTCGAGGGTGCCAGAGCCCTGCACCAGGCTGCCCAGAGAGGTTGTGGAGTCTCCTCTGGAGACTGTCAGAAGCCACCTGGGCATGATCCTGTGCACCCTGGTGGGGGTGACCCTGCTGGGAGGGTGGACTCTCCAGAGGTCCCAAGGGTTGAACGTTTCTGGTCTGTGCACCACTTCCTGAAGCCACCAGCCCCAAGCACTCAGTGCACCTCCTCTTTGCTGCCCGAGGAGCAATTTCCACCTCTAGAGGATAAGTGGCACCCCCCTGTGGCTCTTGCAATGGTGTTGCCTCCCTTGCCCCAGGGCTTGTGGCTCAGAGCCTTGGGCTTTGGGTTTGGTCGAGCAGGTTTGCTGTTTGTCATGAGGCTTTTGACCTGAGGAGGGATGTTTCAAGGACTACTTTGCTCTGGGCTTTTCCTTTCTTCTACCCTCTCTCTTGGGCACATTCCTAGCAAAGAAACGTTTTCTCTTGTTGGAGAGTGAGTTCGGCTTCAGAAAACCCTTTGACAGCCCTCAGCTGCGAGGTGCAGAGGGGCTGGGGCTCACCTTTTGTGCCCTGCTACGACATCTGTGCAGGCCCCGACAGATCTCCTGCGGCTTCAGGACCTGTGAAACGAGGACAGTGGCTCTTGGGTCGCTGGCTGCCTGCTCCTGAGCAGCTGCTCCTCAGCTGTGGTGTTCAGTGCGTGCAGAGCCTGACCTCAACCGCTGCAAAAGGAAATACTTTCTTTCCCCATATTATTTTTGGCAGAAGAGAAAAGAAGGTTTTGATTAAAAAACAACCAAACAAAAAACCCCAAACCAAGCCCAACCCACAGCCAACCACCACACAAAAGAGGGGTTGAGGGGTTTTCTGCTGAAAACATTGATTAGTTTTCCCCCCCTGAAAAACTAACCTCTAGGAGAAATAAAAGGAAGCAATGGCTGAGAGCTCCTTATTCTCAGTGGGAAATCAAAACCCTTTCCACAAGAGGAAAGTATCTGTTGGTTTTCTTTCCTCCCAGCAGTGCTGATTCTTGCTGGTTGGATTCAGGTACTCTGCTCTGGGGTTTTTTAGGGTAAATGAGTTGGCATTTAGCTCTGCTTGCTCTTTATTGCTCACCTGGCACGGAGTCATTCATGGCACTGACTGACTCTGCAGGCCTCCCGGGAGCTCTCCATCCTTTGCAGCCACTCTGTCACTTGTTATTTTTCCCCCTGCTTGTTTGTGGGCAGATGAAATAAATACTCCTTTCAAATGCATTTCCCTTGTCTTGCTCTTGCTCAGGATATGCTTTCAGGTGACACAATTCATTAGCACTCCATTAAAGTGTTTCCAAAGGGACACCCCCCCTAGGGACAAGGCTTTAGGACTGGCCTACTTGAGCTAATGAGTGCAGAGGGGTGTTGGGTGAGCAGCTTGCTCAGAAAGAAATGAGGGCTTCAGCCTTTTTCTTGATTCCCTTATATGCAAAGGAAGCCTGAAGAGATCCTCTGCATTGCTTTGTGCTGCTCAGGCTCACTCGGAGTCTTTCTGAGAGTTAGGTTGCAGAGCCCTTCTTGCTGTCCTCTCCCCTTCTCCTTCTTGCTGTCCTCTCCCCTTCTCCTTCTCCTCCTCTTCTTGCCCTGTCACTGAAACCAAGGCTGGTTGTGCAGACCTAGGTCAGGGGAGCTTCAAGTCAGTCACTAGGAAAAACCTCTGTACCAAAAGGATTCTCAAGGACTGGAAGAGGCTGCCCAGGGAAGTGGCTGAATCCACTAGGTGGATTCCCCATCTAGGTGGGGAGATTCAGGCTGGATGTGAGGAGGAAGTTCTTCCCCATGAGAGTGGTGCAGCCCTGGAATGGGTTGTGCAGGGAGGTGGTTGAGGCCCTGTCCCTGGAGGTGTTTAAGGCCAGGCTGGATGAGGCTCTGGCCAGCCTGATCTAGGGTAGGGTGTCCCTGCCCATGGCAGGGGGGTTGGAACTGGATGATCCTTGTGGTCCCTCCCAACCCTGACTGAAACTATGAAACTAAACTATGAAACTAATCCCCATCCCTGGGGGTATTTAAAGACCATCTAGATACGGTGCTCAAGGAGATGGTGTGGTGGTGGTAGAGTTAGATAAAGGGCAGGACTTGATGACCTTCCAACTGTAGTGATTCTGTGATTCTGTTTTGTTAGGGGCTTCTTTGTTTTGTTGGGGTTTTGTTTGTGTTTGGTTTGGAGGGGGCTTGGTTGGTTGTGTTTGGTTGGAGGGGGCTTGGTGGTTTGTGTTTGGTTTGGAGGGGGCTTTTGGTTGTGTTTGTTTTTATCCAAGAGCATTTTTACAGGTGGCCCTGCAGCTGGTGTCTTCCTTCAGCCACTGTTTTCAGATCCCAGGAAGCAGGAGTGCAGCTTCAAAGCACAGAATGTGCACCTGCCTGTGGACTTCACCCCTGCTGGGATCAGCCCCACAGACTGACATCCTGAGAGCCTAAGCCTAATTCCCAGCAGTGGCAGCGAGCAGCCAAAGGCTTTTGTGCTTCTCCCCTCTGCTGCCAGGCCCAACAGAAGCTGGGGTAACCCAAGGCAAATCTGAAGCTACTTCTGTTTCACTGTGTCTCCTCCAGAAGCAGGGCACTGGTGGAGGACAAAGACTTTCCCAGTGAGTAGCAGTGGATGGCAATCCAGCGTAAAGCCCCAGGCAGGTTAGATGAATGCGCTCTCGGCGTGGTGCCCGGAGTAGGATGGAGGGGGAAGGGCTGGGAAGGGATGAATCAGCTCTGATGTTTTGCCAGATCCTGCCTCCTAGTTCAATATTGTCTTGTTTTCTTTGCCTGAATTTATTCCTGACAGGTGGTGACAGAACGTTTTTATTAGAGAGAGGCAGCTCGCTCGGGCGCGTCCCAGCGCTGCCAGGCTGTGTCCCGGCGCCGCTCAGCCTCGCAGCGGCGCACGCTCGCTGGGGGCTCGGCCAGCTCCCCTACACCTCTCAAACGCCGCGCTGCTGCCTAGCGTCCTTCTGTTCTGGGCCCCGTTAGCCAGCAGCACGAAGGTCAGAGCGCACAAAGGCTCTGCTGCAGGTTCACAGGTTGCATCGGGCTGGAAGGGACACTCAGAGGCCTTCTCTCCAACCCCTGCAGGCAGCAGGGACAGCTCCAGCCAGAGCAGGCTGCTCCGGAACACACCCAGGCTGAGCTTGGATGTCTGCAGGGACGGAACCTCGACCACCTCCCTGGGCAGCCTGTGCCAGCGTCTCACCACTCCCTCCTGGTGTCCAACCTAGCTCTGCCCTGCTCCAGTTCCAAACCATTGCCTCTGGTGCTATCACTGCAAGCCCTTCTGAACAGCCCCCTGGAGCTGCTGAGGGGGTCTTGAACACAAATCCTCTGAGGAGCAGCTGAGGGGCCTGGAGTTGTTTGGCCTGGAGAAGAGGAGGCTGAGTGCAGACCTCATTGCTCTCTACAGCTCTATGAAAGGAGGTTGGAGGGAGGGGAAGGGTGGCCTCTTCTCCCAGGGAACAAGTGATGGAGAGGAAATGGCCTCAAGTTGCACCAGGGGAGGTTTAAGGTTGGATGTTAGGAAGCATTCCTTCACCCAAAGGCTCATTGGGCACTGTCCCAGGCTGCCCAAGGAAGTGGTGGAGTCCCTGTCCCTGGAGGTGTTTAAAAGATGTTTGGATGAGGAGCTTAGGGACATGGTCCAAGAGTTGTGTACAGGGAGAGGTTAGGGACATGGGAGGGCAAGAGAGAAAATGCTTCCTGTCAGGTTTGCCACAGAGGCTGAGGGGAAGCCCAGCAGTTTCAGATGGCTGTCTTAGCCCACACAGCCTGGATTGCTCTGAGCCCCTGCCTGGTAAGAGCGGGCACCAGGGTGGGCACGGGGATCAGTGCCTCCCAGAGCGGGCACCAGGGTGGGCACAGGGATCAGTGCCTCCCAGAGCGGGCACCAGGGTGGGCACGGGGATCAGTGCCTCCCAGAGCGGGCACCAGGGTGGGCACCGGGGTGGGCACAGGGATCAGTGCCTCCCAGAGTGGGCACCGGGGTGGGCACAGGGATCAGTGCCTCCCAGAGTGGGCACCGGCGTGGGCACAGGGATCAGTGCCTCCCGGGCAAAGCCCTGCTCCTCCCTGGTGCTTGGGCAGCCAGCGCTGCTGGGCAGCAGCTGAAGGACTCTGCGGGGAGGAGCTCTCAGGCGTTGGGATCTGTAACTAAGCTTCCTGAGGCTTTTCACGCTGCCAGGGCTCAGGGGTAGAGCTTGTTTAGCAATTCCAGACTTTTCCTTCCCCGTGCCTCGGCTGGAAAAGGAGGATGGAGGGGAGGGAAGGGGCCAGCACCTCCAGGCCGTGCACGGAGGGGTGATTGGGTGCCTGGGCAGCAGACGGGAGGGAGAGCAGCTGGAGGAGGCGGCCCCGGGCTGGGGACGCCTGACCGGGCTGTGGCCTTGAAACTCCAGCCTCGGAAGGAGCCGTGGCTGGGTCTTCAGGGGCTCTGCTGCCAGTCCTGCCGGGCTGGGGCATCCTAGGCTGGGCTCTGTAGGTTCCAGGCTTTGTCAACTGCTGCCTATTGTCATCCTTTTGTAGCCAAAGCCTTTTCAGCATGGTTCCACCTCCTCCCTTCTGCATTTGTTCTCTATTCCTAGCAGCTCCTTGGCAACCTGCTGCACGAGATAAAATCCCTTAGAGAATGGCTCTGACCTCTTCTGTGCTGCAGGCTACTTCTGCTTCCCAGGGCTTCACCCTGCCAAGAGCCCAACTCCGCCTGGGCACCCTTGGCCGAGCCTGCCTCCCTGCAGGGGGCCTGTCCTAAGGGCAGCACACGTGGAAGGAAATCAACCCCTGCAGGGTAGGTAGCAGTAGGAGAGGTTACATTTTTCAAGTGAAGTCTGTAAACTAATTCTAGCTGCATAAAATCACTTCTGGTTTTGGGGGGTGGGGGTTGGATCTTCCTGTGATGACTGAGAAGCTAAGGTACGATGGGAGCCTGCTCAGTGTTGCTGATCTTAACCCCCTGTGCTGTGTTTCTTTGGCAGCACTGATGCTCAGTGCTCACCCAACAGATTCAAGACTCATTTTGCACGTAGGTAGCAGAAATCTGGAGGGGCCTTGGGAGTGGTATCTTGTGAGGCAAATACTTCAGTGCAGCGAGGAGCTAGGACACAGGTGATGATGTTCCCAAGCACATTAAGTTTCTGCACACCGAAATATCCAGCCCTGGGGAGGCATTTCCAGTGGCATAAGCCTCACCAGCTGTGTCCCTGATGATGCTAATGCCCACTGCAGCCTGTGTGCTCTGAGCTGCACAGCCTGACCCTGTGGCATGCTCACAGAAAGGCTGCTTGTGTTCCTTTGCTCTCAGGAGCATCACCTGAGGAGCTGTCAAGACCATTCCTTCTGTGCCTGGGATTGCTCCATTATAACCTCCTTGCTTCCTGCAGGCACTCCCCCTTCTGCTCTGCCTGCAAAGGAGGCACTCCCACAAACGCTGCCTCCCACCTCTGATCCTCCTGGGATCCATCCACCAGAGCCACGTCACAGAGCCATAGAATGGTCAGGGCTGAAAGGGACCTCAAGGATCTTCTAGCTCCCAACCCCCTGCCTTGGGCAGCGACACCTCACACCACAGCAGGTTGCTCACAGCCACATCCAGCCTGGCTGCAAACACCTCCAGGCAGGAGGCTTCCACCACCTCCCTGGGCAGCCTGTGCCAGGCTCTCACCACCCTCCTGGGGAACAACTTCTTCCTCACAGCCAATCTGAATCTCCCCACTTCTGGTTTTGCTCCTTTCAGCCTTCCCCAGCGAGTGCTGCAGCTCTGCCTCCCCTTAGCTCAGCTCCCTCAGGGCTACTCTTGTGTCCCCTTCCCTGACTCTTGGTGCTGCTCTGTCTTCACAGAATCACCAAGGTTGGAAGAGACCTCAAAGATCACCAAGTCCAACTTCCCTGCAGTCCGTGGGCTGAGGCAGCTGCCAGGCATTTTCTTCCCCTTCTCCTTTCGCTGAATCCTTCTTCCCTTGGAGCCCCTCGGCGCGGCGCTGCCCCTCGGCGCGGCGCTGCCCCTCGGCACGGTGCTGCCCCGTGACCAGGCTTGGTGTGCAGGAGCCCCTCAGCTCTCTTGCATTGCTGGGAGGCTTTCCAGATCAGGAGATGGGAGAGAGTGGCAGAGTTTGCCCAGGGGCTGGGTTAGCTTCGTGTCTCACCTGTGAAGCTGTCCCCCCGAGGGCACAGCAGAGCTGCTGGCCCAGTTCTCACTATTGCTCTGTTTGGAGCATGTCTCTGTTGGCTGCTGTGGAGCTGCTGCTGCCTGGGAGCCAGGCTCCTGTGGTGCTTTGGCAGTTGTGACCCTTCCTCCAGATCCAAGAAGATGGACTGAGTGCTTAGTGAGCTTTCAGTCTGCCCCTGGGCTTTGACTGCATCTCCTGGGGGTTTGTTTCCCGTTTTAAGAGGTCTGGGCAGGTGCTAGTGATGGTGACTAGTGAGCCTGAACATGAGCCAGCAGTGTGCTCAGGTGGCCAAGAAGGCCACCAGCAGCCTGGCTTGCACAAGGAGTAATGTGGCCAGCAGGAGTAGGGCAGTGATGGTGCCCCTGTGCCAGGCACTGATGAGGCTGCACCCTTGAGTACTGGGCTCAGTGTTGGGCCCCTCACTGCAAGAAGGATATTGAGGGGCTGGAGCATGTCCATAGGTGAGGTCTGGGGAGGAGCATCTGAGGGAGCTGGGGGTGTTCAGCCTGGAGAAGAGGAGGCTGAGGGAGACCTCATTGCTCTCTGCAGCTCCCTGAGAGGAGGCTGCAGGGAGCTGGGGCTGGGCTCTGCTCCCCAGTCTCAGGTGACAGAAGGAGAGGCAATGGCCTGAAATTGTGCCAGGGAGGCTTAGGTTGGAGAGGAGGAAAAATGTCTTTGGTGCCAGAGTGGTCAGGGACTGGCAGAGGCTGCCCAGGGAGGTGCTGGAGTCCCCATCCCTGGAGGTGTTCCAGAGCCCTGTGGCCATGGCACCTGGGGCTGTGGTTTGGTGTCCGTGGTGGGGTTGGGCTGCTGGTTGGACTGGGTGAGCTCAGAGAGCTTTTCCAACCCAGACACTTGTGTGACTCCGATGGCTCTGTACTGTTGTGTGCTTCAGTGTCTGAGGCAGACCCCCGGGAGTTGTTCGTGCTGAGCTCTCTGCAGCCTGTTCCCAGAGCGTAGAAAAGGAGTCTGTGAGCTGCCAGGCTGGGCTCTCCCTGTTGTCAGTGCTCTGCACTGCCCCGGCAGCCCGAGGGGGGGTATCTGTGTGCCACATTTCCGTAGTCCTCCTTTAAACTAATTGAGCTGTGTGTGAATTGCCTTCTGGACTCCCACTCCTGCTACAAACAACTGCTGAGCAGCTCTGCTGTAAGTTTAGAGAGGAGCTGAGCAGCCCGAGTAACACAACCAAGACTGTGCACGCCTGGGGAGGCTGCAGACGCCCAGCCTGCTCCCAGAGCCGCAGCCCTGCCCCTCGAGGGTCTGGCTTTGCGGCAGTTTCAGGTTTGAAGCTGAGTTTCCCTTTGCAAGCAGCAGCATGTCCCTGGCCAGGCAGCAGCATGGAAGCTGCAAAGTCGTTCTGAGCTGGACCGGAGGGGGATGGAGACCTCCTCAGGCAGCCCTGGGCCTGATGGCTCTGTTTAACCAGGTGCAGAACCTGCTTTGCATGAAGTGTGTGAAGCTCAGTGCCACGGGGGGGAGGCACAGAGGAGGGTTCTGATGCCCAGGCACGCACAGCTGGCAGGGGTGTTCAGCATGAGAAGCAGCAGGGATTGTGTCCTCATCTGGGAGAACTCAGGGCTGGGGCAACTGAAGGGCTTCGTGCTGGGCTCCAAGAGTTAATGTCAGGGATCCAGGTCAGGAACTGCTCTCAGTACCTGGCTCAAACAGCTCTCTAAGAGCTAAATAGGTCTAAGTGCTTCCCACTGCCACTGGTAGACTTCAGTTCCCTGTTATGTGGGACAGAAAAGGAGAATTTGCTGACCTGCTTCTCAAGGAGAGGCCACTGCCCTTTGGCACAGGGTGGCTGCTGACTCACAAATGAAACTGAGAGCTCAATTCTCTCCTAAAGTTGTGTTGTGAAGAGAAGTCCTCTTTGTGTGAAGCTTTGGAGCCCAGAATGGTTGGGAATATTTGCCTTGCTGATTTGGAGTAAGTCTGGCTTCATGTGAATTAATTACTGCTCCTATGGTGATATTTGATAGAAAGACAGCCTTGGATGCTCAGAAGAGGAGGGAAAAAAAAGATTAAAACTCATCATCTGAGCCTTACTGATGGAATCTTATTAACTCTGCATGCTAATTCCTCCAGCCTGCTGCTTCCCACCCTTCCTGCCTTTGGGGCTGCAAATGCATGGAGGGGTTTTCAGGCAGCTCCAGCAGAAGCAAGCTCCACATGACACTAGCAGAGTGGTGGGGACCAGCCTGGCGTCTGCCGCTGCACTCTGAAGAGCTCTGTGTCTAAACTCCTGACAGGAGTCAGCATCTCGGCCTGGTGGAAGTGCCAGGTGGTTGTGGTGAGTGAGGACATCCTCCTCTGGCTGTGGCTGGGCCCTCGTGCTGGCTCTCCAGCTGCTCTAACCTGACTGCTCTGCATTCAGGCTGGGCTGCAGGGTGACTTCTGCTGCCCTGGGCAGAAGGGACGGAGGAACCCAGCCAGGCAGCTGCAGGAATGGCTGCATGTTGGTGGCTGATAAGGGTGGCAGAGCCCTGCAGCAGGCTGCCCAGGGAGGCTGTGGAGTCTCCTTCTCTGCTGACTTTCAAGACCCCCCTGGATGTGTCCCTGTGTGCCCTGCCCTGGGTGTTCCTGCTCTGGCAGGGAGGCTGGGCTGGATGATCTGCCTTCCAACCCCTGCTGTGCTGATTCCCTGATTCTCTGCAGCCTGGGGCAGGGCAGGTCTCTGGCAATTGCACTTCCAGAAGTCAGTCTGTAGCTGACACTGCTTCACTATTCCACTTGGAAAGGGGTCTGTGGTCTGTCCATCTCCTGGCTGGCTTTTTGAACACCTCAATCCACTGGCTGAAAGGAAAGGTCCCTGCTGGGCTCTAATGATGCATCAAAACACCCAAGGCTGGGTGCTGCCTCTGTGAGCCCTGGGATGAGCAGCACCTTCTGGGGGTGCTGCAAGGGCTGCATGCCTCAGGGAAGAGCAGCTTGGGGTGGTGCTTCAGCAAGTGGCAGCACAAACAGCCTCAGGCTGTGCCAGGGGAGGTTCAGGTTGGATGTGAGGAAAAGTTTCTTCCCAGAAAGGCTTCTCAGGCACTGTCCCAGGCTGCCCAGGGCGGCTCTGGAGTCCCCATCCCTGGGGCTCTTCAAAGCCGGGTGGATGCTGAGGGATGTGGTGCTGAGGGAGGTGGTGCAGTGGCAGTGGCTCAGCAGCAGCGGTGGATTGTGAGCTCTGGGTGAGAATTGGGCTTGGTGGCCTCCAAGGTCTCTCCAGGCTCAGCAGCTCTGGGGTCCAGGGCTCAGTGGTCAGCTCCCCTGTGTGTCCCTAGGGTGCTCCTCTGCATGGCCTGTGGGAGCTGGAGCTGGCCAGGGCCATCCTTTGTGGTCGAGGCTGCAGAAGGTTCAGTGGTTTAGGACCTTGCATCTGCACAGTGAAGGGCTGCCTGGAAGCTGAGCAGTGCCCTGCAGTGCAGGAAGCCAGCTGGGTACAGAAGATCAAGGGGGACCTGAACTCATTTCTTGGGCTCCTCCATGACAGCCCTGCAGAAGGTCCTTCAGTCAGTGGACATTCATCTCCTGATCCATTTCTTCTCCTTGTGCTGCAAACAGCTTGCACTGGGCACTGACACAGACCCAGCAGCTCGCTGTCTGAGCAAAGGATGCTTGGAGATCCGGCAGGGTCCCTGCCTTTGCATTCCAGAAGCTTCATGAAGAGCGAGTCCTGCACTGCTCTCTCCCAGGCTGCCACAACCTCCTGCCGCCTTAGAGCTGCCTTCAGGTCCTTTCTGCCACTCACTCACAGTGGTGCCAGCCCTGCTGTGGTGTTTCGTGGCAGCAAATCAGTGGTCACAGGCAATCTCTGTGGCTCCTTTGACCATGACCACTCTCCACCCCCTGTGGCTCCACTTGCAGATCCTCCTTTCCCAAGCTCTCTGCCAGCCTTGTCCTGCACATCAGATGTGACACAGGAGACTGCTTCTTGGAAGTGCCGTTGCTGGCTGTTGATGTGGCACAGAAGAGGAGCAGAACCCTCACGGTGTGGCACCCCAGAGGACAGCCAGCTCTGCAAAGAGGAGAGGTGCTGGGACAGAAGTGTCTGAGGCATTCTGGGGTTTAGGATGAAACTCGGCAGCTTAGGAGGCAGTGATGTGTCTGAACGAGGGTGACCCTCAGCGTGGCACTGAGGTTCCTGCAGGGGGACTTTCTTCCCTTGACTCGGTGGGGACTGTCTGGCAAGAGCCGGGGACAAGGTCTGGCAGTAATGTTTCCAAGCAGTGCCCCCTTATGGCGTGCTCCAGAACGGGAGTGCCTGGCCTGGCACTCATGCACAGCATCACAGAGTGCCTCAGCTTGCAAGGGACCTCAGAGCTCATCTCCTCCAACCTCCCCACCACAGGCAGGGACACCTCCCACCAGCACAGCTTGCTCAAGGCCTCATCTAACCTGGCCTTGAACACCTCCAGGGAGGGGACATCCTCCACCTCCCTGGGCAGCCTGTGCCAGGCTCTCACCACCCTCATGGGGAGCAACTTCTTCCTCACACCCAATCTGAATCTCCCCATTCTAGGTTTGCTCCATCCCCCCAGTCCTATCACTCCCTGACACCCCCAGAAGTCCCTCCCCAGCTTTCTTGGAGCCCCCTGCAGATACTGGAAGGTCACAATTAGGTCTCCTCAGAGCCTTCTCCTCTCCAGCCTGCACAGCCCCAACTCCCTCAGTCTGTCCTCACAGCAGAGCAGCTCCAGCCCTCTGCTCTCCCTCGTGGCCCTGCTCTGGGCACCTTCCAGCACCTCCCTGAACAGCCCACAGAAACGGGAGAGGGTCTGTCTACACGGGGCTCAGAGTAACTGTAGTCATCTGAGCTTCGCTCCGGCGAGGCAGGGCTGGAGGCACCCTGCAGCGACTCTCCCAGGATCCCTCCTTTCCCGTTCCTTGGGCGAGGTTTGGTGCTCGGTGGGGTTTCTGAAGCAGTCTCTCCCAGGCTGGGGATCTAATTGCACTTCAAGATCATAAGGATAAATAACTCTTCACACCTGCTCCTGCAGTTCAGAGAGGCTGCTTCACAGTTGCTGTTTGATCTGCCTTCAAGGCCTGCCACAACCCGAGCACAGCCATGGCTGCTGCTGCCTCTGGGTTTGTTTCCAGCTACTGTTTCATCGTTTGAACAAAACAACAACAAAACCTTGAGGTCCTGCATTCCTTCCTGAGGAGCTGCTCAAAGCCTACCAAGTCATCAAATAGATCAGCCCTCAGCAGCAGATGGCTGAGGGTAGGAATGGCTGCGGTGTGCCTCAGCAGTAAACAGCTCAGGGGATACAGAGGCTGCCAAAGAGTTTTCTTTCTCCTGCACTGCAGGACAGCGGTGCCAGCTCGGGATCTGAGCCTCCTGAGTGTGTTTGAGTCACAGATGGGCAGCACTTTTCCTTCCAGCCTACTCTTCTCTGTAGCCAGCAAGGTTTCTGCAGCCGCTGGCAGGAGCAGGACCCTGCCGAAGGGAGCTGCGGGGCTGTGGCGGCGCCGGCGA